>CM061108.1:2405000-2915000 GCA_030770545.1 Macropodus opercularis
AAGTGCAAGAAAGCAGGGTGGGAAGGATTTGGCCTTTACTGTAGAGCCTTGTTGCACGTGTTTGGAAAACAAGCCGTGGCTGCTGGAGGAACTGCTGCTAAGGCCTGGATCCATCCATTAACCAGATGCTTGCAGCAGTAAACCTTGTCTGGCGCTACAGCACAAAGCCTCTTTAGCACACTACACAATTATGACATTATTGGCACGGAGCACTGCAACTGCAAATCTTCAGGGGCCCCACAGTAATAGATCAATTCTTTAAAAGTCTCACAGTGTTCTTTTAAGAAAGAGACCGCAGACGTGCCAGTCGATAGGAAGCCCACTGTGATTAGTTTGCACCGAGCAGATCGCTGGTAACTCAGCCACTGATCAATGGCAAACCCGTGGAAGAAGTCCTTCTCTTTGATGATTAAAAGAAGCAAATCAACATCCCACTGATCGCTTCTCTGTGTTGGCCACTGGCAAACAGCAATGCAACAGGAAAGAATGCGTCTTCTGTGCAAGACACAAAAGGCTGTTAAAATGCTCTCAGTCATGCCCCGAGGGGGAAACGCAAGGATTCCTAAAGACGAACACAATGTTTTTACATGAAAGCACAACTGTTGATGCAGGAACAAGCAGGATTGTCAACAAAACATGCGTCTGACTGCACCGATGTGTCTCGTCGCACTGGGCACATCAAGCTTCCTAAGAAAAGCTATCACAAAACCCTCGGACCCTAAAGTTACAGCCTGAGTTGAAGGCTGGAAGGAGTCGGCACAGGTTAGGAGCTGCAAAATGCCAGAGAAACAAATCTAATTTATTTCTGTCGCACGCCTCCAGCTCGGCACAAATCCTCAGGACTGCAGCGTCACGAGCGATTCAGTAGACAAACAAAACATCATGCATAAAGTTACGCACATAGCAAAGCTGTGCAAAGTTTAAGCATCAAATTCTCTTAATTCACCAAATCCATGTAAACACTACCTCACAACCTAAAGCCTGACTTGCAGAGAAGCTACGAGAACACAGAGCCACACGAGGCCCCTGCAGGGTTCGCCTCCACAGGAGTGCGTCTGCTCTCAATTAGCGGCTGCGACGTCACGCAGCAGTCATGTGGCGTTCCCCAGAGCCTACACGGGCTTCCCCCTTTCCCCGTGCAGAGGCAGTGGACCCGCAGAGAGCACGGACTCATGCATGAACAGACACGGACGGGAAACTGGAACGCAAACCGCCACCTCCCAACATTTACACCGCGAGGACCTAAAGACGGAAACGTGACACAAATCATATTTATTACTGTCAGGCGAGCAAACAGCGAGATGTGGATGGAAGTCATAGAGCGGCTTAACTTTGCAACACAAATAGGTTATTACAGCTTATCGTCCGTCAGCATGTTCTGACTGAGTGAGGGCTGATGGGACATTGTGTTTGACTTAAACCTACCATGCGGAGCAACGCAGTGAACTTTAAATTGACTTGGCCAAAGCGACTGATAGTCGGCTAAATGCTTTCTAATGCTTTCTGCCTTATTGTGTACTTACTGAACTCTTTTCTGTCCTGCAGAAAAATCAGGGTTTATGACTTTACACAGCGGCACAGGTTTACAAGACTGCACACATCTGAGCGTTAGCCGTCCCAGTGGAAGTCGCCTGGGGGCCGTGACCCTCAATTCCATTGAAATGATCACTGCTGAGCTAGAGGTCAAAGGTTAACTGAGCCCAGAGCGACGATGGAGAGCGGGTTGCGTGATGTGTCTGTGCACAGGAGACACGCTACACTATACAGAACACTCAGACGAATGCATGGCCACGGTGCTGTGATGCGACGACTGTCCCCGGCTCAGTCGTTCTGGGAGGCATGTACACCCAGACGTCTGAACGGAGCCACGAATGTACACGAGCAGCCAAGCAATCAGAGATGTGGCCCATTTCCATAATGAGGTTCGGAAGGTGAAACAATCTACCTGCTCTTCATCTCTCCCGGCTTCTCTGTTGGTGGTCTTATTACATCGTCTCCAGCTCGGCGACCTCATCTTTCCTCCGGCTGTGGAAAAACTCATTAGACAGCTGGAAGACGCTCAAGCAGAATATCACATCTGTTTAAGCCACCTCCTGGGTTGTCAATCTGCTTCTTGAGCTTATTTTCTTAAAGCTAAATATGGTTCTGGACAGCTTTCATATCAAGTAATCAATCTTGATCCATCAGGAGTACTGAGAACCGTTAATGAGCTACGAGTCGACGTGGAGCTAATTATGCGATCTGGCACTGGAGAGGGAAAGGCATCAGTGAATCTCTTTAATAAATCCTCAACAGCCATCGTGAGAACCGTTATTGCTTTGGCCTCGCACTACAGTCAACAGTAACATGCTTGCCTGATGAATCCCACCTTCACCCTGGTGGACATCTGGGCTCTGCATTGGCAAAATGACAGCGACAGGACACGTGCCATGACGCAACAAACTAATACGGCTCAACTGCTGTATATTTACCCTCATAATTCATATTCCTCTCATCTCCCCTCATCCCATCTAGGTCCTAGGCTGCGTGTTAACGTGTTTGTGCACAAAATGCTGCAGTATCAGTCGTCCTCAGCTCAACAGGCTTCGACGCCGTCACTGAGTCAGAAGGATCCAGCTCAGGCTCGTCCGAGTCAAACTCCAGCTTGTAGAAACTACTACTGAGCAGTTTACAGACGGGCACGCGTCATATTTCATTAATGCCTGAACGAGAGCGATTTCCACTGGGGTCCGCGGCGGAAAAATGACCACAATACGTCTGCTGAGGTTGAAAGGGTAGTTGATCAATACCATCGACTCGACTATTACTCGGGCTCTGCAATAAGACTTTTTGGCTTCCAACACTCCCATTTCAAGCTGTTCTCTGTGTTGGAGCAAAAACCCACTGGACATTAGAGAAACTCCCAAAAGTCATCAATTATTTGCCACCTTTAGTCATAGAAGAGACGGAGCGTGCACAGCCAGGCAGCAGATAAAAGTGGAGCGTGCTGCAGGAGCTGGAGGACGAACATCCGGAACGTTGGGCAGAACGTTTGTTACTGCTGGCGTTTCCACCACAACAGAACAGCGTAATTCAAATAGACCAGTCTTTGTTATTTAACTGTGAAAGCATTTCACGTTCACCACTGACTTATGGTCTTTAGGTTCATCATAATTTTCAGACAGATGCATTGGAAAAAGCCAGAGGAGAGTGAGGGAACACATTTCTTTAGGTTTCAGGCAGACACGAGGAGAAATAAATCTTTTATACGAAAAAAAAAATCACTAATAACTAAATTCAATATAATAAGTTCTAGACATATCATGCAAAGAGGGGTTCAAACTTCTAAATCAGTGGTTTAACATCATCTAAAACGAACGTGACCTAGCAGAACCTCTGGGCTTTGAAGACTAGGATCAAAACCGACTCCGGTCACGTATGGAATTCAAGTATTACTGCATTCGTGACTCGACATCTCCGACTCCTCGTGTTCAGGGTTTGTTCCTTTGGTAATTCATCACAAAAACCTAGAGGCAATGAATCATCCAAGCATCCTTAAAAAGCCAAACTAGGTAGAAACCTGCATCAGGAGGTCACTGCAGACAACACGTGTTTGTTTATTTCTAATTTCAGCTTCAATTAATCCAAAAGAAAAGGAGGAACCAAAACGACCCTGCGAGTACCATGTTAACATCACACATCGCTGAGGAGGAGATTAACGTACACATTGTTTACGCTAACAAGAAAATGAAGCTCCTCAGTTGCAATTTACTTGCCCGGTGTAGCTTTCAATCAAACTGCTGCTCTGACTCAGCGGTTTCTAAATAATTAGAGCAGAAGAAGAGCACAGAGGTGTCAGGCACACAGACGCAGCGCAGCAAATGCATTACAGGAAGAGTTATGCCAGGTATTCACCCGTCTCTGTGCAGTTTACAGCAGAATGCCCCGGAGGCTTGTGGGTCAAAGACTGGTGTGTAAATGCAGGCGTCCACTTTTCATCTGGCGCCTCCAGCTCTTTGAAGCGTCTGGATTGTGGGGTCTCCGGCCGCGTGTTGACACAGTCTTCTCAACGCGCCGATAAGGTCCGGCGGCGTGGTCTGTGTGCACAGCTCCCGGCTGGTATCACTCACTGTCAGCACAAGCTTGAAGTCAGCTGAAGAACAGAATGCGCCTGATAAAAGGGCTTCACTTGTGATTTCAGCTCAGGTATGTCACACTCACTTCTCGCTATCAGGAGATAAAAACCAATATTAAAATCCACAACTGAATGACTGTTCAGCAAAGGCAGCTCGCACAGAGGGCAGCACGTTAAACTGACCAGGGATCAGATAAAGGATGAGAGGCACATCTGCAGTTTGAAACAAGCTCAACGTGGTTTAGTCGAGTCCACGCTGGCCCACAAACCAACCACAGGCGTTGGTCTGACACCTCTGCAGACTCGACCCGACCCGAGTGGATGGATGCACCGGAGAGAAAGGAGACGCTCCAGCACATGTAAACCGAGTGCAAGCTAATCTCTCCTGACTCAACGAGGCCTCTGCTTTACTCAATGAGCTGTGAGCCGCTGTATGGCACAGAACCGGACCAAGTCCAAGACACAGGAAGAAAACCTAGTGATTCTTGGTTTGTGAAAAAGAGGTGAAAAAATAAAGTAAATCAAGGGGCAGACGTCCAGTCTTTAACCTAATATCTTATACAGTATGTGCACATGTAGTATTGATGGCTTTTATTGAGCTTCTCCATCACACATTTACTTCACCTAACCGGAAACTAAATGTCAGCTTCACAACCTCCTCTTTTGCAGCACGCCAGCTTTTTTCGCTCATTTTCGCAAGCATCTGGAAAAAAATACTGTCAAACACGTGAGGAAATTAGTTCACATCGTCCCACAAATGCGTTTTGTCTGATAAACGACTTACAGGGGAGGTTAATGGGAATTCACTAAACAACTAATTTTGGAGGTTAATGGGAATTTACCAAATCACTCAGCCTCAAGGTTAATGGGAAACTCCAGTTCAGGGCTACGCAAACAGCTGAGGGGATAAATTAGGGAATTTGCTACAGAGGAAATTACAGTTGTGAAGGCGATGAACCGGGCTTTTTTAATATCACCTGGGAAAGAATTTCAAGAGCAATTTAAGAAGCAAAATAACAAAAAGAAAGCTGCTCCATCAGCCTGTCTGTTACTGAAAATATCTAACGGCAGATTTTAAAGTGCAACAACTGTTCAGGGATGTTGAGTCTGGTTATGAAATTTGTTCTGCCATCTCCGGAGCAGGCCACCGATAAGGAGAGAGGAAACACACAAACACAGCATCTGACGGCTGACGCGTACACACGGGTTCGCACTAATGGGCGCCAAGCAAAACTCCCAGTTTGTATGTGGGCATGTCTGAGCGTGCACGTCACCCACCCCAGGAGGGCTTCTTATCACGGCTCAGACTGCCAGCCTGACAGCTAGAGGAGCGATCCTGTGCCTTTGTGCAGGCGCAGAGACAAACTGGAGGGAATCGTGCTACAGGTGGAGAGGTGAAACAAACAAACAGCAGCTCTGGTTTCTAGCGAAACAGGTTTGTGGCGGCTGATAACTGCTCAGATTCAGTTCTGCCTGCAGCAGAGCTACACACCTTAAACCGTATATGTGGCTACGAATCAGCATTTATTATGCGTTTTTACAGAACCATAGCAGCAATTTAGTGATTTAGTAATTTGCAGGTTTAAATGTCTACGTTTCATTTAACTGACCTGCAGTCAGGCTATATTTACAAGGTCTAGACAATTCTTTTCACCTGCAACTCACCAAATGAACGGTTACTGGGATTTCACCTGAATTATCGCATGTGCTTAAGCAGAAAACATCCTCAATTAGACACATGCTGCTAACACACAGTCCAGGGTCAAAGTGAATGGATGCTTAATCGGGCTGCGGATTTGCAGTCTGTGCAAGGTCGACGGCTTTCAATAAACATTCCTACAATACAAATGCATAGTTTAATTTCATAACTTAATGTGAGTGGACGCTGAAGGACAGTTTTGTTTCCGAGGACCTGCGGGAGCAGTGGGATGTTGTGGGACGTCAGCGTTTCATCTATGCTGGATTTGTTAAAGCGTTTGTTGTTTTTGCTAAAGTAAAGTCCAATTTTATAATAATCCAAACTTGTCGCTGTCGTGTGGAATAATCCGTGCAGGTATCGGTCTAAGCTACTTTTCGCCGCTCTACTCCATCTGGCAGGCTACATGTCTTGTAATTAACATCAGGGCCTTATCTGTCAGGAGCACGCACGGACAAGAGGCGCCGTCAGAAAGACAAAAGGAAGGTGAGAGACGGAACAAGAGGAGGCTGTGACTCAGCTCCCTGATCTTTAAACGACTGATAGCAGGTCTGTAGATAAACGTCTACAGTCAAAACCAGAAAAAGGCAACAGACGCCCACCTTCACAGCTTGGCTGTCTCAGCCTTTCAAAGGAATTTCATTTCCAATATACAGACTGTTGAGGCTTCAATTTCCTGACCAGTGTACCAGAGCGCTCTGAGGTGTGTGTGTGCCTCAGCAGAGATGTGCATCGCTGAGCCACACATCGCAGAGACAGGAACAGGGAGAGAGGTAAAGAGAGAACAAAAATGAGGACGGCGTGTTCAGTGCAAGTGACAGAGCGAAGCCTCTACACCTACAGATCAGGGGACACACGGCGTCCGAAGCGACTTCTACTAAGCCTGCGCTGCTCTATACGCCGATTCGCCTGTAGCGTCTCCAGACACCAAGCCAACCCCAAATCTCCTGTAGATCACGGAGTTTGCTGATCTACTGGTGACGGATTCCCCTCTCAGTCCTGTAAGGCTCTGCACTGTCAGAAAGAAAAGGCAGAAAACTGGGTGAGAGCTCTAAAAGGGTGTAATAACTGATCCACTGGGCTGGACGGATAATCAAAGAGCCCCTGGTCTGCTTAACCTGCCAAATGACTTCAGATACGGGCCGAGCGGTGCCAGCGGTGTTGGACGCACAGCAGAAAGCACAGGCAGGCGTCGGGCCGCTGCTTTAATCGATGGCCCACAGTCACTCAGCTGCTAACTGACTGCCCGTGTCAGGACCCCTTAAATCTGTCATCACCTCACAGAACCGGGCCTGGCAGAGTAACTCTGAGCAAGATGCAGACTGTCAAAAGGTTGTTCAGCACCGACTCCCACTGGAGATTTATTCTATAGAGGTGAAACTGAACTTAAACGTCCGAAGAACATGCACCTTATGTTTTTATATTAATAATAATATTTTTTGACTAAATAAGTAAACTAAACGTGAGTTTCTCCTATGGTCCAAATACGGCAAAATAAGAGTCAGGCTGAGTAGAATAGACCTTTGAGTTCCTTCAAAGGTTTCGAAGCAACACTGAAAGGTACATTTTTAGGAATGTTTTGGCGTGAAAATCATGGCGTTTACAGCCATTTCAGCTTTTCTCCAGAATCTGTCAGTTTCCGCCTTGAAACCGTCTTATTAATCAAAAGCCCCACTTTTGAAGTGTCAGCCTCCGACTACGACCCCCCTCTGCTTCTCCTCTTGTCTGTCTGGTTCGCTTTCGTCACGCCCTCGCCCTGTCCTGGAAATTCACACAGCTCTTCCCTCCACGACTGCTCTGATCGGTTTGCTTCAACGCTCGGCATTAACAGCAGTTGGGTGCACATCAAACATTTGATGGAAATGCAAGAGGTGCACGGAGATCTATGGGTGTCTGGAAAGATAAGTCAAGCTCAACTGAATGTCATGGATTTTAAAGATGGACTCTGCACACAGCCAGTAGTTTGTCCCCAAATATGACTCGTTTAATCTGTAAAAAGTCCCGTTGCTTCATTCAAATAAACTGATTTAGGATTAAAGTGGAATGTGGCTCAGGTTTGGCTTTAAAAGTTACTTTTGCGTCTACGATGCCTGTTTGAACGACGTCGAGCTGAAAATGATGGAAAGTCAACCCAACCTGAGCTTGTGTGTCAACTTTTGGAAAATCTGTGCAACATCACGCTGATGTGAGACGCGTTCATGCGTCAGTGTGATACGCCTGTGTCCTTGAGAAATAATCCTGAAGTGTGCGTTGTGTGTCTGTGTTTGTCTGCTGTTGGCAGCGGCTTCCTCCTGCTTGGCAGCTCTCTCCGCCACACACACGTACACTAATGAGATGCAGCTTTAGGCTGCCATGTGTGCCTCCCGTGGAGTCGCACACATGGCAGCCCCCCCCGTCTACATCCTTCCAGAGGTGCTGATCACTCACGCATTTCCACTTCAAACCCGTGGCATTCACAGGACCTTGAACTCACGGATTTAAGGTCATGCAAACGGTCTGATTGGCTGTGAAAACGCTGCCTTTCAATTATTTTCCTGCCAATCTGCCTTCAAATCCAGACAAATGATGTTCTGGGATTAAAGTGGAGATTCCAGCTGCTCCAGAATGCAAAGGGGGAAAAAAACGAGGGTTATTATTCATCTGCTCTCGAGCGATCGCATTTTTACTGCTAGATGATAAAGGCCTGTGTTTCAAGACCAAATACATCATAACGGGTCACACCCAAGTCTATATAAAAGGAGACTACAGTTATATACACTAGTATTGCTGCAATATATCTTCCAGACAACGGTGACGGCACTGAGAGCAGGGCTGCTCAGCTGCACTCCAGTTGCTGAGTGAGGTCAAAATTCTTGTGGTTTTGTAACTAAAAGAAGAATTTGTCTCGTCTTTGGTTTTACTGCACACCTGCCTGACATCACCGTGTAATTAACGAGGAGCAGTCTAATTAATTAACCTATTATGCATTAAAGTTTAAAAAGACGGCAGCTTTTGGTGTTCATGCACCAAAAATATTCAAACGCACAGCAAAATAAACAAGTTGTCTCATTTAAGAATATTTTAGTTTAGTGTCATGATTGATTACTTATCTGATCCCAGCAGCAAGAAAAAAAAAAAAAAAAAAAAAAAAACTTGTCCTGCAGACTGAAGTCCAAAAAAAACTCATCTCTATTGCCACAGACACACACTGTTCCAACACAATGAGTTCACTCAGTTCCAGCTAACAGTGCGGTGCGATGCCTGCGTTTCATTACATCCTGCCTCTGAATGGCCTCTAATCCCTGCTCTCCAACGCTGACATGACCAAGTCATGCTCACATTCCACAATCAGACTTGTAGCCACGAGATGTAAACACTCAGTCGGCCTCTGAGTGTTTATCTGCTCACACAAGCGTCCTCCTGCTCTAATTGACACAGCATTAAGCTCGTTCGAGTGGACACAGTCCGTCAACCTGGAACAAAACAGTCGCTATGACTTTTTTTGGCTTGTACTCTAATGCTAGTTTCCTTTATTAGCTGGGAAGGCGGATGGACTCTTGTGGACTTTGTCTTCCTCTAGGACGACGGATGAGAGGAAAGTAAATGAAACTAGGAGAATGAAGTAGAGTCATGAGGAGAGAAGACAATTTAAAATGAAAACAGAGATTGGAAAAAGGACTGGAAGATAAAAGCAGGCATGAAAAGAATGCAGCGAGGACTAGGAGGACGGAAAGGTGAGAAGAGCAAAGAAAAGCAATAAAGTGGGAGCACGAGGCCGGATGGAAGAAAAAAGAGGAAACAGAAAAGAGGAAAAGCTGAGATGGAGGGAAGCTGGAAAGCAAAAAAGGGAGAGAGATGGTTTTGGCAGCGCAGCGAAACGTTTCCATTACTAACAAAATAAACTGATACCAATGACTAATCGCCTCATAACTGCAGCAGGGTTTTACTAGCGCGCACACACACATTACACAGCAACAGCAAGACAGAGAGGAAGCAGGAGCGGAGTAGATTCACTCCAGATCAACACACCTTCAGGAAATACCCACTGATGTGAGGCATCGCCAAAAACACACAACAGGAAAAGACCGACCCAACAAAACAAGCTGCACTGCTCTGTAGTCTGTGCATCTGTCAGCACTGACAAGCTGCTGGGAAACACTTTCCTGGTAGTATAATGAATTGAATATTTTTAGGCTTTCTGTATATTAGCTTCCATGTCATAGCTTTACTGTACTAATATACTAACTGTGGCCAACATAAAGTATGTGAACATGGATGGTGCTTTGTCTGCACGGCCATCCCCTGGGAGACTTTATGCTAAGTGAGGGTAAACTCATTAAATTCTTCTGGTTTTAAAGCTGAGTTTCATGCGTTTTGCTCATATTTCTGCGATGCATCCCAACCAGCAGGGGCAAACGGCCGCCCACCCTCAGCCTCTTATCTATTGCCTCAATTTTGTGCTTTGCTGCAACTTCCTGCACGCTCCTCGTGGATTCGCTGGAGGTCAGCTCCAGATGTCGAGCGGATGTTTGTCCAGTCAGAAATGCTCCGATCTCATCCAGTGATATACAACCAAAAGAAATGTGCGGCCAATTACACAACCCACACGGTACAACATTATTATATGACAAACAGCAAGTGAAGAGACCTGCCTGTGATTAAACGCGAACACGCACATAAACACAACCCAGAATAGAGAAACCAAGCTGTTGCTGCACATAATATACCACCGCAAAGTATATTTTCTATTCAGCTGTTATTCCACTGTTGTAAATTTGAGACAGACAGAAAAATTTTAGTTCAAGCAGCATAGCAAGATATGAAAAGCGTCTGCACAGGTTTGATCCAGTGCCGATAGTTTTGTCATCCTTTTATTCACAGTATTCAGCGGTGGCCTCTCTACTTCATGTTCCGATTCAGTGCACTGAACCCCAGCGGTGTTTTCATCGAGCAGTTCGGTAATAAAAGCTGAAACAGAGAACAACACAACATTTTCCAGGTACTGGTCTTTAAAAATACATGAATAAGTTGTGAGTGAGTATTTTAAAACAATTTAGTGCTTCAGTGTGTTGTTGCTGATTCAAGCACGGTTTGATTCGTTTACAGAATCAGCAGTATACACTCAGAACACAGGGAAGCACAAAGAGAATGAGTCTCTGATGCTTTCAGGTGATGCTGTGGTTACGTTTCACTTTTAAATGCTTCAGGAATATCATTGGGCAGAAACACTACGAGAGTCAAGCCAAGCAGGCGGAGGCACGAAAGAAAGAGGGAGAAAAGAAAAGCGGAGGGAGGCACGACGCCAAATCATGCAGAGGTCAAACAGGCAACACACAGGAAATGAAGCACAAGAACACACACCCACAGACGCACAATAACTCCGACTATAACCACTAATTTCAAACCAAATATAACGTTATGTACACAAAACTAGCAAAAGTAACTATACTTGTTGCATGCTGAAATAAAACACATCACCATCAGCCAAAACACACGCATTCAGCATGACTCAGAAACCAAGAACAAGCTTTTCTGCACGCAGTCAGGGTCTGAGGTTGTGACCCAAAAGCGAAACCTGAACACGAGCTCAAAAGGAGCATGTGATGCGAGACAGGCGCATGGGAAGACGTTCAAGTCACACGCAACAAGGTCAAGATATCGGCTCTGTGTGGGCGTTTCACAAGCTTCGATATGCGATTCATAAATATTCATATTCGTTATGGACCGACATGCGTAAACTATGACTGCTGTGAATTCGTTCCATCTTACACCGGATTGGTTTTAGCTTTGCGTTGGTCTCAACCACACCCTGAGAGAAATAACTGTACTCTGAGCAAATGTGAAAGACAGGAGGAGAGAACCCAGCAGGTCTATTTAGGGCCACACACACACACACACACACACACACACACACACACACACACACACACACACACACACACACACACACAGTTTGTCCCCAACAGCTACACAAACTGTGTTAAACTAGTTTATTCATGGGTAACATGTAGTAAAAAGCACTGATGGCTGCACGGCTATCCAAATACTGATGTGTTTGTAGTCTTCCTCTCTCTCCCTCCTTCACGCCGACTAATGGGAAACGCTTGACAAACATTACTGAGGCGCTTAACAGTGAAGCGACCCTTCGAGCCACAACCATGACTCACCTCGGAGCCCTCTGCTGCGCGGCTGAACCCAGTGAGGCTCAGATAGTTTAACGCGCGTAGACGAACCGGACAACAGCAGCACACGAGAGTGGAAAGTCATCAGGGTTCATCCTCTGTGGACCATGAAGCTGTCTGGACTAAAACGGTTGTGTGAGACTCTGATACCTGCTGATCCAGTTTATTACAACACAGCCTCAGAGAAAGCGATGACGCAGAACAACGGTCAAACCAAGGTGAGTCACTGCACGTGAAAAACAAAAATGACAGCAAGTCGCGTTTGCTTTTAGCCACTTGCAGTCTTGATTTAAAGTGAAAGCTGGGCTGCCGATCCCAACGCTAGACCTCAACTTCAGAGATGGAAAAAGCAAACGAGGCGCCGGCTGATTGGCACTTTAAAAAGTGCTCTGTAATCAGCGCGTGTTCGTGATTAGGAGGCGTGGCATGTTGATTGCATGACGAAGACAACAAATAGTGCTCGCGCCTAATAGGAGGGCAGCGGCGAAAACACAGAGGAAACTAAACAGCGATGAATGGGGACGGACACCAGATCAGAATATGTGGAGTCTACAGAGACGTGTGGGAAAGAAAAGAAGACAGAAATGGAAAAATAGTAGGAGAGGAGTGTGGTTCAGGGGTTTCCTGCGGTGAAGGCAAGAGGTCGAACTCCAGCCATGAGAACACACACATGTAGCCACACAGGCTTTATTAACTGGAGTGTGTGCACAAACGTTCACCGCCTGTCTTGTGTGCACACATCACTTTGTGTTACATTGTAAAACACACGGCCAGTAGTCGACGAGACACCATCGTGTACAGAGACGCACTCGAGCTACGTCTCTACGGTCAGAGAAGAAGAATTTCCCCCGGCGTGTGGAGCAGCTGGGAGTCAGATGCGGATACGCTGATCCCCCGTTGACTCGACACTCCATAGATGACAAGCGGATTGAATTACAGCCCACGCAAGGACTCGCTCACCTCTAAACACCGACCTTCGCGCTTCGTGTTCATGTTTAAGAACAAGCAATCTGACATGTGGTTTCTGCCTCCAGTACAGTTTAATCTAAACTTATGATAGAGAAGTTTTTCTCTCCGCTGCTTCCATGAAGCCACTCACCATCAACCGAGACAGAAATTCCTGCAGTCACAGATCACACGCACACTTCTGTTTGCTTAGAAATCCCCAGCGTAGACACACAAACTGAAAGCACTTTGCATACTGATGGGATGACTACACGGTTTCACACTTGGTCTAAACATAAACGTAATGTTTGTGAGATGTTTCTTCAGGCTGATAAACATCTTCTCCAGGTAAGGTCTTGGCAGCGTCAGTGTCTAGGAAGCAAGGCTCAAAAGATCCGACCTTTGATTGCGATTGTCAATCTGAATTTCAACACAACTTCAGAATCTGCTGTATGTTCTCGAAGTGATTTAAAAGGCTGTAAAGATTTTGACCCAGGAAGCTGCTCGGCAGGGGGAGGAACCGACAGCCAGTGAGTCAGACCGAGACACGAATAACAAAACACAGACAGAACAATGTGGCACCGGCCTGAGCCACAGCAGGGACGACAAAAATGCAAGCGAAGCAAAACGATTCAGCACATATGAACATAAGGGTGAGAGAGAGAGAGAGACGGTGGATAATAGGAGGAGGAAACCAAGAAGAACCACACAAACAACAGAGGAAGTAAAAGCAAACAGAATTCAGCCTGTTTCAACACGTCCTTCAGTTTCCTGGACACAGATGTGGGCGTTTCCCAAGAAAGACCTTCCAGACATCAGGAGCCTTGTGCTCATTCATAACTGTAGTTTCCACTAGCTGATAAAATGTGACATTCCTGATCTCCAGAGGATGAATCGCAGAGCATCCCCTGGCTTTTCCAGAACTTTGGACCCAGGCCCTGCTAGTGACACCACGTCTGGAGCGTTACCAGTATTAGTTTCTGTTTAAGCCGTTTGCGCTGCCCTTTAATGTGCTGCCAGAGATGATGCTTCTCTACAAACCCCTGAACTAAGATGAGCTTCAGAACCTTCATGAGCTGTTGTATTAGCCTGCACGTGGACTTCATGACTTGGCAGCTGAGTGCATGCTGACCTGAGGTTTAACTATCTGGATCCAAATGAGTAAAAGCAGATAAATGTTGCAGAGACGGAATTTAAAAAGATAAATAAATTTTAAAAAAAAGACTTATTCAGACAAATTCCCAAACAACAAGACATTTAAATAAAAAGTGGAAAAGCTAAGGTCCCCTGAAATAATCCTGCTAACGAAGACCAGCTTCGCCTACAAACCTGAACATAGCTACTGTTTCTACTGCAAACACAACCTTTGGACACACACGCTCTGCTGCCAAACCCACGGTTACACATTAACGCTGACTGACAAGTCATCATATGTGACCCAGCGTTGCTTTTACAAAGTGGCTGACCTACAAATCCACAAGTCTTTTTTTAATGAGCCACGAATTCCTGGATGCACCTAAGCATGACGTCGACAAAGTCCGAATCCCATTCGTCTCATCTCTGCTCGTTCCCGGTTATGTCCCAACACAGTCGGTTCAGATACAACTAAAACAAACAGAATTTAGTGTTATCACGTTTGTCCTGTCAGCTAATCCCACTGGGGTCAACCACACTGGATCAGGGTCCACACATTTATTCAGCCCTGGTGTTTATGCCAGATGTCCTTCCTGATGCAACCCTGGTGCAAGTCTTCCAAACGTTCATGGGCTGGGAACCACCACCCAGATGCAGAGGCTTTCTGGGCCGCTTGGGGGTTCAGAGAGGAGCTGGGCCTCTAATGACCACCTGGAGTCAGTGGGAGATCAATTACATCAAAGTAATAATTCACAGACGGCGTGTTAATTCATCATTTATATTATCTAACAAACTGAGTCGATAAAGTGGTCTGTCACCACTTCAGCGTAAAAACCAGAAGCACATGCTAAATTATTTTCCGTATTATGCTTTACACTTCTTTCATCAACGCTGCTTTTGGAGGAAATATAAAGCCAGCAAAATTCCAAAGCAACAGCTCAGTGATGCAACATCAATAACAGCAGCAGCAACTCATCTTATAATGATTTTATACAAAGCATTCCCTTCCTTTGGCTGTTGGCGGATGGAGGAGCTCTGGGGTTGAGGGTTTTCCTAAGATTCAGTAGCTAATTATATTAGACGTGTGACTCTGCCTTAGTGATCTGACACTGCTGCTGCTTCCGAATGGGGGACATTGCTAAAACATTCTGTTTGCAACATACACATTTCTGGGTTTTTTTTGTTTTGCATCATAATAAAACGATTTTATTTGGGTTGTAGCCAAAAGCTACACATACATCTGGTTTCCTTGACTAGACATCCTTGCCCTCGTAGGATCGGGAGGTGATGAAATTCACATCACACGGGCATGTTCGGATTGTCTCAAAGCATGAATTGGACCTTAGGTGTAACAACACTTGCCAACCTTTAGCTGCGTGTTCATCTCCACCGAGTCCGGAGGGAAATTTTCGGCCCTTTGCTGCTAAATGCGCCATCGCGTGTACCAGCTGGAAGCCAGCTTTCAGACTGTGAACTCTGCACTCGCCAATGTGCCCAAGTTATGCTTCACATTCACACACTCTCCCTTCTAAAGCTGAATGCTGCAATTTAGAGCCCGACTGTGAAAGAGAGAAAGCCTGCAACACTAGCAGAATTGTGACCTTTCTTTTCCACAGCTCCCTCATCCTGTGCCAGCATCTAACTTTACGCCGCGTCGTCTCAATTTCAGCCTCCGAAAAGTGTGTGTTTTCCTGGTCGGAGCCCTGAATGTGTGCACTATTATTCAAAGGAAGTCAATATCGGCCGCTTTCAGCACAGCTCCGACGTGGCAGCATGTAGTGCACACTACGCTAATTACCTGCGCACCAGCCACTGCCATAATCCTACAAAGATCACAAACTTTGCTCAGGAAGGGAAAAACACGCCACTGTAGATGTAGGAAAACGAACTGCATTCATCCCTGTGTACAACGAGCCCTCAGCCCCCCTGTAATAAGCTCACACAATAAACGTAAGCACCTAGAATAGCAAGTAATTAAAGGCATTGTATGAAATTAAATGGAAATTGAAAATGCTGGCTAGAGTCATTAGACACGGGGCCATTGTAGCTCTCCTCCCCCGGGCTTTTTTGTCTTCGCATCTCTTTTCATGTTTTCTATTCTTCATCAAGCAGGAGGCAGCCTTTTATCCCTTTAATGATTGCTCTGTCTTCCCGGAGATCGACGCCTCACATCTCCGAACACTCTGACTGACACGACCCTGAATTAATGCCGCGACAGGCGTAGTCAGCCAAACCCTGGTCGCTAAACGGCCCAGCGTAAAGCGTCTGGCATCGTAAACCCCTGTGCGTCTGAGGGCTATAAAGGAAGCCTGTATATGTATCAGCAGTCATGATGATGAAGTTAAAGGGCCTCTGGGGTGTAATAAATCGGGACTGATGGGTTGGCAGTGTGCAGACGTTGACCTCCTGGGGGAGTTCAGCAAAGAAGCGATTCTGACTAAACTGGACGTCGCAATTTCCTTTTAAAATTCAAATAACAGACTGCTTTACTATTTTCAGAAGAATCGCCACACGACCACAGCAGCCCCTCCGCACTCTCATAAAAACGAGAACAAAGCCTCTTAAACTGGAGATCCGCCCCACAAAGCCTGAACATGTGTTTCACCAGGTCACTAAAGGGTCACTTTAGTGAGAACAGGACTCGCACCCACCGCAGGACATGACCCCAGACGTTCACAGGAACAAGGGCTCATTCTAAGAAAGTCGAGGCGGATGCAGCCATGTCTTGATCGTCTTGAACAAACAGCAAAGTAAAACAAACCAACAAGAAGCTTGCAGAGCTCCATTATTCATCAGGGTTACTGATTGGAAATTACATGTGGTTTGAAGCTTTTCTTTTATCGCCAGGTACTTGTCAAAGTGATGGAGTGATGCAGTAATGTTCTGTAGTTTTGCTGGAGTTCACGTCCGTTCACAGCTCGAAGGGGCACAAGGGCAGCACGGGGTTAAATTTAGACAAACGCACAGTGATTTTGGAGGGTTGTGTTTTCTTTCCTTCAAAATGGTCGCACACAGGTACGAACGCAAGACTCTGTGGCGATACTCGATGCTGAATGACAGCTGTGCAGAGGACGTCGTCTTCCGAGGTGGTCTGGGCAAGTACAGGGCCCACAGGTGAGAAGCGAGAATCACAGCCCTCAACTCCGAGCATCCCGGACAACGGCAGCTTAATGAGACCCGCACGCTAACAGCTGGACAAACAGCACAGCAAACACACACACACACACACACCTCAGACAGCTGCACAAGCACAAACACACAAAACCAGCCTGCTCCGCTGCTAAAAGACAACAACTGTGTGGTTAAACTGTGCTTTGCGATAATGTTGCGCAGCTATTTCTTAATAACAGAAACTATGATACAAATCTATTTGGAGCCTTTAAATGGCCGCTCACACAGACAATCAAAACAAAGTTGTAAATAATACACAAACACAAACACACACTGCCACAGCGAACCAGAGGCGTTCATGCAGTTAGGAAATTCATCATCTAAAGCTTGTGCTTCCTGACATCCCGTTCTCTGATATTAACACTGCACGTACTGAGGTCTATGGTATTAAATAACAATAATATTAATAATATTTTAATGGGGCTCTTCAATTATTCACCAAACACCTGGGTGAGGTTTTCTGACACTAATATTTAACAGTGGGGAGATAAAATGGTTTCAGCACAGGTTTTATGGTTTTGGGACGATAACGTGTTCAAAGGTCAGGAACGTACAAGTCCAAGAGCACTGAAACACACACACACACACACACACACACACACACACACACTATGACAGATGAACGAGATTCTGAATTTATTTAAACTCAACAGATTATTCTTTATCCATTTGTGATTTACAGTGCTTTCATTTTTCAGAAACAAATTCTGTGCTCTTCATCTAAAAAAACAGTTTAGAAGAACTGAAAGTTCAAACTAAGCGTATTGCAAACGTTTCTTGTGACTTGACCTCAGCGCAGCCACCGTTTCCTGCTTTTCCACTGGAAAGACTAAATCCTGCCACAACATCTAACATATGCGCCTACTGTACGCGGATATGAAGCCACGGCCAGCAGCTATGTTTACAGCACATTATTATTACATGCAGTTGATGCCTGAATAAATCCTCAATAATCCACAGAGAACTTTAAAGACTAAATCATCATAATAATGGTTTTGGATACACATCAAATTAAACATTGGTTTGTATAATAAATGTCACGTCATGGTCACATTTTACAGTATGTCTATATTGTTAAGGATATTCTTTAGTAACTACATGTCTACAAAACTAAACCAAATTCTTTCTTTTGACGAACATCTGTATAAATATGTAGCTGAAACTGAAAGTAAATGTAGTGCATATGAAATCATTCTGGCTGCTCTCTACCTTTGCGTCTTTATCCGCCGAGGGCTACTCGTCTCTTCCTGTGTCACATCACTGCATCTTGGATAAACTGGCCAAACTTTCAAGCGGTTTTTCCTCCGGTCTTCTCTGGTTCTCTCTGCCCAGTTAGCAGGCCTGTGTGGGGTTTCTAGACTCATCATTAGAAAACGGAAAAGACTGAACTGAAGCAGCAAAACAAATGCCACTGTACAGCGCTTTGCATCGAATTAACTAAATCAAATTCAACATACAGTCGCCTGCTTTAGTGGCTCAACACATGCAGCAGAGAGCGTGAGCCAAGCAGGGAGGTGAGGCAGCAGATGGCCAGTGGTGAAGCGGCCGTTTTATCACTAACAATGAATAGAGAAATAAACCAGCTAATGAAACTATTCTGAGTGAACGGCTCGTGTACGAGCAACCATCACGGGTACGTGTCTTTACACCTACACAATACGCTACGTTCTTCTAAACAAACACTCGTCTGTAATAATAAGAACGACCGATCTATTCAGTTGGTTTTTCACTACTTCAAACAACATAAACATTTATAACTGACTACGTTAGATTATTAGCTTTGCATTGTGGGTATGTTCCCTGCTGCCATAGGGGGATGACCCCCCCTGCCTTAATGCTTAGTTTTGTCTCCTTCGTCGTTTGCCCCAGGTCAAGCGCAGCAACACAACTATCTGTTGTTGTGACAGTAGCAGAGTTACTCATCCCGCTGCCAACATACCTTTCAAACAGGTTTCTGCTTCTGTGGAATGGTTTCAGTCGCGGTTATCGTTCCCGCAGCCCTGTGCGGCTGGAGGCGGTTTAGATAAAACGAGTTTATTTGATTTTCCAAATAAACAATGATTTCATATTAGCTCACTCACACACACTGGACAACTGGGTGGAGTGTGGGCAACACACTCAGCAAGTCCTGACACCAAGTAATACGGCAAAGCCCACAAAAATGAAAAGTCCTTCTTGTATTGGTGTCCAAACAAAAGCGACAAGTGAAGCAGGGCAGCGCAAAAACCTGCTGAAGCCAGAATGTGACCTAACAGAAGCACGTTGGAAACGCTCCCATTCCTAAAACACTACATTGTTCCACATAATTCCCAGAAAAGCTGCTGTGACTCGGCCTTGACGACACAAACCTCGGAGCCTGGTCAGCGAGCGGCGGCTACTTACGGAGTCTTGGCCGTATACGTTCCAGCCGCATCTGATTTCGAGTGTTTCTGGTCTCACGGGAGGCTTCAGAAAAAAACAACACTAACACAGCGGAGAAGAGGAGGCCAATAAGAACCGCAGAGCTGTGCTAGCAGATGAAGAACTGGCAGGTCATACAAAACCTACCACGAACCTGCTGACCTTCAGCGATCATAGAATACATGCATAAGTGGAGGCTGATGCCCTTGCTGTGAATTCATTCGTTGTATAACCAGACAGAAACCAGTGAGATTTCTTCTTTAAGGTCAAGAAACGCGTGGAAAAAACACTGTACAGTTTGTCCCCGAGGCCATAACAGCACAGTAATGAAAATAGCCTGGTTTCTAGAAATCGGGCGCTTTAAGCACAAACAATAACCGTTAGTTCCTTAAAACCATGAATAAGCAACATCAGTGGGCGTTTGGACAAATTTCCATCCATCAAGTTGACACTAGATGTCTTCAATTTGTACAATAAGGGTTGAGAAGGTGTTCAAACACAAAAGCATCATCCCGGAGGTATCTGCGCTAAATTAAACATGACAATGAGCCGTTCAGGGAGCCTTGAAGGCCACGCTCCACTGATCGAACGGGCATATTAAGCGTACCATCAAACGCGCAGAGTCCACACAGAGTAAGGCTTTTATGGCCTCAGAGCTCCAAGGTGCAGCGTGGAGGCAATACTAATCCTTTAAGTGGCACCATGGGTGATTACGCTCCCGTCATCGACCGTGACGCCTGGAGGCAGAGGCCCACCAGCCGCTTGCAAAGCTTCCCGGTCCACCGCTGGATGGGGGGGTCACTGTGCACTCACGACCTTTGGACCTCTGGCTGCTGATGCAATGCTTGGGCACTTCTCATCAATGAAGGCATAAACGCATATGGAAATATAGAAAATGTTGATCAATAAAGATGACGGCGTTGTCCCGCTGCTGTGAATCCAGCTGTGGAAAGTCCATCTGCAACCCATTAAGAGGCTGAGACGCTGTCATCCGCTCGGCAGGGCCGGTCCATTTACTGAACATCCAGATGTTCTGAGTCTTGAACTGTCCCACCACGTTCAACGCCAGACTCCGTGCAAAAACCATTACATTTAACCCTACCACGCCTCTTCACAAAGACGCGTATGTGCGCAACAGGTTTACAACCTTGTCCCAAACCAGATGAGTCCGGCTCTTGCTTCGGCTGAAACAGACACAGTCACACAACCGCCTCTTGGAAGTTACGGCATTAAACGCACCCGCTCCCCGACCATGCGCCGTACTGCGAGCCCACGGTCCGCTCCGCGTTACGCTCGGTTCAGCTACAAGATTCCACTGCGTCCACAAGGCTGCTCCTAAAAGAACACAGGCCGAATGCCCAACGCTCCCACGCGTGACGTGAGACGCCCTAAATTTTATTAAAATGTCTACGCGCCGTTTGGCGCAAAGCCGTCAACTGTTAAAGTTGGAGCTTTGCGAGCGGAGTTCGGCGTGACGTCCTACAAAATACACGGGATTTACAAATCTTTCAAATGCTGCTAAAGCTTGTCCCAGGGTTGTCTCTGGCAAACGGCTGCCGTTAGAAATAGACGTTTTGCGAAACTTAATATGAAACAGAAACACACTGCTAGAAATATTTAAAAAAAAAAAGTGTGAAGGGGCGACAGAAGCTGCTTACCGCTGCTTACCGCTGGGTTACCGCTGGGACCCGTCTCACCGCGCCGCCGCGTTTTCCTTCTATATTCCCCCAGTGATGTGAAAAGTTGAAAAAGCAAAGCTGTTCCTCAGAGTCACCTTCGAAAAGTTCCCAAACCTACATCCTGGTGTCAGCGGAATAAACGCGTGGCTCAGCTGCGCAGCCGCCGAAGTTTGCTCCAACAATATTCCCTCGACAAACAAGTAGCCGAGCGGCTTTTGCGTCCTCTCCACGCCCAGGAAGCCGCTCCTCCACGCGCTCAGGTGTATTTCACCACTAAGCCGACGCGCGCGCACGTTGTGATGGCAGCGCTGGCTCCCGCGTGGATGCGAAGCGCACGGACCCAGCGGAGGAAACGCGGCGCTGGGAAGTGTCAGGATGAAGACTGTCCTCCCTCCTCCTCCTCCTCCTCCTCCTCCTCCTCCTCCTCGCTCCACTAACTCCCTCAACGCCAGTAGGATCGCGCAGCTGCGACAAGCTGTGAAACTGCGAATCACGCCAGAAGCGCACTGTTCGTTTCACACGTTTCAAAATAAAACGCCGTGGTGGAAGTGAGCTGTGCAACAACTGAGACTGCGGACGTCCTAGAGGGGGTGGGATGGGTCTGCAGAGCCATTAGTCTGGCAGATTCTCCCCGGGGAGCCCGTCGCATCCCCAAGACAGGTGACACACAATACCAGTTAACGCTGCAGCAGTGTGGGTCTACACCGAGGTGTCACTTATGAGCTGACAGGACACAATACACTGGTACTGGTACTGTGGGTTGTTCTGTTATTCTAAAAGCAACTTTGGGCCAGGTTTGTCTTTTTCAACAACCTTTAGCCCCACGTAACAGTTTCACTAAACAGTACTTAAAAAAACAGACACTGCGCGGGTCTCCTTTATAGTGACCTATATTTTGAAAATCTGCCAAAGGAAACCACCTTCTGTGTCATTTCAAGCTTGACTGTGTCCGTTAAACCCAGTCCCTTGGGTTTGAATCGAGGTCCACGAGAGAAAGTCAAAGGCGTCCTTAAAAATCAGGAAACTAATACGACGTGATGATCAGTGATGACTGTGCAGACACAGAATAAGTCAAATTCATGTCTGAATGGTAGAACCCGAAGAAGCTGTTCACAGATGTTGCAGCTGCAGCCTAATCCACGCCGTGCATTGAAATCTATTTATCATTAGATTATGGTTTAATTTTCATACATAATACTCCAGAGATAAAGGGATTTGATTTTCATCACACACATACACATTTACTGTCTGGTTTTATTTTTTTAATACCGTGGAGACAGGAGAAATCCGAGTAAATCTTGGGAGAGTGGCCACACTGTCAAGCCCAGTTAAGCTTCAGTCTCCCCCACTGCTAATTCAAGGGCTTGATGGGGCACAATGAAGGCTTTGTTGCTGGAGAATTTGTCTGCGAAGTAATCCTTGACACTGGGCCATTCAGGGGCCAAACCTTTTGTTTCATAAGTCCACTGAATGTTACAGTGGGGCGTCACAGCATTGGAACAAGTGGCAGCGCTGCAAGGCGCAGTGCAGGAGAGGCAGGCGTGAGCTGGGAGTGTGAATGCATGTGAAGTTCAAGGGTCCTTCAAGCTCAAGTCTGGTGATCTGTGAGTTTTTCTTATGACACAAAAATCCCCTCAGAGAAAGGATCTAATGAGGATCCTGCGTCCATTCAAATCAATTCATCTGAAAACGTCAAACAGTGCTCATTAGCTGATGGGTTTCTTTTCAAATTTCTGTATTATTTAGTGTTTAAAACGACGGAAATTGTGAAAAATACCCACAATTATTGCAAATGAACATGTGGAAATCTTGTCTGTTAGAATTACTACCATAGAAAACTATTTAGTGTTTTCCTCAAATATCATTCCTCCCAGTAATTGCAGCTCTGCAGGATTGACCAGTTTCCAAGAGTCTGTTAAGACCGAATCTTAAAAAAGAGTATTTTGGAGATGCAGCCCTAATTACAAAAGGTTTATCGTCTCATCAAGACTGCTTCACTTTAATCAGTTTCCCTGAAAGCATCATTTTTAATCATTTGTACTTCCCAACCATGAAATAATCTTTGTCAACAGCTACCACACACAGTCAGGGTGTGAGTTCATTAACTGTGAATCAGTGAGTGACTGGTTAAATGATCAGTCTGACTGACAGTCGAGCTCCTGGCTGGCAAACGTTCACCCGACCTGTTAATCGTCATTTGAACGTCGTTTGCAGGGTTCGCTGCTTGACTAAGTGAGCTGTTAGACTCAGTGCCGGGATGGAGCTCACGTCTCAATTAACGAAGCAACCGCAGCTCCAGCACCAAGTCTTTCCGCTGTGCTGTTTGTTCACATGTTTCCTCCTGCAGCATCTGCCTTTACTCAAATCCTGCTGCCGACCCTTGACCTTTGACCCCTCGAGTCTGGGTCACCTTTTCACATGCCTGCTTGTGTGGTGAGTCACACATTCCTGCTCATTTGCGTATCTGTCTATTTGTCACTGTCTTCGTAAGATGTTTGTGCTTGGTTGTCTCCTTCAGGATCCTTCAGATGCTGCGTCATAAAAACGCATTTCGTGCAGCTTGGCTCTTATGGAACCCAGAGATGTAACACGTTAGCACAAGCAGGCTGACGGCCAGACGCCACTGGGTCTGCGAAAACACCATTAACTTCCATTAATATGTATCCTAATTAAAATGAATGACACCTCCGAGTAAATTAATTCCCAGCCGCCAGCTGCATCTTTCGATACGCGCTCAAACTAAAACCAGTTCATCAGATTATGGGGAATTACTCTCCATCGCTATCGCTCACTGACTGTGTGTATTGACAGCATGATTGAGAAAAAGGAGGGAGATCTACTACTGCTCCTCCAGACGACATCGCTGGAGTCCATCAACTGTTGTCTCGAAGCTCACACGACGCAGAGTCGTCAGCCATGAGGTTGAAGGTTGAAGAGAGATATTTTAACATAGAGATGGCTGCGCTGTGTATTCTAAGAAGCTTTATGATAGGAAATAATCATCACATTTTACAACATGTCTGAATCGTCAGCCAGATTCACCAGATTCTGATCAGGAGGAATTAAAACCTACACAGCTGCCTGCAGGGTTAATCAGACGGCCCCATCCATCCATCCATCCATCCATCCATCCATCCATCCATCCATCCATCCATCCATCCACTCATCCATCCATCCATCCATCCATCCACTCATCCATCCATCCATCCATCCATCCATTCATTCATCCATCCATCCATCCATCCATCCATCCACTCATCCATCCATCCATCCATCCATCCATCCATCCATCCATTCATCCATCCATCCATCCAATCCTTCACATGGCAGCAGTCCGACGTTTCACTGACCCAAGCTGTGGGAGTTTGAGTCGCTTTGGTTGTTTGAACTGAGAGATATATTTAAACACCCCATTATTCTAATAGCCAAAGGTGTGTGTGTGTGTGTGAAACTGTGTGGGAGATGTGTGATAAACAGTTCATGAATATGTAAATGACAGCGTTGCCCTGTTGAAGGACACCACAGCGCACAACGTTAGGACACACACACAGGCGATATTATGTAATATTCTGCTCTGTCGAAGCTGTCAATCAAACTCAGTTTATCTTCAATTTGTGTGCAATAAACGTTGGCTGCTTGTCTCAGCCAATGAAAATTCTCATAATCTGTATAACAGAGGGGCAAACAGACAGAAGCAGGATTCAAACAGAATCCGCTCGGTTCTGCAGGGAGGTCAGCATGAATGTGCCTTCATTTGTTTATCCTCAGGGAAAGTCTGCACTTACTGTCGGTTTAGACACTTTTAGTAGCTCCAGCTTTTAATTGCATGAACTTAGCTGCATTGACTCGGTTGAGTGTTACCTGCAGTCTCACATCCCTGCACCAGTATCTCTGCCTCTTTGTACAGCACACACGCACTTACTGACACATCTTTCTCGTCTCTACCGGTGGAATGACTGCACAAATAGAAACACGATGACTTGATTAAGGCGCATAAATGCTACCTGCCACCTGTGGCTGAGTGCAGCTGCTGCACTGACCCCTTGATTAAACCAGTATTTCATATTTGCTGTCATCTCTTAAAAGAAATACAATGGCACAGTATGTCATAAAAGAAATGTCCCAAGATGGTTGAAAGGCGACCAAGCAGGAGTCGCTGGAGTCTGCTGACACCTGACAATCATACATGTGTTGGTGAAGAATTAAATTTTCATTTATTTTATTTTAATACACTGATGTTTACCATGTAGAGTTTAAGAGCAGTAGGGTGGCGGCCATCTGCCTCGGCCAGTCGCAGCCTCTTTCATTTCCATGTGTCACACAGAGACGGGACATCAAATGCAGCAGGTATCAGATGATGGGATGTTAATGGAAAGAGCCAATCCAATGTGCGTTCAGGGTGTTATTTAAAAAGCCCATCGACTCCTTCCTGGCGTAATGAAGCCGTTTCTTCCTCACACTTCATTTCGCTCTATGCAGAGACCTTTTCTCTCACTGTCTCTGTAACGACGTCTTTAAAGCAGCGTTTCATATACGGGAGGCGAGAGGCAATGATCCACCACTGCAGCCTTTAACTACGCCTTAAATGCTAAATGAAATCTTATTTTCACTCATGGCTGATTAAAACATTTGCCTAATTGCTTAAATATTTAAACCCAGTCTTCATCTAAAGATAAAGGTTAATATGATAATAGTGATGTTTCTCAGCCTCAGACAGCAGAAAGGTTACTCAAAGTGCTGATGCTGTCTGTGAGCAGGATGCAGGACTGCAAAGTGAGTATCGATCGCTGAGAATCATACATAACTGGTTTCATCTTCTCTGCAATTATGGAAGAAACAAATTGAGCGGTTCCTCCAGTCCATTAAGGAACAAATAAAATATCTCACTTGCGTCAAGATCGGACTTGTTAACAACACGGCCGATGCGCTGAGAAAGATTAATCGCCCGCACGCTAGATGCCTCCCACCATTTATCCTCACTTGAGACGGAGCAGTGCCGCTTGTGACACGTCACTGTCTGGTGTTGATGGAGCGACTGCCGGACATGGAGCAGGGACAGAGGAGGTGACGTGTACCTCCCGTGGAGTCCAGATAAATAAGTGGCACAGTTGTAATTGAGATTCAACTTTTAGTCGTGTTGAGTATTTACAGCAAATCTCACAACATCTAGTCAGAATTCTTCATAAACCAGTAGAGTTCATCCACACAATACACTTCTGTAACAGTATTGATTATGCACCCACAACACCCACCTGTCAAAGCTTATTGTCATCAGCTAACACAATCTGGGATTTGAACCCTTTTTAGTGCCTTGCGCTACACAAAACGTGAGCGTGCAGGACGGTGTGTGTGCCAGCGGTGACTGAGGCAGGCTATGAAACAAAGAGCAGGTAGACTGATGATTGATTAGCTGTGGCTGTCGGGCTGACTGAGGCTCATTGGCAGCCATCACTTTGATGAATTACACCACAGAGAAAAACACACTGTGCTCTGATTACTGCCAGCAACACCAGAGAGTGTGTGTCTGTGTGCACGCGTGTGAGTGCATGTTGCTGTGGACATGGCTGCGAATTGCTCAGCAGGGATAGATTTCAGAGCCTTGCTTTCATGTTAATGTGTTCACAACCCAAAAAAACGCGTCCTTGTTTAGTATTCTGCCACAGAAGCGCCACATCTCCACACGTCGGGCCCAAGGTCCAAGCCTGCTCGTAAACAGGGCCCATTTGTTCCTATTTAACCAGGTGGACGACAGGTATATACGTTGTTCTGTGGTCCCTCGGCTCCACCTGTCACGGGACGCGCTGAATAATTTATGCCGATCAAAGCCACGCTGGTTTGTTTTTCTTCTTCATGGGGAGATTTCATCAAGAAAAGATTCCTGGAGCCGACACAAGGCCGGACCAACGTTAGCGCTTGAAAGCTGACAGTGATGTGGGTGGACTGAAGCTGCTGACTGCTGCGTTTCAATGTGCTGAGGGTTTTTAAATTTGCCCATTTTTAATGCAGGGGAGTGACGTTCAGCGACGGAGGCGACTGGGCTGTTACTCATATGTCTAACCCTCCTCCGTCGACTCAGTTTAGCTCCGTCTCTGCAACAGCTTTTGCTTTGCAGGGATGTGAAAACCTGCAGCTGATGAAGGAAGTGGTGCAGGTGAGCTAACTGTCTTTCATCTGTGGCCCCTACTCTGAACAATAACTTCTGTTTACAACGAGGCAACTTGCTCTGAGCATCAGTTCAAAGTTTTGCCCTGCTGCTTTATGCTGCCCTGCAAGTAAACGAGGCAAGTCCGCGCCCTAGTGGCCAAGCAACCGAATAGCATTAATACCATGTATCCTGTCAACCCAAAAGAGTCTGGATGGAAGCAGATGTGTGTTGAAACGGAATAATTGTTAAAACTAACCGTCAGTTTTGATTTCACAGACCTATTCTATGGATTCGCGTCCAGCTGGAGCCCCTCAGGGAGTAGGAGGGTAGTTTGTGGCTGCAAACACTCTGCTTGGTCTTTTTGAGTCTCTCTCACATCTGGTTGTGACGACGATAAAAAACTAATTTGCTTTAATGCACAGGAATCACGTCGTGCTCAGACTGACGCCCCTTCATTACGGCCTTTAACGGCTGACTGCTTGAATGACCAGCCTCACCGAGCAGAACAATCCAATAAGAAATAGGTTCCAACTGTCAGCTAAACTCCACGAGTCACAGAAAACAACACACTCATCATCACGAGTTTGATTTATGAAATGATGAGTTTGAATTTGATGCGAGCCTCCTAAAGATGGCAGTACAGACCAGTAGTTCCACAGACTTTACTCTGGCTTGGGAAAAATGTGGAGAAACAGCTTTCAGTGGACAAACAAGTGGCCAAGCTGAGTTATGTATGGTTGTGCATCGTGTAATCTTGATTAACATTAGCAGTAACAGTATTGGGAAACAAACTGAGACATGGAGTGAAACAGAAAGAGGAGGAGTCCCATCAGAGGAGGAGACACTCCTACACCCACAAGCCTCCTCCCCACCAGGAGCACCAGGCCCGCCAGCAGGAGGCCGGCCTCATGTCAGGTGACAGCGTTAAGGTTCTGGCTGGCATCCGTCGGGGTGAAGAACTGGACTTTGGTCGAGGCGATCCCCGAGTTGTTCCTGCGCAGGCTCCCGCTGCCTCCTGCGCCTTTGCGCATGGAGTTGTTGCGGCGCATGGAGTTACGCTTCCTCAGCGAGTTCTGGTGCGACAGCTCGCTCTTCTGAATCGTCTGGATTAAGATGGACGGCTTTTCATCCAGCTCTCTGGCGCTGCAACGCGGCGTCACCACCTTAAACGCACAAGTAAAGCATCAGTTGTATTCTAAAAATCTGAACCAGCCACAGCCCATGAGTGGGTTTCATTCCTACCTTCACTGTGTTACCAAACTTGGAGTAGTCCACAGAGTACACGCCCTCCTCCTCCGTCACTATGGGAACAAAGCGGTGACCCCACTGGATCTCCTCGGAGATGTAGGAGGTCCGGGCTTGTGTGGTGATCCCCGTTGTCTCCACGACTCCCTCCAAGATGACGATCACCTCCAGGTCGCTGCACTGCAGCTCCATGGCCGACAGGTCGTACAGCGGGCTGTCAGCAGGGAGAGCAGACACAGGTTTCATCCAGGAGTGTGCCTGCAGAAACGCCCCCTTAACCACCTCAGTCCCTATTAATTAACACTGATTAACCTTAGATTTGTGTATGATTGTGTTGGAGCCAACACCCAAAGTCTGGTGTCAGCAGATGGCGCTAGAGAGCTACAGCCGCGCACATCTATGCGCTCAGGTCTCCGCCACTTGTCAGTCAGTCAGCTCACTGGAGCCCGTAACCGTGTCCAGCTCAGGTCCTGTGGCTCTTCACCTGTTTTTGTCGATGATGTGGCAGATGATGAGCGGCGCCAGGAGAAACAGGCTGTTGCTGGCCACAGCACTTTCTGTCTGCACGTCGATCTGATGGATGGGGATCACCTCCCCCTCCGGCGTGGTCGTCTTCTTCACCACCTGTCAAACAACGACGAGAGGTGTTTGCCCACAACCAACCTTGTGGTGTGCAGTGACAGACCGTGCAGCGCGTTTCCAGTTCCCAGCAGATGCCAGCAGCAGCACGTTTGGAAACCTGACCTGCAGCCTGACCGTCGCTCCGATGATCATGCTCTTCCTGAGGTCTCCGATGCGAATCATGAAACACAGGCGGTTGTTTCTGACAGCGATCACGGCGTGACGGCTGAAGATCAGCGTCTCTGCTCGACGGTTCGACTGAGCCGTCTTCATAAAGATACAACCTGAGTAGAGGGGGCGAGCATGATGTCAGTCACCACTGAGAAGAAGAGTAGAAGAGTTTTATTTAGCTCCACTTTGTGGGACACGCAGGGATCAGGAAATCATTACAGCAACATCACTTGCAGTTTCACAGCAGCGTAAACAAACAACAGATCTACCGGGAAACAGCGTGTTGGAAAGTAGCCAAGAGTAGCAACCAAGAGACCAGAGTTTCAGTCCTACCCAGCATCACAGCATTAATGATGAGCCCCACTATGTTCTGCAGGATGAGGAAGGCGATGGCGGTCGGACACTGGTCTGTCATCATCCGTCCTCCAAAGCCAATGGTCACCTGAACTTCGATGGAGAACAGGAAGGCTGAGGTGAACGACCTCAAGAGAGAGATTTAGAAGATCTTGTGAGATTATATCCACTAACGCTCTGCTTCTCATTTCACCACATCTTATCGTTGCTGCTTTTTACGCAAACTCCACTGATTCCCCTCCCCACAGTGTCACATCGTAGACTGTGGACATTATCAAAGCAAAAGCAGAGGCGAGAGAACAATAAAGATGGGGGCAGTATAGCTGAACTCACGTTTTTCTTATGAGAAGTGTTGGATGAAGCAAAGATGGATTCCAGTAACATCAAACACACAACCAAACTTGACGTTTATTGAATAACAATGACTCACTTGACTTCGGTGACGCAGTAGTTTTGAGTCGCGTTCCGGTGCTCGTCGGCCAAGTCTCCGTGCGCAAACGCCACCAGCCACCAAACCATGGCGAACAGCAGCCAACTGCTAACAAACGTCGTGGTGAAGATGACCAGAGTGAAGCGCCATTTAAGGTCCACCAGGGTGGTGAAGACGTCCTGCAGGAATCTGCCCTGCTCACGGATGTTCTTGTGCGCCAAGTTGCACGACCCGTTTTTGGCGATGAAGCGCGCTTTGTTTACGCGGTCCCTGAACACCGGCTTGCGGGGGATGCGGGACACGAGTCCCGGCAGACCGAACTCCTCCGGAATAATGCTTTTCCTCGCCAGCATCTTCAACCGCTGCGCCCTCGAAATACGTCTGTTTGGTTCCCGTTCAGTGCGTCTTTACGCACGGACACAAGATGTTCACCTGCAGGAAACGATCCAAGACGCGCAAAATCTTTTCCCGTGTCGACATTAGTGTATGTTCCGGAGTGACAGCAGCGCACCGCCTCTGCTCAGCTCAGCTCACATCTGGGACGGTCTCTACTCTTCTGTTGACGTAGTCCAACTTAGTCCACAAAACTTGAACAGCGACTTTTCCCCATCTCTGTTGAAGCCAATCACTGCGTGTAAACTGCTATTCGTGTTTTTAAAAAGATACATTTCCAGTTATTTGTTGTTCATATACACAACAAATAGATTAAACAAGGCCTTCTATTGCAATTTCTACATCTGGAGGATTTGAATTGGAGGAGAAAACAGGTCTGTGATGCTAGGACAGTCAAGACGTGTAAAAGCCCAGATATACTGATGTTATACATATTTGTGGCTGTAAATTTAATTATGTTCAGCGTGGAATCCTTCACGACCCGCTTCCAAACTGTGGACACAATATTTGCCAGTTTGAGTCACAGTCAACAGGGGGCCCCGTTTAGCAACATATTGGGGGTCACTTACTTTAACAATAACAACGCCGGCGTCAAATTCAGTCAAAGTTTAATCATAATTTCAACTGTAAAAAACGAGGCACACATAATAGTTTGTTCTAGATGTTAACAGTGAAGCATTTAGAAAGTTTAAAAAATGTGAACACGAGAGTTTAGTTGCATTTAACAGTCAGATGTGCATCATCCACGAGTTTCTGCATAGCACTGATAATGTCTGACACAAATGAAGATATGGACACTGGAGCGAATCTAATTGAGCTGAATTGTGTGTCTTCTCTTCTGCTCGGTCACCGTTTTGGCCGCAGAAGGAAGGAAAAATAACAAAAAACACGAATGCACATGCAGTAAAATAAACAAAAGATCGAAGAAAAGTGATCCTGGCTAGGACGAAAGACAGAAACAGGAAGCACGAACAGTAAAACGAAAGGCAGAGATGACCGTCTGGATTTTAGCTTGAACAGCCAACAACAGTTGCGTCTTTCTTTCTCAGAAAAACACCAAGCTGAAAATCTGCAGAGGCAACTGAGATGAAACATCTGAGTGTGTAACATATTCAACAAAAAAAACATAGATATATTTTTTTATCTTTTTGTCTTTTAAAAATCTCAGTACAAAGCAAATTAACTATAATCAATAGACGTCGTAGGAAGGGACAACGGCGCCGCTCCCAGAGACACAGGGACCCTAGAAAACTCTATCAACGCGTTGAACAGGAAGTTGAAGCGTCACATCAGTATGTGATGTTCTAGGTTTGAGCCTCTACAATCACTATCAGTCCAAATCCAGCACTCGCCACTTCTCAGGTTGGTGGGAGCTCATCGCGTGGTGCCCGTTGCCCCACAGGAGAATAACTTCAGCCAAGCACGACCTCAGACAGACAGCGGGCTCACCGGCCTCAGCCGAGCCGCGACGCCCTACAGTGTTAGTACTAGTGCAGGCACAGACAGATTAAAGGCAGAAGTACAAAAGAAACTTCTCAGAGTTAACAGTCATTTGTCTCAACTGTTTAGTTTGATTTAACGTGCTTTTAATGGGGCTTTCCGCTCTGCTGCAAATCTTTGGGAAATACAAGTAATGAAAATTCATTATGTATCTGTTTCTAGAATATTTCTGCCTTTGTTGCATTCAAGTTTGTTGCCTACTGGCCCCACACGCGCCTTGAGCTGCTGCAGTTCTCTGTCGTGCTGTTTCCAAGACGGCTGCTGCTGACGTCGCAGCGACGAAAGCACAAACGGGAGCTGGCAAAGTCAGAGCGTCAGAAGTGTTTGCGTCACCGCTGTGTGATAACCACACTTCCACATCACGTGAACACGGCATCAGCACAATAGGAGTTCAGGGCAGTGCAACAAACTCTTCGTCATCTCTAATGAATAAACACAAACATTAAGGTTCAAAATCCAACGAGCACAGATTGTCCCCTTTCTCATTATTGCATAATACAAGTGAGTTCTGGAGTATAAAGTGGTGATCATATACACAAGATGATATAAAAACCTGCAGTGAAGAGGAGTCCATACACACAGTGAGTGTCAAAAGTCTGTACAAACGTCCGTCCAGCCAAGCATCAAAATGTAAAGGCTGTTTTTTGATCCCACAGAGCGGCCAGAAGCGTCAGTCTGCACGCTTTCAAAACCAGCTTCCTAGAAACGACTCCGTGGTTTCTTGCTACTGGCAGACGAAGAGAGAAATGGCACGTTTGTTTGGAGCTACGTAGAGAAATCGAGGATGTTGCCGGGTATGCGTCCATGTACTTATTGTTGGCACATTATGACCCAGTAGGTGAGGAGAGGGAACAACGGCTGCTTTACACACGCTCACTGTCGAGAGGGATTCCTGTTTACAGCATCCTTTCCTCTTTCCCATAAAAATCTAACTAGTCATTACAATCATAAGTTTTATCTGACATATATTCACTGTGACTTACTACTGGTTGCTCTGTCTAAATTCCTACATCTCTATGAAACAAGGGGATAAACCAGTTAATGGCCTCAATGATTAGTTTAGCGGAGGAGGCTGAACGGCTTGTTGAAAACGGCTGCTGGTGATTTCTGGCTTCAGCTTCCATTCGCCTGAGAAGCCTTGTGGTTGAAGGAAGCAGGTTTGCTGGCTTCACTGGCGTGTGGACGACTCCTCGCAAGCGTAAAACAAGCGAGTCGCTCAACCAGTCGGTTGCTGGCCGACCGTACCTACATGTCGGCCTTGACGAATGAAGCAAACAACCCGTCCTCTTGCTCCAGCAGAGTCTCAGGCTTGTCGTACTCCAGAATATTTCCTCGTTTCATCACAATGACCAGATCAGCTGTGAGGATGGTGTGGACACGGTGCTGGAGGCACAAAACAAAAAGACAATTAGGTTCTGGGTTGAGATGAACAGAGACACAGATCCAACAGTAAAAGCCACAATATTTACATGTCTGTTTCTAATTTTAACAGCCCTCGTTCCTCACATAAATACTGCTCGTCTGCCTGACTCTAAGCCGCGCACCGGCCGGTTGTCTAAACTAATTCCAAGGCGCTGGCCTCGTTATTTAGAAAAGGCATTGTTAGACAATGAGTGCACTGCAGCCATCTCCGAAAATACCATCAAAACACGGGAACGGAATCTCTGACTTCACCCACAAGACCTTGAAGCACTAAAGGAAGTTTAGAGGTCATTTGACTTGGTAGTAATTGTCATAACACTGCAGACATGAACCGTCTGTAAACGTGCGTGCAGCTTGTTGTGGTACCAACCAGGCTGTCAGTGGAAGAGAGGCATCAGCAAACCCACACAGACTTAGCCAGGAAAAACAGAAGCAGGTGGAAACAGAAGAGGAGAAAAGACGGCGGAGAGGCGAGCGGGGCCAAAGTGGTCTGTGCCGATCCAGGTCTACTTGTGAGTCCTCACTAGCACACTGAAGAGGCTCTCCTCCTGTGCTAGCAGGTTGGGACCCGAATCGCTCTCCACCAAGATTCCTGAGGAGAAGACCAACACCTGGTCGGCGTCCAAGATAGAGGACACTCGGTGCTGGCGGCAGAAAATAGAATGGAGAGAAAGAGCAGGTAAGAGAAGCCAAAGAGTGGACGGGCAGGAAATCAAGGTGTGACTCTAAAGGGAGGGCAAGAAACAACACTGAGAGAGGAAATATGTCAGAAAAGGAAAGCAGGAAGTCAGAGAAGTGGCCAGGACAGAAAATACAGCAGGAGCTGTGTCCCACTGGATTCAGAAAGCGACTGAAGGACTTACTGCGATTGTAACAACCGTTCTGTCTGCAAACGCAGTCATCACGACTTTCTGCAGGATGTTCTCCTGAAAAGAGAGAGTAGAGTAAAGCCGGGTTACGCTGAGCCGTACTTAAGTGATGCGGCTTAGAAAAACGACTGTCCACACACCGTCGCCATGTCTATAGAGGCTGTGGCTTCATCCATGATGAGGATGCTGCTCTTCCTCACAAAAGCTCTGGCCAAACAGAAGAGCTGCCTCTGGCCGACGCTGAAGTTCTCTCCACCCTCCGTCACCACAGCATCTGGACACACAGACACAGTAAAACTATCCGAACTCATCCTCTTAGTCGACGACGAGTCATCTACTAGCTCACCAAGTCCTCCAGGCAGCGCCTTCACCATGTTCTTCAGCTGAGCGATCTCCAGGGCCTCCCACAGCCGGTCGTCAGAGCACGTCCTCTCTGGATCCAGATTAAACCTGCAGCGAGTGTGAGAGGATGAAGAACAGATCTGAAGCAGGCCGCTGTTTCAGGGATGTGTAGTTTAAATAGATCCAGTAAAAAAATAACTCAACAAACGGAACCAGACCCAAAACACAATGACCCTTGAAAGACAGGAAACTAGTGGACATGATTTAACAGCTAGAGACAGAGTGTCTGCCTGTAGAAAGGATTTAAAAACAACAATAAATACGTAGATTCAAATAATAAATGTCTCTAATTCTGGCTGTGAGAATTTTAAAAACAACCACAGAAATAATCAAGATGTGACAAATATCCCAAGCGGAGTAAGAACGTAACACGGTGTGAAACAGTTACTGTCGACCATTCACCCAGGCTGACGTTCCCATAAACAAGAACTGGCAACACACACACACACAGACACAGACACACACTGGTTATCTAGAGCAGAATATCTGTCCAAACAAACAGCTCATGCTCTTTGTCTTTTATAACAAACAGAGTCACTGTATCATCTACTAACGCAAACACACACAGGGGCAGCGAGTGTGCGCCGACGCAGGGCCCTTCATCCCTCCATCGACCTCCTCGGTCTGTGACGTCTGTGACCACAGTCAGACTGGGCCCAACCAGAGGCCCTGCTGCGTTTTCCACCACTCACCCCACAGCTGTGTCCAGAACCCCCAGGCTGCAGCTCCGGGCTGTGTTGCCTCAGTTTGGGTTTTCTTCATACGACACGTCATGCGGGAGATTTTATTTCTCCGAAAACCAAGCTACGGTTGCTGTGGAGGCGCAAATCTTACAAAACCTTTGGTGGCATGATACAATCGCTTCCTTCACACCTTATTGATCCACTGAACAACACAGGGTCCTGGAGGATGATGGAGAGTCGCGACCGCAGCGTGTGCAGAGGGAGTTGACAGATGTCGATCCCGTCAATGACGATCTTCCCTGCAAATAAAAACCCCACTGTGAATCAACTTATAATACACAATCGCATACGAAAAGAAAAGGTTTTGATAGGATTTACGCAGATGACAAATGATATGAAATCTAATCATTTCTGGTTGTTTATGCCCAAGAATGTCTCTGAGCTGCTCTGCTCTCACTTCACTGCTTTATAAGGAAGTGCTGCCGACTGAAACATCTGCATTTAACAGTGAAATGAAACGACGGCCCAGCTGCGAGCGTTATACGCCAGCGGTGTGTGAATGCGAAGAATAATCTGTGCAGAATATGGGAATTAAAACGCTGACGAATAAAGCAGACACTTTAATCTGCCGTCTTGCAGAAATGCCACCCAGCTACACGTGACTGCGAGAGCATCCACTCCAGGTCCTCGTCTTAGGAATTTAAAGGCAAACAAGGCCCATGAGAACAAAAAGACCTTGAGATTCTTACTTCGAGGGACCTGCACGAGTGAACGTAAACACGCAGTCCAGCATAAACATTCACTCGTACGACAGAGGCGGGAGATGATGCAGGGAAGCCGTCTGACTAATTCACATCCAGTAAGTGCTTCAGTGCTGCCACATACCTAAAAATCGCCAGATGGGACTTACACAGGTGGGTTAACACATTACTTTTTGTTTGCCCAGTTTGCTTAGTGACGGTCTTTGGGAACCTTTCCCTGTGACTCGCAGCTTTTTCCAAACAGACACACAAACGTACACAACCAGGGCCAAACCCGGCTTCAATGAAGCTCGTCCCTCTGTCAACAGACCCACCGTCAAATATATCCACCATGTTGAAAAAGGCCAGCGACAGAGAGGACTTCCCGCTGCCCGTGCGACCACAGATTCCCACCTGAAAGGCCGTGGAGAGGAGGGTTAGCCTCAATGTGACACCGCAGCGAGACATGGGACGCCTGGGTGGTAACGGCGCTCGTCACAGCATCGTGAGAATTACCTTCTGGCCGGGTTTAATGTAGGCGTTGACGTGCTTGAGCACCGGCTTCAGCATGGCGTCGTAGCGCACACACAGGTCCTGGATCTTTATCTCACCGTCCTGTGGCCAGTTTTCAGGGACTTGAGAGGAATCTGCAGGGGCAGAAGCACAGGAGGGATTACACCCGTCTGATCTTATCGCTTACCCCAAAAGACACCAGAGCACAAAACACTGGCAATCACAGTCAGCGCTGCAGTAGAAGAGCGCTGCAACAAAAACCAGAGCACGAGCGGCTGTGTAATAGTCACGGCTTGTGTAAACACAGGCATATGGGCCAAATGGACCAAGTCATAACACTGCAGGAATACATTTGAAGAGTTTTCCTATTAAAGCGCTGCAAAAATCCCCCCGTGAGCCCAACCAAGCAGCTACAGCTCAAACTCTGGGGCTTAACCCGATAATGTTACAAGCTACTGTGCAGACATTTTGACCAGCTTTGGATCTGTGATGTGCCAAGGCTGAGGCTGTTCTGTGGTGCTTCCACGCATCATTATTTATAACGAACTGAGTAAAACGAACTTGTGGATCTAACATTTTTATCAATTCGCTGGGAGCCAATTTACCAGAACTACGACAAACCCAAAACTCTGCTTGTGGGCTCAACGTTTTGTTCATGTCTGGGACAAAACGAAATCCTTTTAAGAACACGTGTGTGGTTTGTGACTCCTAACGTGTGACGTGTAAACCAGGTTACAGTGGTGATGACTGTCAACGTTGACGCTGAATGATGAACTCATTTACCCATACATCCCTCGTAGTTCTCGCACTCTGTGCTGAGGAAGCTGTTGACTTTCTTCACAGCTGACATCTGGACCTCCAGGTCCGCCAGGTTCCTCACCACCCAGTTCAAGTAGTTGGTGACCTGCACAGTGAGACACAAAACGACCAGGCCACATTTTCAATGATTCGAGAACGCTCCCACAGTGAGTAGCCTGCGAGTGACCCACAATGAGCCTGGAGGGAGTGCTTGAGTATGTGGCAGCTTCCAAAAGAGACTTCAGGTCCCAAAGAAGCACTGAAGGCAATCAGCTCAATGAAAGCACCCGGAGTACGAACACAGAGAAACAGCGTGAGAGCTCACAGTGAGGGCGTAGGTGAGTCCGAGGCCCACCAGTCCATCGCTAAGCCGACCGAAGTGTATGCACGTTCCGGCTGCCGTCAACACGATCACCGCTCCAAGGTAGTCCTGAAGAAAACACGTGACACCACACAGATGAAAAGATCCATCAAAGTCCTGTGCCCTGGTCGCCGGTAGTAAGGGTCTCACCGTTCGAACCTCCAACCAGCGATTGGCAGCCGACAGGAACAGGTAGGCTGTGTTATTGGTGTCAGTCAGCTCCAGCATCCTCTGCTTAAAACGAGCCTCGTGTCTGAAAGAAGACATTTGGATTAAGTCTATCGAATCTCAATATTTTATCAGATCAGCAATAATCCACTTCCATCTCTGGAGGCAGATAATGGGAACCATCCCATGATTGCCAAGAATCTGTCTCAACGCCACAGTCACAGTTTCTGCGCGTGATACATGCTTGTGTACGTGTGCGCGGGTCTCTCTGGATCTGAGGCAGATGAAGTCCTCAGGGGAAGAGAGGAGGGAAAAAAAGCGTGAGAGCTGTTTAATGTTGGATTATACCAACGATGGGAAAGAAGGGACAGACAGAAATACAAGACGATGCTGCTGCTCTTCCTGCAGCAGAACAACTGAGAAAAACTAAAGCTTTGGTGGAGTCGCTTCTACTGTTAATGCAAAATGACAGTGATGAGCACATTCATCCGCAGAGCTCATCATATTCACCCTGTCACTTTTAACCATATAAGGTTCCATCTCTTCGTAGCGCTACACTGTGGGGACTCCTTTCCCATCTGGGCGCAGCAGATAAAGCAGCCAAGAGTGTTATTACAGGGTCCAGTTACAAATTAGATTTAGATTACATGTGGGGTTTTTGAATCGGGTTAACGCAAAGGTCAGAAACCGGCCGCATGCTTTCGATTAAAGCTTTCATGCCGACGAAGGCCCTCGTCGCCACGTCGTACGGTACCTGAACGCTCTTATGGTCGTAAGACCTTCTGCAGTCTCGGAGAAGTGGCAGAGCAGAGGAAGCTGTGTGGAGTCGTCAAGGTCCTGGAGGTCCCTGAGGGGGAACGTTCACAGCATGTGAGAGCGTATAGATCATTTCAAATCGAGAACAACTATAATGCACCCTGAAGACTCACTTAGAGGCCACCCTGAAATACTTCTGGATGAAATAAAATGCCACTGCCAGGGGAATCAAGGCGACCAGAAACGTAGGAGTGATGGAGGCTATGACCCCGATGGCTGACAAACACAGCAAACTGGACCTCGTCAGAGACTCCAGAGTAGGAGGAATATGCTAAAAGAAAGCGTGTTCGTGTTTGGTTTCTTCACGTTACAGGACCAAAACATGACATGATGCATGTGCATTACATTTACCTGGTCAATGATGTTAGTGTCTGCAGAGAATCTGTTGAGAATTTGCCCCAAGGGAGTAATATCAAAAAACCTGAATAGAGAGAGTTTTTGTGAACGGGATTGTTGGTTTTTGTTTGACTTGAAATGCCCACCGTTGGGTCACTGAGGGCTTTCTACCTGATGGGGGCATGGATGATCTTGTTGAGCAGGTTGTGGTGCAGGGTGGTGGCTGCGGAGAGACCCAGAAACTCCACGCTGAGCGAGGTGAAGAGGCACAGAATGATTCCTGACGCACAGAGGATGATGAACACCGGCAGGTAGTAGGAGTCCGTCTGTGGATCACATACAGACACTGAGTAAAACCAGACGCCAGGCCAACCAACCAACAGGTTGCCCGCTGCGCGAACCAACGTACCTGCAGCCTGGGAACCGTGCCGTTGCCGCCCATGCCGTCGCCCAGGCCGGTGCCGTTGGACGTGCCGTTACTGGAGGACGTCCAGAAAGCCAAGCAGTAGTCAATGGCAACGATGACCGAGTGTTTGAGGAGCTTGGAGGAGACCACGAGGAAGACCATTAGGTAACCACCGGAGGACAGATAACGCCAGCACATCTGAGGAGAACAGACGAGCATGAATCTGCGAGCAATGAAATAAATGCACATACATAAACGTGCGCAGATGATAGATACCCTCCATGGAATCTTCGATCGCCTGTTAGTGGTTGTCGACAGGTTGTCGTCGTCTTCCTCCTCTTCTTCTTCCTCTGACAGGGCGAAGGTTGAATTAAGGCAATGACAAAACCAACTAGTCCTTCTTCTGCACCACAAGCTGGGAGAGATCAAAGTCTCTTACCCTCATCCTCTTCGTCCAGTTGGTTCTTGGCCTCTCTGGAGTAGAAGGCTCTCCTCAGCGTTTTCCTCTCTAGTGTTGTTTGACTGTCCTGCTGAATGTCCTGCAGACAGACAACATCACATACTGGTGAGTACGTCCAACGCGTTTGTCTTCTCCTTTTAAACGACGTCACGCCACCTTCTCTAGCTCCTGGTCCTGTCTGTTCATCAGGGTTTTCCAGTGATCGTAAAGCTCAACATCGTGAGTCTGGATGTCCTTCAGCGTTCCCTCCCTCAGCACAGAGCCGTCCTTCATTGCTATGATCTGGACAAAGCACAGCAAACTTTACCAGACGACCACAGAGCAGTTCAGGAAAGGTTACTAGGACTCTTACCCAGTCTGCATGGATCAGGTACTGCAGCTTGTGCGTGACCAGCACCACAGTCCGTTTATCATCCTGCAGGAACTTGAGGATCCCTTCCTGCATCAGGTGATCACTCAGGTGGATGTCCAAGGCTGAGAACGGGTCATCCTGCGAGATGCATAGATCAAATGTCAACTCACGCAGCAACAACGGAGAAACCACAGACTGATTCCCTAAATGTGCTAATCACGAGTTCATCAGCTCAGCAGCAGCTGCCAACTGCTAAAAGCTTTTGCTCCGCGGTCTTCCTGTGTGGGTGGGCGCTGCCCAGGCTATAGCATGTTAATGGACGTTTGAATATGATTAGCCAACGGAGCTCGTGGCGAACGTGTGACGTACACATTCCAGGCCTGGGATCAGATGTGATGAAGACAAGCTGTACTTTCAGTGAAATAACACTAATTAAAGAAAACAGTCCTGCCTTTTTACACAGGCTTCTAAAGATGACACGTTTTCGCAGCTCTAGCCATGGGAGCCTGTTATGCGAGCACAAAGGAATGTCACTCATCACTGTCAACGTGAAAAGAAACGAGCTTTCCCTCACCAAGAAGACGATGTTGGTGTTCTGGTACAGAGCCCTGGCCACGCAGATTCTCTGCCTCTGTCCCCCGCTCAGATTGATGCCCTGGAGCCCAGCGGCACATTAGGAATAAATCAGTATGATGAATATGAAATGTGGCATTCTCCTTCATTTCCAGTTGTAATCATTACTCTCGCGTACCCTCTCTCCGATCTCAGTTTGGTCTCCAAAGGGCAGCAGGTCGATGTCTGGCTGCAGAGAGCAGGCGTCGATCACGGCCTTGTACCTTTGAAAAGCAAATTAACCCCCGTTACCACAAGCAGGGCCTCCTGTTGATTCATCATCACTAACCGCACAGTAATCCTGACGTTTGCCACTGTTTACCTCTGTTTACTGAAAGGGCTGCCAAACGTGATGTTGTCTTCCACTGTAGCGTTGAGCAGCCAGGACTTCTGGGCAGCGTAGGCCACAGAGTATCTGTTCTTGCTGGGAGCAGTATGGGAAACGTAGGCAAACACATACCAGGTGAGAACTACAAGGTCTGCATTCATAAAGCTTCAAAGAGAAGGAGTACTGACCTAGTACACAAACTCCACAGGAGACTACAGGTTTAGCGCAAGTGTCCAAAACTTTCAGCATTTATCTTCCAACACTATTAAAAACAGTAATAAACAGATCTGTACTCCTGTTCCAATCAGCTTTATGAACACGAACCAAAGCAATAGAAGGGACGATCACGTTCGACTGACGGCAAACTCCACTGCAACCTGAACAACTCTCGTCATGAGAGATAAATATGGATCATGGATCGGTTAATGATGACACTAACGACAACTAAATGACTAAAACACCAACAACAGCAACACAAACACAAATAACTACAATGATGAGTGTTCTGCTGGGAGTCGAACTCGTCTTAGGACGTGAGGACATTTCCCCGGAATAGTCACGTGATACATCCTCATGTTTGTTCAGCTGAAACTGAGCTCGCCAGTCTGTCAAGTTAACTTTCTTCAAAAAAATGAAACATCTGTAGTGTTTTTACGCTGGAGTTTGGGCAATGACTCCCAGCGTTAAAAGCACAAACCAAACCAGGAGCCGATGGCACTAAACTAAACTAATCCTTGATGGAAGCGGGGCGACAGAACATGCTGAGGCCGACGCGGCTGCTCCTGAACACATACACAGTGAGTACTACAGTACTACGACAAGGCTCAGCGCCTTCTCAGTTGAGTATGTGTCCATGAACAACCCAGCCCGCTTTACTGCAACACTGGAAAACTGCACTGTTCGGTGGGAGGCAGAGCAAAAATGAAAATGGAGTTAAAACAGATGAACAGGAAGCAAACGAGGGGTCAGGGGTCACTTCAGATCTGAAAAAGGGACACGGGGAGAAGCACTGTACATGTACCTCCTGATGTCTTCGTCGGCCTCCTCCGCCTCTGACCAGCTGTCAAAGTCACGTCAGTGTGTTAGAAAGAGTGTGTATACTGGCATTTACGAGTGGAAACACAACACAGCGAACGGGCAGAGAGAGAAACGGGAGCAACAGAGGGAGCGAGGTAGACGACAACAGGACAGACAGACACGCTTTCATGCCAAGACCCGACCGTGAAGACACGACTCCAGTCGGCCAAGTGTTAACTGAATAAACCCTCCCGCCCAGAAGAGAAGAGCCGTGTAAGGTTTCGTGACTTGCTTGGCAATGATGTCTGATATTCAACCAAACATAAAGACACCGCAGATCGCAGAGAAAGTACCTGATGTTCCCCTCGTGGACCACCTCACTATCAGGCAGCCTGACGCAGCGAGAAGGCAGGAGGTAAAGAAACAGAAACCACACACACGCGCACGTTAATGCATGTGTGCGACGTATGAACAGAGCCACTGCAACAAGCGGTCATCTTAGATTGTAGGTAGTTCCTATGGCAACCGACAAAACATGATGATATCATGCCACTGATATCATAATAAAGAGATTTAGTATAATTTTGTATAGTTTAACGTCCCTTCACACGTCACAGTTCATTTAATTGAGTGAGAACACATTCATTTTAAATATGTCACTTTCATAAACCGAACTTGTCATAATCACATCGTTTTTCTTCCACTCCAGCCTCTCGATTACAAACCGATTCCATCAATGACACCATCTGTTGTCTTAGTGTGCTGTAATGTCTCACTTGCTCCAGTAGACTCTTCCTTCAATGGTCTGCATCTCGCCAAGCATCGCCAGCAGCAGCGAAGATTTCCCGCAACCCACCTGGCCCACAATCATCGTCAGCTGACCTACAGACACCCGACAGAGCAGGACTTTAAGGTTCAACAAGGACGTCAAATGCATATGAAACATCATCGGCCACTCTCACTTGGCAACTCAGAGCTATGCTCGCTGTTAACCCACCCGTACTAACGCTTGATATTCTAGCCATCCTTTTCCTTATCCTCTAAATTTAACCTTCAGCTATGCACGTCCCAGGAGAACGCTCAACCTAACTACCGCAGAACTTTATTCTAAGCCACGGTCCCAGTAGCTCTGGACCTTAAATCACTGCGCAGAAACGCGCACACAGTTTGTCTACATAACCTTACACCAGCACTTGGCAGAGTGACAAATGCCGTTTGACTTAGTAGTAGCTTGACTGGGAAAGCAGGCAAATCACTTCCCAGGAGCAGAAGCGAGTGTGCGATACGCTACACGGCCCATGTGTCACATGACCTGGCCTCCTGACGCAGTAACGTTCTCACAGCATGTGTTGTCATTCTTACCTGTGGGAATGCGGATGTTGATGTCGGACAACGTGGACAGGTTGCTTCCCCAGGTGAAGAATCCATTGCACACCTGACAGAAACACAGAGAAAAGTGAAAAGCGTGTTCACGGCATTTTCCACAATAAGAATTAAATGCTCTATGCCACTATATCCTGTTATATCCTACACACACTGGGCTCCTCGTCTTAGACTCCAATTAAACTTTCATGTAATTGTTAATTATTATTATTATTATTATTATCTGTAATAATTGTAATTTTACTCTCATTTATTTTCCCTAGTGAAGACACTGCATTAAATGCTCCAGACATAAACACATAACAGGCCGATCTAATCCCTGTTTTCTGATCTGTCGCCCGACTTCCTGCTAAGATTGTTTACATTCCTCCCATCTGTTGCTTTTATTTGCTTATTATATGTTTATTTTATCTGACAACCCCCCAGCCTTTCCTCAATGGTTCACTTCTCCTTGTGCAGAGACTCCAAAAGAAGGGAAGATCCTCGTTTCATTTATAAGAGTAAATCTATTTGTTTAATATTTTCTAGATCTTTAAGCAAGAATACGCAGGTTTTGATTCTGATACATTTATAAAAAAGTACCTGCTGAGGATCTTAAAGTTTGGATTCATTGATTATTTTGTCTGGATTTTGTTCAGATTCACTGCCCGTGTAGTCGCCTCACTCCACAGGGATAAGACAGGAAGAGCAGCTTTCACAGAAGGGCTGAGAAAATGCTGGACACATTCGCATGAGCCCTTTAAGGGGCAACGGATTCTCGTGTGACTCCTACACTCCCTGATCTAATCTCCACGAAAACACACATAAACACAGATATATGGAACCACGTAGGGCCCATGAGTGAGAAATGACACAGCTGTTGAACATCGTGATAATAACAACTGTATCGAGCACCAATGCACACGTTAAAGAAACCAACACAGGCAGATTTGTTTCCTACATTTTGCTTTAAGTTCTCGTTATTGGTTAGTTGGTCGTCTACACCGTAACTCTGGGCCTAAACTCGTCCACTCCCCCAGGTCCCATTAAACTTTAGGAGCATGCAGGGACTGTGGAAGTGCCTGGCAGTAGTTTGGAAAGCTGAGGCCATTGCTCCTCAGGGTGATGAGAGGCACTGACGCGTTGCTACTAGACAGAGTATTCGTAAGAACACATCAGTGACAAAAGAGAGGCTTTGCTTTTGAACCTTCGACCTTTAAAAATATCACGCAACGTCTTCCACTTCATCATTTCTTTGCGCGCCCATTCTCCTCCCCAACATGTGACCCTTGACCCTGACCTTTACGGCCACATCCTCCGTCTCTGAGGGTCTCGTCTGCCTCCTGGCCGGCTGCTCGTAGTGGTCCATCTGGTAGCGCATCGGCTGCTTCCTGTTGATGGCTTTGGTCTTAAAAAGAAGTGGAGCGGTGGGAAAACATTATACTGACGATCATATTTACTGATCATGGCATTTCCACATCGCGTTGTTGAGGGATGACTTGGACTCACTGCCCCCAGGTGTTTTTTGCCGGCTTCAAAGGAAGCAGACATGTCTCCGTTCCTCCAGCTGTCGTCTCCGATTTCGTCGCTCTGAAGAAACTCACTGAGCTTCTGGACGCTGTGAGCACAGAGTCGCAAGGTGAGAGTGTGCCAGTACCAGCAGCCTCGCAGGAGTTTAAAGCTCCTCCTCACTCACCTGACCAGAGCCTTCACGGCAAACCTAACTACAGTTGAGAGCAGGAACAGAGGGGTGACCAGGATGTGGAACAACGCCAGAGCTGCGAAGGCCTCGGAAGGACTCGGGCCAGTTTTATTGATGAAGTGATGCGTCACGAACGTCTACGAGACAAGATTCACACGATAAGACCCAACCGTTATGTTTAGCGACCTCTGCTGAGATTGACAAACGAGTGTCTTACCGCAAGCACTGCAGCAATGGGGATGGCAGCGTTCATGAAAACTGCAGAGAAACAACCGGTTTACTACAAGCCAGGATCGGCCTTTACATTCATTAATTTCTATAAACACAAAATATTTATAATTGTTATTGCGTCTCACTGGACATGGATGTGTAGAAAGCAAAGGTCTTGAGGCTGGTGAGCTCTTTGCCTCTGGTCTCCTCCACGCTGTCACAGAAGATATTCTCCCAGGCGTAGAGCTTCAGCAGCTTTATGCCCTTCAAAATCTCCGTGGTCTTTTTCAGCCGGTCTGTAGAGTGTTCCTGGAAGAAGCGAGGGGATGAAACAAGCGTTACCCTAAATATTCAGGGTCAGTAGCTACGGAGGAAAATAAGTCAAATGTAACGTAAACAGAAAGTATTTTGCAGCGGCTCACTAATGTGCTTTTTTGTGTGTCTGCCAGCTTGGTTGCAATGAGATACTGAATCGGGGCCAGTAGGACTATGACAGACGCTCCCACCAAGGCACTCGAGCCCAGTAAGTAGTAGAGCAGGATCACTCCCATCACGATCTGCACAGACACAGAACACGTAAAGGTCTGATGTGGAAGCATTTGAAACAGCCGGTAGACGTCTGGCTCCTCGTACCTGCACGGGCATGGCCCACAGGTTGGGGCAGAGGAAGAGGAACCACATCAGCTGGTTGGTCTCTATGGCCACCAGGTTGTTAATCTGACCCAGCGTCATCTCCCCCATGGACATGTTGGAGGTGGACAGATGCAGGATTTTGTTGTAAATCATTGCCTGCAGGAGGTAATGAAACACAGAACAATAAAACATCATTTTACTGAACCACATTGATCGTAATTTAGATTTCTTCTCACTCACCAGCAGGGCTCCGCGCAGGTTGATGCCCGTTTCTATGGTGACGTAGTACGAGGCCTGCAGAAAGGTCCTCTGCAAGATTAAGGCCAGGAAGAGAAGAACAGCCAGGACTGAAGGGATCTGCAGCAGCTTGGAGGTGGACATGAAGTGAACCCCAAAATAGGTGTCCTGAAAAACATCCAGCCGAAAGACACCAGGAGTGACTCTGACAAATAATATTAGTTTATATGCACGAGTATGACCAAGACAGGATATAATCACATACACACGACGCACGATTAAAAATCTCACTTTGACTCTCAGCAGACCTTCGCTCTGTGTTCAACACAAGTGTGATGTGAGTGGAGAATTTTCCATGTCGCTGGCTCTGCTCTCTATCGCTAGCGCCCACTTTAGCAGGCCAGCTCACCCCCAACGCCCAGAACTCCCACGTCCATCCAAACGGACTGGACCAGTCTGTCTATGGCCTTTGGAGGAGGCGGGCACAGACTTAAAAGGCGTCAATATTTAGGTACAGCTGAGTCCAATTCAGTCCGATGAAGAAGAAGATGCTGAAGGACTGTCCGAGATCCATGACAGGCTGGTGTGGATGACACTTAACCGCTAACAAAATGTTCTTATGCAAACACTTAAACAGACTTTGGTCTTGTTAGTGTTCTGGTAACAGCGACCCTTGTCTAAAGGGAAATGAACTATGTTTGTTTTGTCACGTAGCTGTCTGTTCTACTGTGTCTTTGATACGAGTCCATCCAGTCATTTTATCTCTCACAGCTGTGGAGGCCAGAAGGCAACGTGCAGCACTGAGCAGCACCGCTAATACAGCGTGAACACCATACAAGCTGCACACAGAACGGCACAAACACCGGTTCACCCATCTGACCTTCAGCTTGTCAGTTGCAGTGTCCTCATCCTTATCCGTCAGGTACTTCACGATTCCCAAGATGCAGAGAGGCCCGGCGAAGCTGAGGAGGTCTGCCAGGTACCTGAAGGTGCTGCTGAGCAGAATGGGCCGCCCGAACGCTCGGTACATTGAGCGCCAGATGGACGGGGCGCGATCCGGATCCTCCGCTGTCTGCGTGCGGAGAGAGGGAGACGTTCAGAGTAGAAGCAGAGCACTGGCGTTAAATGAGCCTCCAGCTGCTCACCCGCTGGTCCTCGTAGGCGTCTTTGAGCCGTAAATAGTTGGTGAGGGCTCTCATAGCTATGGGCAGCTTGCCGATCTTCTTCAGCTCTATCGGCCTCTTGTGGGCTCCAATGATCAGAGGATTCATCCACCAATATGTTGCCTAAAAACATGCCAAGACGTTTATGCCTGTTCTGATTAAAAGCTGAGCATGTGGCCTGAATATTTAAAAAAATAAACGAATTACTCTGGGATTTTACAGCATGTTCACCTTAGATAGTAAGTTGACGAATGGCTGCAGAAAGCGAACCCCTAAATCCTGTAAATCCTCTGGTGGTTTCACCTTTTGAGGGTTGGTAAAGAAGACATATTTCTACAGACAGACATGAAGACAGGGAAGCGTTAAGACCACGGACGAACGGATCCATTGGCTCGCTTGCTGTAGCTTGTGATTGCTCACCCTGACTCGTATGACGTTGACCTCCACAGCCATCAGCAGTCCGTACAGGATCACCAGCAGGGCCGTGATACAGAACCGCAGGTGCTGAAAGCCAACCTTGTACTCTGCATACATCCACAGCTTAATGGACTTTGTGATGAACGCCAGGACCCAGTAGATAAACAGGACTGTGATGTAGGACAGAAGCGGATGAATGGTATCTGGTAATTGCTAGAAGGCCGCTCATCCAAAGTAAATTTTTTAGTTGTGTGCTGCTGCTACTTTCACTTCCTGGTCCAACAACGCTGGATGAGCTGGCTGGTTAATTAGTGGCGTGGACTCACCAAGCAGCAGTTTGGGGAAGTTGGATGTCTCTATGTTGTGATAGTAAACCACTGAGGTTGTTGCTGCGACGAAGCCCATGAAGGCCGGCATGTACAGATGGAGGTGGTCGATCCTGCGAAGACAAAACAAAGCCGAGTGACAACGCTATTCTGCTCTGACGACAGCACGTGTGGTCCAGCGTTCGCTTGTTGCTCACTTGTTGGAGACGATGCCCTCCGCAAACTCGCACACGTGGACGAACAGCAACGAGAAGGTGAGGATCCATCTCAGGTTGTGCCCAGGAAAATGAAGCCATGTGTTGTGATGGATCTGGACCTTGGAGCTCTGACTTCCCCACCCTGAAAGTCAGACGAAACGGGAACGGGCGAAGAGAAGAACGCGTTAATACCATAACATCTCCGGCTGCTGTTAACTAACCGGAATGCGGCCATTGTGGAGGCTCCGGGGACTGACTAGACACAGGAAGCATCAATTAGCGAGTCCTTGGGGAGCAGGCTCAGGGCGTGTGGTCAGGACCATTCCCATAAACTACTACTGCAATAACAGAGTAGTCAAGTGTTTTCCTGCGGCCAAAGTCAGTTCCTACTGTTAGCATCGCTAACACATCTGCTCGCCCTGCCAGATAACGTAGCGTGACGCTGGACAAGCGGCTCACAGGGAACCAGCGCAGCATTCAGCCGTTCGCTTCTGATGAGGCGGCTGCTGTTCGTCTCCGTCAGCTGCCTGCCTGGATTCTTCGCAGGTTGGATCACGCAGCTGAGCAGCGCAACAGATGTCACACGGTTACTACTTGACGCATCCTGAACATGTGACAAACTGCAGATATTCAATAATCCTGTTGCTCCGTTTGTTCTCATCTGACACTTTCCAGCAGAAAAAGCTGAGGCTTTAAGAGGCTTAAGAAGGAAACACTTAAACAGCTGTCAGGACACACACAACACAGACTGTGCAGGGATGGAAACTCTGAAACGCTGGAAGTTTGAACTGAGAGGCCGGTGGAATAAAAAAGTCCCTTTAATTGATTGAGTGCAAACTGAACTCTGCTATTGAGGAGCGAACGGTGCATGTGTGCCTACCGATGAAGAGGATGGGGAAGGTGATGAAGAGCAGGAAGACGTGGGGAACCAGGTTGAGGGCGTCCACGAAGCAGCCGTTGTTCAGCACGCCCTCCGTCACGCTGTAGGCGTTGACACCTACGTCCTTGCCGCAAAACGAGAGGGCCATGACGAGCTCGGAGTCGCTCTGTGGGAACACGCGAAGAACAAGCCCACAGCTCAGCCAACGTCTTTAATGGTGGCTCACACAAACGCAGGCCAGCGTGGAGTCACAGCCACCTCCATGCATGCATGTGAAATGAAGGCAGGAATAGTTAAGTGCACTGAACAAAATTAATATAATAAGCTATAAGAAACGCAAAACGCCTTTTTACAATTTTTAGAATTCAGTGGACTAAACTAGTTTATTCCAGCAGGAGATACAGAGAAGGATTCACAATTTATAACGAGTCTGGGGAGATTCTCATTCATCCAGGTGAAGTTGCCTGAAGGTTGAGTCATGGCAACTGGACTTCTTCTAATTTATAATGAGCTGTGACTTCAGTCTGAGGATCCTCAACTTTTCCTGTGTCTGTAAACTGAATTTGACATTTTAATACAGTGAGGTATTTGAAACTTCTGATATTGGTGGTAGCAGAGGGTAGAAGAGCACAGCAGTGCGGGGAGCGGACGTATATGACCAAACCAGCAGATCTACACAATATCAAGTTATTTAGGAGCAGATCTCTAAATAAATGGGGAAGAAAATCCTTACGTGCACAAAAGAAACTAGGAGGAGTATTAGATATTTAAGTTTAGTCTCTTTTAAAAACAAAGATGGCCGCCAGAAGAGCCAAGGTCTGGGTCAATCTCACCTCCCTGTTTATTATAATTCAGTCTCGCACAAAGATTCATTTGGGAAGAAATTGTAAATTGGTCCTAAAAGTTTAAACTGACTTAAGTTTGAAAACAATGTAACTTAGTTAAACTAACTAACTTTACATAATTATTAGAAACAACGGCGCCTTAATTTTGACAAGCAAACTGAGCTCCAGCCACATTAAACTGAGTCCGTGAGTGATTAGCAGCTTAACTAGAGAAGTCAGAAAAGACACTTACCCCGCAGAAAAGCGCAAATCCTCACTGACACTGCGTCATTCCTGGGGTCTGAGTTCTAATGAGTCGGAAAACACACAGACACGAGGAAGATTAAAAAAACAGCGGGGAGAAAAAAGTTGATTATTTTTAGCCCCGCAAGAGCATCAGCTGCTCCGCATTCTGCTGCAGGTCCCTGCCAGCGGCGTCCACGCACTGCAACGCACAACGAAGCATCCGGTAGCGTCCTTCAGAATAAAAGACGCGGACTAAGTTCAGTTATATTACTACGTACTTATTTAAACCTTAAAGGTCGAACTATAAGATGAGGTGTCACTGTTATAAGGCAGGAGTCCCTTCAAATAACATATTGTGCTATGGCATCAGTAATAACAGCATTTCTACCTGCGTTCCCCTTATTCTCAAAGGGTTTTTATTTGTTATAGGTACAGGTTTACGTCTGTACAGGACGTTTGTCACATTTTCCACACTTCCCGCAGTAACTGTTATTGGTAACTATCTTCTGCATCTAAAGCTGCAGCTAATGATGAGTTTCCTGACTGACGTGTCTTTGACTAGTTGAAAAACGTTCAACGATTCAGAGTAGTTTGCTATTTATATTGTTTTTATTCTATAAGGTATTGTTGTGCGAGTTCATTTCTTTTTTCTTTAACGATATTTTGTAAAGGGACCCACACACCAGGACTGAAATGTCCTTTTTATTTTGAAGGCGTGCCTTTAGTAACTTCCGTTGAAGTTACACTAAACTTGACAGACGTTTCCCTCCTATCATGTTTCCAAACTTGAAGCAGTTCAGGAGTGAGGAGGGGGCTTCGTGTATTAGGGGCTTGTTCATCGGCCAAATGAAACGTCTATTAGACAGTTACACAATTACAACCTGCAGCTAAAGTGTTGTCATCTCAACGAGAACCTGATTTACCGCCGACACCATCAGCAGCTAAACCCATTCAGCTCGTTTTTACTTTAGACAAGAGGTTTGTGAATGGGAATCGGTCGTTCTTATCTTTTAGTAACACGAATCACAAATAAATTAATTAAATGTCGGTTACATAATAAAGCAAAGTCCCCTGGGTGCCAGGGTGTTCATATTTTACCAACAGTGTCGAGAGAAACTCGAAAATATTTAAAAAGACATTTTTTTTCAAGTAAATACATTTATTCATTACGCGAGAATTTATCCTTTAAATAACACCCGGCGATTTATTTTGGTAATGAAGATAAGGCCTGGAACGTCGTCGACTATGCGCATGCTCAGCTCCCTCCCCGTCAAACCCGAGGTCCTAACGCAGGTTTCGCACCTGGGAACCTTGGATGGGTCAGAGGCGCGCGCACGGACGCGGACACACGCGCGCAGCAATTCACAGCTATTCCTTAAGATTCTCATCACAAAAGGCAGGAAATCGATATAGCGATAATAAGACTTTCAGTTACAGAGCAGCTTACCCTTCAGTGTGATTTAAGTACGTCCCTGTGACCAGACCAACCTCTCATTCATTAACTGGACTATTTCAAGATTTGACTATTTAAACAAATGTAAATACAAGTAAACCGCTTGCGTCACATATTTTCTAAATACGTGTATTACTTGTATATTCGGCACGTGTAAAAATATCAAATGATGATTTATTTGATAAAAACTCTACATTTTGTAACTGTCCCACCTGCGATTCCTTCAACCCACTTCCAGCGAAAGAACCGGCACCGCGGGACGCACCGAGCAGCACCGAGCCCATCATTTGCTACAATGCAACACATTGATGCCGACATGAGCACGTGCGTTTTTTAGGTTCATACATTGCGCGGAGTCGCATTTCAAGCGCCGCATTCTGCGGGAAGCGGAGGAGTCTTTCAATCCAGAGGCTGGCGAACTCAATTCGCCATTGGCTTTGTGTCTTTCACAGTAAGAGGGCGCGTAGGTTGTGGCTGCTAAAACTACAGTGAGGATGCTGTCGCCTGGCTGAGGGTGACAAAAGGATGAAATGGGGGAAGCCGTCCCCAGCTCTTACCCTGCCCCCCCACGGCGTCGTGGGCTTCTGCGTGGCTTCAGCGTCTCCTCCCGAATCTTTCTTCCCGTGCGCGACGTCTTCTAATATTGCGGTTTACACTGAAGGACCGGGGACAGGAAATGCCTCTATGACATCTACTGCCCTGTCCGCTCAGATGCGCTATTATGCGCCCAAGATGCGCGCACACACACCAGATATGGATGCTGCCTTCTTTACACGCACGTTTCTCATCGTGCGTGATAAAACCACGGACTAATGTAGGTCAAATTAAAGCCGAATGGGCTCCACGGAACTGGATTTTTCCACAAATACGCTGCTTTTGGGAGTTGACGTCATGTCATCAATAATCTGAGACTTCTCTGATTGTAAGGGTCAGAACTGGTCCTAAAACCCAGGCCCAGATTAAAACGTTACACTCTGACATGAAATTAATTCAACAAAATATAATGCGTATAATAACACTAATGTGCTTGAGTTCTCATAAAAATATTACCCAAAAAACCTGTTTACCTGAATTTTATTTTGAAATATATCAGACTTATGTACAGCACATAACAGGAAGTCGGTTCTGTTTATTCAGAACGTACAGCAAAATAAGTATATATTGCAAATATGTGGAAAGTGGTCCAATACTGGACATATTCATTTTCAAATATAACAAATAATAAATCGCCAAAATAAACTCACATTCAAAAACGTAACTTTTGCTTGTGTGTCAGCTCTGCTCGCACAAGAGCCTCCCCATCAACTTGAGAGTAGACTCAAAGGATGTTGCAGTTTTGCATTCTCCAGATTAGCGGTTCGGTCATTGGTTTAAGACACACTTGCCTTTATCATACATATTATGATAAGGTCGACCTAATTTATTTTTGCAGGCTGACAGGTCATCGCTACTAAGGTAGGATTGTGTCTGAGTGTGTTTACATTACATCCAGGGGGAGTGTGAGGAGATTCCCATTCACCAGTATTTCCCAAGAAACTGTGAGGGGAAGAACATGACCTTCACCCACACACACACACACACACACACACACACACACACACACACACACAGTGTCTGACCAAAAACTCTCCTCCTCAAATTTCACATGTTCACACACACGCACACAAATTTCAACAGCTGTTCAACTTTCACCTCTGACCCTCGTGTCACCAGAGGAGGAAGTGGTATTTGTGACCCGTCGTCACAGGAAGACCTGCAGTAACACCCAGGGAGATGGATGCTGGAGGGAAGATGAACTGATTTATCATTTGACAGGAGTTAACATGACCAACAAAGACCAGAGTGCGTGCAGCCATTCATGTGCACACAAATCTAGTTTACTGGTGTGCGTGTGCCCCGTGTCCGTGTGATTTTTGTTTGTGTATGTGCAGTTATGCTTTACAGCGTGAGAAAGCAGCCTCCTGAGGGGAGTGTGTGACCGACGTGCTGCCCCACAACAGGAAGTGGGGATCCTTCCCCTCTCCAGAAAACACACACATTTACAGATTCATCCTTGCGAGGACCTTTATGGTTGTAATGCTCTCCCTGAATTCTCATATTTACTTTAAACATCCATCGTCTGATGTTAACATTTGTCTTTGGCTCAACATTGAGTCTAATCCTAAAATTAAGTCTCTACCATTTTTAAATCTGTCTTGGTATTTAAAGAATAAGTGAAAAAAAGACTACTTCATATTTAAAAAAAATAAATGTCAAGCAAATTAGATATAGGGCCTTTAAATGCAATATTCTTTTGTCTTACAGATGTGTCTCCAAATGCTCAAACCTTTTCTGAACTTCCCCTAAATATTTTTACTGCTGTTTATCTGTTAAATTTCATCATAAGTAATTATGTATCAAGTGTTTTTGTTTCTATAAGACGCCTGGTCCCACTTCTTATCAGTTGGTGGCGGTAGTGCGCCCACTTACCAATAAACACAACGAAGAAGAAGAAGAAGAAGAAGACAAACTGGCCACGCGACGAAGAAGAAGGTTTGTTTAGGCGCTACCTTGCGTGTCGTGACGTCATTTTAACCGGAAAAGGGAGAAGCAAGGTGAAGCGGAGAGGATCAACATGGCTCGTAGTTTACTGCGCAGAGCTGTTGGCGCATTTCAGCTCAGCAGGACCACAGCGCTGCTGCCCGGCACCAGGTTTTACTCTCAGACCGAAGCGGAGCCGCTGACCGTGAGACAGCAAAACGACGGAATAAGGTGCAATAACGACTCTGATTCACAGAACCTCTCCTATATTTAGGATGGTGACACATGCAGCCATGCCGAATGAATCGCCTTGTTTCGTTTCAAGGAGCATAATACTGAACAACCCCAGGAAGAGGAACGCTCTGTCTCTGTCCATGCTGGAGTCCCTCAGAGAGAACGTCCTGGCTGATGTTGACAGCGACGATCTCAGAGTTATAATCATATCAGGTAGATGTTCTACTGCTGGTGTGTCAGCGAGGGCTAGAAAGATGCCTTTCTAACTGTGCGTGTCAGCCAAAGGTCCGGTGTTTTCCTCTGGACACGACCTGAAGGAGCTGACGTCAGCCCATGGCCAAGATCATCATGCAAACGTGTTTCATACCTGTTCTGAGGTAACTTCATGTCGTCTGACTAATGTGTCCATTTAGTGTTTCGGCTCTGTATTATTCTTACACATGCTTAGGTTTTTCCAGGTGATGCGTATAATACAAGACCTACCTGTTCCTGTGATTGCTATGGTGAACGGCGTTGCCACGGCAGCGGGATGCCAGCTTGTTGCCAGCTGTGACATTGCAGTGGTGACAGAGAAGTCCACCTTCGCCACGCCAGGCGTCAACGTGGGTCTGTTCTGCTCGACGCCAGCTGTAGCCATCGGCAGAGCTGTGCCGAGGAAGGCAAGGATGACCGAATTCACGTTGCCTCAAAGCATCTGAAAGCTTTAATGAAGCTTTTTTTAAGATATGAGGTAGCGCAACAACTTTTAATTGCTTATTACTATTTTTTCCAGGTTGCCATGGAGATGCTGTTCACAGGAGCTCCCATCTCAGCCCAAGATGCTTTGCTGCACGGTCTGGTTAGTAAGGTGGTGCCGGAGGAGCGACTGGAGGAGGAGACGTTAGCCATCGCCAGGCGGGTGTGTCAGGCGAGCCGACCTGTCGTGGCCCTCGGGAAGGCCACTTTCCAAAGGTGACTTCAAACACACTATACATAAATGTTACATACATTTTCCTGACAGAGCTTCCATTTACTCCACTAGAAAAATAATGAATGCATTTACATTTAACTTACTTATCGTGTTCTGCTTTTTGTTTCCTCTACAGACAGATGTCTCAAGGTCGAGACGCAGCGTATGCCATCGCCTCCAAGGTGATGGTTGACAACCTGGCTCTGAGGGATGGACAGGAGGGAATCCGGGCCTTCATTGAGAAACGCAAGCCAGTGTGGAGCCATAAGGCAGAAAAAGCACGTGATTGATGGAGAGCTGTCATAGTACTTATGGTGACTGGTACATGTGGTTTAAACCAATACCGTGGAATATTGGCACCTGTTTTCAGTCCATGTTAAATCACAAGGAATGAAGTTTGTGTGGATGAAGTGTGGATTTCCTATCTTTTGTTGAGACTAAAAACAAATCGATGCCTGACTGATGATGTGCCACGTTTTGAAGGCTGAATTATGCTTCTCTATGCACCCAGTAAGTTAAATCAGTAGGAGTTAGTGTATTTTCAGTGGTCATGCTTCTGGAAGGAAAAGTTAATCATTTTCTCCAGCTACAGTGTGAGGTGTCCCAACAGTTTGGGGTTAGATGGACATGGACATGTCTTGGTCTAATCATTAACACAAACGTTCAACATCTGTGTTTTGATAATGTCACAGGCACAAGCAAGAAGAGGCAGTGAAGGTGCATTTCTACATAAAACAGCTACCCACCGAGCCTAAAATGCATTGTTTCTGCTTTGGAGAACCTGATAAAGAATCCAATTATTAGCATCAAATTAGTTTCTGGGTCAAACTGTTATTTTCCTTTCAATCGTGAAATGTTTTTAAGGGGTAGTTAAACACTGTAGAACGTTGCAGTATCATAGTAATTTACAATGTTTAATTTCTACATTTAGAATATTTAATTTATACCAGAAGTGCTACAAACATATTGTCAGAAAGTTGTAACGTGTCAAAAATGACAATACAATGAACTTGTAGCGCTGCTTAGCTAAAATAATCTGCAAGGTTGATGCACGGGATACAAATAAACAGTAGACGAGCCGCGTGTCTCCGAGCTTTAGACGCACGTCCTACAAAGGTACAAAGGTTTGACAACACGTTGTGTTTAAGACGCCTGCTGCTGATGTAATGAGTGAAACCGGCTAAGTGCTAAGGCTACATCGTTGTCATTTTTCCTGCATGTGGCTTATTGGTTGTGTTAGTGGTTGTAAACAGCCCCGTGAGGTGAAGTAGCTCACTCGTGTCGGTCTGTGTAGCATGGCCAAGGCCAAGTTGACCGCTGTTCATCCACATGTTACAAGGTCAGGCATGCGTTTAAGCCTAATGCTATACTCAGACATCCCTTAGGTTTGAAGGTTGACTGTAGTTTACCAATAAGAAATTAATTTACCTCACATTATACCAAGTAATATGTAACCTGGCTGTTCATCATAAAATAAATTAGCCAAATGTGTGAATCACAGGCAGCATTTTAGTTCTGGACATATTAAACAGTTACACGGTGTCATGTACTGGTCCTTCATCTCAATTTCTCCCTCTGGCAGCTCAAACCAAACCACCAAAGCACAAGCAAAGTACTTGTAATGTTTAAAGGCTGTAGTCTGTCCAGCAAGACTAGACCATGTTCAAATAAATGGACAATCAAATGTCAGATTTTCTTATGACATTAAATATGGTCTAGTAGTTTACGTTGACGTCTGCAAGTTAATTAACTGAGAAAGGATTTATCTCAAGATGTGGTCTGTGGCGCTGTAGTAACACTGAATGACCACACGATGGCGCAGTTCTTCCCTAAACCCAGCACTTGTCTTTTAAATTATCATTTAATCTATCAATAGTGCTTTAATTCGTGGTGAAAATTTATATTAAACGAATTCATTCTCCAATAATGTTTCATGTATCTGTTGAGTAAAAGCAATAAAAATCAGTTAATATTTTACAGGAGACTCATTCCGCTCGGCCCCAGTGTGGGAAAGGCAAACAGCAGGTAAAAACCTTTTCTTCATGAATGGTCACAATGATCCGGACATGGAATAGCAATGTTTTTGTACAAATTGCTGTAGCCACAATCTGGATTTGTTTAGTAATTAACAGAGCATACAAGCAAATTTAATGCAAGAAATGCATGTTTGACAGTAGAAGTCATGATGCGGCCAATGTCTGATTATTAAAGTCTGAATTAATGACATATTAAACAGTTACACGGTGTCATGTACTGGTGCTTCATCTCAATTTCTCCCTCTGGCAGCTCAAACCAAACCACCAAAGCACAAGCAAAGTACTTGTAATGTTTAAAGGCTGTAGTCTTTCAAACATCTGTCTAAGTCACATCTCCAGCAAGAGTAGACCACGTTCTAATAATTGGACAATCAAATGTCAGACTTTCAGATGCGATTAAATATGGTCTAGTAGTTTAGGTTGACGTCTGCAAGTCAATTAATTGAGAACGGATTTATCTTAAGATGTGGTCTGTGGCGCTGTAGTAACACTGAATGACCACACGATGGCGCAGTTGTTCCTTCCTAAACCCAGCACTTGTCTTTAAATTAAATATTTAATTATCATTTAATCTATCAATAGTGCTTCAATTCGTGGTGTAAATTTATATTAAACGGATTCATTCTCCAATAGTGTTTCATGTATCTGTTGAGTAAAAGCAATAAAAATCAGTTAATATTTTACAGGAGACTCATTCCGCTCGGCCCCAGTGTGGGAAAGGCAAACAGCAGGTAAAAACCTTTTCTTCATGAATGGTCACCATTATCCGGACATGGAATAGCAATGTTTTTGTACAAATCGCTGTAGCCACAATCGGGATTTGTTTAGTAATTAACAGAGAATACAAGCAAATTTAATGCATATTTAAGTATTTGTCAGTAGAAGTCATGATGCGCCCAATGTCTGATTATTAAAGTCTGAATGAATGACATAGTAAGGATGGTAAAAAATAAACTATTCACAAGTTTTAATAAATGAGCAGATGTTTACGTACATAACTGCATGTCCTAATGATTATTTAAACTGTGTAAATTTAATTTGTGTGTGTTTAACCATTCCAACCTTTTTAAAGTGTCCACAGTCTGACTAGCAACTGATCACAGGAAGCGGCGTGATGGCAGCTGAGGGGTCGCAGGAAAGGACGTCTCATGTCTCTCTTCGCATCCCTCCGAGGAACGGAAGCGTGGATGCAGTCACTCCAAGACACCTTGTGTAACACAAACTTTACATGATTGACCAAATGGTGTAATTGCGTCACATGTGTGCTCAAAATTAGTTGGTGTGTGTTAGGCAGCATTTTGCAGGGTTTATTGCTCATTGTAATGTAGCTGTAAAATGCCTGCTATATAAAACAAACAGAGGCAGGGCCAAAGATTTTTTTAACCTGTCTTATTTTATTAAGCAAAGTGTCAGAATGGTTTTCAATTAGTCGTTTAACAAAAAACAAAGAACTTAGGGAATGTAAAGAACAGAATGGCAATACTGGCATCAGAGTATGACAAATAATATTGCAGTATAGTATAGTGACTGATTAGGACGTTACACTGTGTGACTCACAGCCAGTGGAAGTGTTAACAGCTAAGGATATAGCTAAAATAGTACTGAAAAGTACAGGTTTGTGTCGAAACGACAGTCAACACTTCTCTCTAATTCTGTCATTGGACCTATTTATTTTCTTTAAAAAATAACATTCACAATCATATAGAGCAAATTAATGCCTAATGTAAAATCTGTAAGCAACATAAAAAAATAAAGATGGAAAATAAATCAGAGTTTTGCTCTCAGGAGGATATTAACAAAATTCCACTGTACATATATCAGACTCTAAAATATATGTACTCTTGTAAATGATTTACATCTAAAAATAAAATAACTTTCAGTCAGTTTTCCCTCTTTTTTTTTTTTTTTTTTTTGAGATCAGTAAAAACGTCTTGCAACCTTTGATGCACTGTGTCTGTCTGGGGGTCTATACTTCACATGTGAAGAACTGAGTAGAAATAAATCCAGGATCCTAAGCAGTTCAGGAATACTGTCTTTACAGTGTTGGTGACTACACCTCAGTTTTTGTTACAGGATCTCCCCAAGGGTTGATCTTCCAGTCACAACAGCATGGACTCCTGCATGGCAAAAGCCTCTTGTGCATGCCTGTAGTGTGGTCCTCCATACAACTGGGGGAGCTGTTGCCTTATGATCGGCTGCTGCTCCTGGAACTGTGTCCTGTAGTGAAGTAGGCCGTCTGAGTCGGGGGGGAAAGTAAACTCCTGAAGAGGAGACATCTGGGCTTGCTGGAAGCTGGGTGAGCGTGGAATCCCACCTGGGGATTCAGGAAGCTGCTCATGCTCTGGTGACCACAGGAGCCCATCTACAACCCGCCCGACTTCTGGAAGGTAGCGCAGGTTTGCCCTCTCTCTTCTTTGTCCATCAAACCTGTAGTTCATCTGAGTGTTGGGCTGTGAGGTGGAGGTAAACTGTTGTAGGTAGATAGGAGTTGTGCTCCCCTGGCTTTCTAGGCGCGTGGTGTGCTCTGGTGGAGGCTTGGCCATGCGGGGATTGTGAGTGGAGCTGGGGGGAGGCTGCCTGCGGTAGGTGGCATAGGAGTTGTTCATTAGCGCCTTCTCTGGGGACAGGTTGCTTGGTTGCCGCTGGGTGGTGGCATATGCACGTGGACCATATGGCTCACTGGAAGGTGGTGCATAGAGTTTTTCCGGTTCTTTGTGGTCCAGGTCCAAACTGCGGGCAGGATGGAAGATTGGGACCTCTGTAGGTTTGTTTAAGATGTGATACTGGTTCTGGTTGTCGGGGTAACGGCCCTGGATCCCTGATAGACTGCTGTTGGAAAATTGAGGAAGAGGATGTTTGACCATCCTGGGCCCTGATGCAGCGGAGACTGTGCTCCCTGCCTGACTGGTGCCACGGCTGGAACTGTCCTGATGGTGTGATAACACGCCGGAAGGTGTCTCACTACGAGGTGCCCTTATTCTAGTCGGAGGTTTCTCAAGTTCGAGGACCTCAAACTCCTGTTCTGGCATTCCAGGTACGTTGTCATACTGAGATGCATTAGAGCCTCGGTCCGCGCCAGGAACGAAACCCTTGGAACGTGGTCGGCGAGGAGGCGGGAGGCTGTTGTCTGGACTGGAAGGGGCCGGCGATGTCCCTCTGCTCAGCTGGGTCCCCCGGGCTGCTGCTTTGACTGCTTCCAGCTTAGTCTCTGAGGGTTTTACCCAGCGGGGGGTGATGTCTCTGTGAGAGTTGGATACTGCATTGGAGTTGTGATTAGCAGTAGCCTGACCCTGAGGCTTCCCTTTACCCAATATGGTGAGCTGTGTAGAGTCGTCCACTGAAGGTGTGTTGAACACCCGTTCAGGTGTGGCGGAGTGCTTTTGCTGCTCACCGGGGATTCTCTGTAATCCCCTGGAACGGCCATCCATCTTGTTACCCTTGTGGTGCAGTGATTTCTCCAGAGAGTCCTGGTGTGATCGGCTCGGGGGTCGAGCGTCCTGCTGGTGCTCCGGTACAGGACTCGGGTCCCTGGGAGGTTCAGCTGGCTGGACGTGACTCTGACCGTTGGCCACGTGGTTCATCACTGCGGGTGGCGCTTCAGGCGGAAGCTGCCCTAGAGGCTTCTTGGGAAACTCTTCGTCTTTACCTGTAAGAGGAAAAGACCAACAAACTAAATGGTGATGGCTGGATATGCTTTGTGACAGTGATTCACTACAAATGAGTTACAAGGAACATAGATTCATGCAACACCACTGCCATAGAGGAGTAAAATAAAGTTACATTTATGCTGACACATAATCACATTAATGAACAAAGCGCAAAGCACACAAAACAAATCCATAGAAATTGTGTTTAATTGAACTCTTTTAGAGTGACATTCAATTGAGGTGTCTCTGAAAATGAGTTTCACTATATTTCATTAAAGCATACTTGGACTGCAACTGGAGGAAGAGGAAGGACTGTGAGAAGGATCCAGGAAATGAACTCGGTGGCACAGAATCCACACATTTAAGTGGCTTGATGACATTTATCTGACAATCTTGACCTTTTTCTTCTCTCTTTTACAAATGCACTGAGAGGGAAATTACTCCAAGCTACTGCAGTTTCATCAATACCGAATATGTGTAAAAAGCTTTTCAACAACATTTGTAAGACAGTAGGTCAGAATGACACGAACTACTTTCTGGCAACCACTTAATACAATATTTGTGTCTTTTTTTTTTCCAGGACTCTGAACTGGAGACCGTCTTTTCCACCTCACATGTGGGTAAGACTAATCACAGTTCCTCTATGTGCTTTCAGATCCAGCAAAGGAAGGATGATACCAACACCTCCTCACAACATTGAACATGTTTAAGCTGTTAATCTGTTTGAGCTAATATGGCAGGCAAATAAATGTATATATTGTTATAGCTTGAATTTCAACCTCAACCTTCAAATACTTTAGAACTTAGCAAGTCACATTTGGGTCACATTTATCTGTGACAGAGCTTGTACGAGTACTTAGTGTTTTAAACAATACAAATTATCTTAAAATTGAAGTCAAGGTCTGCAAATAGTTGCACTAATGAAAGTATGTAAGCATGTATCTGGTTAGCTTAGTTTAATTTAATAATATAGAAGTGTTGCTTGAGACAAACATGTTTTAAAGCTGCTGTATTAGTGTGTTTAGTTCCCACAGCTGGGAAGAGGAAGCAGGTCCAGTGTAGTGAGGGCGCCTTTAACTACGACGAGTCTCTTAAATCGGAGTCTTTTTCTGTGCGTAACCATATTAGTATAAAAGACTGTTTTCGTAATGTCCAGGTTTCTAATTCTTTTGTGAAGACTAAGAAGTTACTGATTTTATGTATTTTATTTAATTTGGAAACTAAGCTGCAGAATAAAACATCACCCCAGCAAACAGTTGTTAAGCGTCACCAGAGGGTGCGTTACTGTGTGTCACCTGAAAGACTGGTAAATAAAGGTAAAACCACACTATTGCAACACTTCCAAACACAGGCGGAAAGAAGAAGAGTAACTTAATATATAAAGAAAAGAGTCTAGGGGACAGGACCCTAAATAAGCATTGTTGCAATCAATCATTAACTCAATTAAAAAGAGAATGCAGCTAATAAAAACAAGTTGTTCTTTAAGGTGGGAGTCCAAGTGCTGTTGGATGGACAGTGAACAGACAGGACGGACTGACTGAGGGACAAATGGACAAAAACATGGTGAGGGAAGACCAGTCAGGATAGCCCACCGGTTACTGTTGTAGGAGGGAATGTGCCCCCCACTCACGGCCACATTAATGTTGTTGTTGGCTAATATAGTTTGAAAGAAGAAGGAGAGAAGGCAGGTTAGTGAAGGGGCACAGCAGGAAGAAACACAGTGCTAGTATTTGTGGGTAATGTGTGACAGATTTGATGTACAGGTTTTTGAGAGTTCATCAAATTTATTTCCTTGTGAATTAATATGAATTTTGTATCAGTCTAATGGGTAAATGTGAAAGTAAGAAACTTCAAAAATATAATTCATACTTTCTGTCTTCACAAAAAAAGCACATTTCTGAATTAGGTATTAGTAACGTTGGACTGTTTACATTCTAGTTACGTCTGTGCTGTTTTTTCTGTGTTAGAGCTTGTGTGTTGTTACATCATACTGTAGCAGTACCTGGTGCAGGCAGATCCATCTTTGCCCTCCGAAGCTCAGTCATGGACGCCTGTAGCTGCTCAATCACAAAGTCATCCTCGAAGAAGAAATCTTTGGACAAAGTCTCTTGCAAAAACCCCACTAGCTCCTCCATGGACAACTTCATCAGGTGCCCTGTCATCACGCACAGATATTTCAGTATTTGTAAAGTGGCCACCAGTTGGCACCAGCGTAGAAAGTACACACTACTACACAAGGCTTACTCTTGTGCAGTTTAAGGATGGTGTAGGACATGGCTGGTAGCACTCGTTCCCCCTCCAAGATGTAGATGTCCCAGATCCTGAGGGTGAGGGTGAAGGGAGTCTAAAGACGAACAGAGCAGCAGGTTACAGCCTATTCTGCCCTGTTCTGTTCTGTGTGCCTCCAGGATAGGTCTTAATTGAATATAACTGCACAGGTATTTTCCTTGTTGTTAGTTTCAGCAGGAACATGAAGTACAGCATATCCCATTCCAAATCTATCCTGCAACTCAAGTTGGGTTATGTTTTCACATTTCATAGACAGGGCAAGCTTTGGTTTAATGTACTCACTCTGTCCAGGAAGCACTGGAAGAACCACTTCATGGTGTACAGACTGGTAAACACTTCTTGGTTGTCCTGTGAACGGCAGGGAAGAGAGCGAGACAGAGGTTTCTTTGTAGCGTGGCTCACAGTTATGAATGTAGTTATTACATTTCTCATTCTTATTATTCATCTCTTAGTCCTAATAATAGTATTGTTTTCATTGATCCAAATGTTTTTTTATCCCAGGCATTATATGCATTTGCTCCATTGTTTTACTTATGACTCACCAGGTGGTGCTTCAGTTTGGGCATCATCTTCTTGAGGATACGATCATGGTGCTCTTGGAACCGCATCAACTTTGGGAAGCCAGGAACAAAAAACCCTAAAGGTAAGAACAGGAGACACGATCAGGTGACTGTGTAGATATGTAGATAGATAGAGATGTTTAAGCTCTCTACAGTCAGTGTTCAAGTTCCTTCTTACTGTTGATCTTTTATTGATAGTTGCATCATGTGCTGGATGAACCATGTCATGAGAAACAAGGTTGTTTCAAAGAAAAGACGCAGGACATTTTAACCTTAGAGGTTCAACAATAGTCGAGGCTTAAGATGAAGCTCGAGTCCTAATGCAGTGAATGAATGAATATATGAAAGTACAGATAAATATATGCAGCAATAATATAAAAGGTGTTTGTCACTGTAACATTTCACCTGTACAACAGGATATCAGTAATAATAAAATTAAATATATTAGGAATGCAATAAATAAATGGAAATGATTTGTTTTCGTGGCTACGTCTTCATCTGTACACGTCCACGTGTGTTGAGGCAGACAGGGCACGTGCTGTGGCGAGCAGGAGCCGGAAGGGGGCGCACTTCCATTGTAACCTAGTAGGTATATTGCGAAACATGGACAACCCTCGCTGGCCTGCTGGCTCTTATGCCTGCCTCAGCCGCTGCTGTTTGACTGAACACGCCTGCGCCAAGTAATCAGTAGCTAGAAAAGCCAACTGACACATTTGATGTAGATACTTATCTGCCTTGTACTGTCTTACTATAGTGTAGACGGTTATATTATTCATAATGTTTGGGTTATGCACAATACGTTGAGGTTAAAACTCTTAAGATTATGGCCTCAGGCTCTGAACCAGATTTGAGCCCGGGTCTTCAGAACATAAGGCAGGAGGTGTTTCCACTACACCACCAGGCCAGACCCTAGCCAGCCGCTAAACAATCGTGGGTGCCAGTCATATTATTACCTCAGTATGTCTCCGTCTACTTTCACAGCTCTTTCCTATGCCATTAACAGCTTTACCGTGCATGGCGTGCTTGGGTCCTGACAGGAGTTTGACCAGTGCCCAGAACGCATCCTCTTCATTCATGTAGATCAGCAGCAGGGCTGTGATCTGACTCATGCCCTGACAGTAGCCCACCTCCTGAAAACACACACACGAGATTAATCAGCTGGTGCCATAGTAATCATATCAATATCTCCATTACCTAAAGTAACCTTCACAGGGAGGGAAAAAAAAAAAGAATCCCACTCAACATCTGCAGAAGACAAATGTTTTCTGTGTGTGCAAATGACTCACTGTGTTGTACATGGAGTAGGCTGTGAGCACGTGGAACAGAGCCTGCTGCCTGAGAACACAAACGGAAACCATAATTACCACACAGCTCTGCAAACAATCCAGCGGAGCCGAGATGACCGTTCATAGTTGTGCTTCTGTGGCCTAACAGCTCAGGAAGTAAAGCAGTAGGTTGATAGAGTAACTGAATGTCAGTATTTAATCATTTCAACAGGCTACGCATTATAGAGTAAAATTACAAGTCAGAACCCACAATATGGGATGTGAGAGCTCTCGCGGGCTTTTAGTTTAGCTCACCACGTATCCTGTTAAGTGGAGCTACGTAATGTTCTGTGGAGGCTCTTACTTGACATCGTAGCGATGCATGAACATGATGTGGTCCCTGTAGGTTCGATTCACATCCAAATCAATCTGACGGACGTCGGGGGACAGCCCTCGGGCTCTGGCTTTCAATTTCTGTAGACGACCCAAAACCCGAGAATGAAAAACGTTGAGCTCAGTTGCTACAACGAAACAGTGTGTGGCAGAACATTCATCGTGTTTTATGGCACCGCAATCTGAAGTACAGATATATAACCTGACAGAGTTTACATAAACATCCTATTCAAAGTTATATTAACAGCCATTTCCTGTCTGCAGGGGCACTGGAGCCAATCACAGCCGTCAGAAGGCAGGTTTAACACCCTGCACAGGGCGAAGTGAGTATCACAAAGCAGACTCCACTGTATAAACGGGATCTGCATTGATTGTTTGCTTCAGACAAAGTTCACTGCTCACTTTATCACACTTTAAGTAGATTAGCAGCGCCTTAAAATACGTACAATTACAGAGGCGTGAATGCTAAGATTAAATAAGATAGAAATTCTCCATTTCACTCTGCTTGTTTACTGCTGTCTGTTCCTGCAACTCAGAATTTCAATACATTCACACCAGCTTAGGGCGGCGACGTATCGATCCTGCCAGCTAAACTTTCTAAAGGGAGACAGAACAGTTCTTTCAGGAACAAGCTGTGCAGCTTTACACAAACACAATTAATCCCCCAAACCCACATCTTGCCTGCAATAATACTGAAGCTTAGCGAAATCAAATAAAACCAAGTAGCTGTCTGGCTTATGAATCTTTATGAGGCGTGTGTAGCAGTGAGTCCTGCAGCTATTTCATAGTGCTGTGGGAGAGTAGGACTGTGAAGTGAAGTGTGAGATCCTGGCTCAATACCTCGTAGAAGTCTTTCTTCTCCTCCTTTATTTTGGGAATATCGAGTAGTAGACACCACACCTCCCCTCGCAGCTGCAGAGGGATTCCCTTATAGATCCTCCTGACCAGCTGGAAGGGGGACATCAGAAAGTTCACACGAGAACCCAAGTTACCGGCTCATGATCCAAAGCTTGTCACATCAAACGTGGTGGACAAGACACAGCAAAGCATGTTGAAGACATTAGGATTCAAAGCGCATAGATGCCGTTGGAAGCAACACAATGATGGAAAACAAACCCACCCGTGAGTCCAGCACATCAAACATACCAACAGTGTTTGCCTAAAGGTAGACTGCACTCCCTGAGCAAAAGCAGAGGGCTTTGGAAGGTGAACCGCAGCCATCTGGCAGCTCCAGCTCCAAGAGCGTGTGGGCAGAGGGGGAGAGACTGCCTTGCATGCAGAACAGTCCAGAGTAACTCAGTGTCCACAAAGAGACGGAGAATGGAAATCCGTCATGAATGAGGACGATTAAGCCTTAAAACCCAAACTGCTGGAACAGAGAAGCTAATCGCAGCAGTGAATTCTCTGTCTGCAGCTATTAAAAGTCAACCAGCCAGAACCGTTGGACAACACACGGGAGGCGTCGGGGCTGGAATGTCTTCATGCGCCGTACGGAGACTGACAGGCCACACCAGTGAAGCTGACAGTGCTCCTGCAGAAGTAAAGAGTCAATTCAGCTCCTAATGGTCGCGTCTGGTGAAACTAGTGGGAGTAAGACGCACGTCGGTGCTCAAAGTAACCTGAGTCATGTATGCTCAACAAAGAGCAAAGGAAAGGAAACGCTACTGGAACCAGAAGAACAAGCAGAGACAGTCAGCGGACTGGTTAACAGAGACGTGACAAGAGGACTCATAAATCAGCTCGTCTGCATGCCAGGGAGTGTTGGAGTATCCAGAGCACACACTCCACCAGCTTCCTGCTACCACACTCGGGACTCGCTTGTTTCTAGTGCAACAGCCTTGTAATTAGGCTCTGATGAGCGAGTCAATGAGAGCATCTGTTAGACTAATCATCCTTTCAGTGCCAGTGCGTTTGTGTGTCTATACTTGAACACGCGTCAACATTTACATTTCGGTCGATCGGCGCAGTTTGTCTGTCCTTGCGTTAACTGTGTCCATACACGCAGCTGAGAGTTTCATAGATTTACATGAAACCTATTATTTAAGACTGAAGAATTAGTTGAAACTGATTTCACCTTGTTACCCAGTGCAGCTGGAAGACAGCTAAGAAACATTTCTGATTGATTAGAAGATTTAGCCTCAGTGAAAGAAAAAAAGGGACAAGCTGTTTTTCAAAATACGATTCTACTCAACAAAATCAAAGTCTAATACTTTAGCTGCAGGAGTTCACTGCTGCAGAATGTTAGAGTCAAGGTCTCCCAGCTTATTAAAAAAAGCTACACAAGTAAAGCACACGGGGCCTGTTCAGTCCACCACCACCACCAACTGTCCCTAAGCTTCCTGTTCATCACAAGGACAAGCAGACGAGTCCTGATGTGACAAGACATTTACTACAACAACAACAACAACAACAACAGCAGCAGAGCACAGAGGCCACAACCCCATGAACGTCATGTTGCCTTTACAAAGTATGTTGTATTAAACGCTACAACCTCCAGCCAGATTCACCGCGTGCAGCCTGAGGGGAGAGAAAAAAGCTCCAAACTGTTCTCAGCAGTCAGTAAGTGAGGAAATAAAGCGAGGCCGCGAAGACACAAACAGACGAGGGAGTGATGGAGAGAGGGTCAAACGCTGTGTCCTTGGAGCCATCGGTTAACGTTTCTTTGTGATGGGCCCCTAGTGCCAACAGTAATATGTTTCACATTTCAAAGTCCCAGCTGGAAACAGGCACATGGAGAAATGCTGCAGGCAACAAGCAACTAAAAAAAAAACGCAAATGAAGGCAGCTGTAGTTGATTCCTGGCCTCTAATCATTTCTGTTGGAGTCTGTGACTGACGGCAAGGCAGGGTGGGCAATGAATAATGTAACCTATCGATTTACACATGGTCTGATTTCAAACACGCTAAAATATTCAATATATGTTATTAAAAATGGATCAAAACACTGTTTGGGCTCATTCTGAACCGTTTTCTATTGAGAAAGTGTTTCAGATGTGCAGTTCATTGAATCACTGCCTGGTTTCATACAGCTCTACTCGTTTTTAGAATGATATTAAATGTATAAATGGCTGATCGTGGTATCAGCTAACATTAAGCTCACCAATCCTTAAATATGTCCCTTTAATCACCTTTTCACTGTTCTTGTATTTGTCCCAGCTCTTCAGCATCTTCAGCCATTTGTTGGTCCTCTCCACCTCCATGTGTTTTTGCTGTGGAAACAAGAAGCGACACATCAGTGGCTTCCTCTCTGCGGCTGATGGGAACCGGTTAAAGAGGAGTGGACAGACTTTACGTCCAAAGATGCTCTAATTACAGCTCTCCGCTCAGTGCCAGAGACATGAATAGAGATTAAATGCATAGGAAATGTCTACTGGACAGGGTTTATGTGCTACAACCACAGTTCTACATTGAATGTTTAAAAACATACAATCCCGCTTGTGTGTCACTTATTGATCCAGCTTAGAGACAGATCTGGAGCCTATTCAACCTATTTCAACTTAAAAATGTTCAGAGAATGAAGAGTATTGACTGATGCTGGAACCCTGTGAATATTACAGCTTCTCCTCCTTCAGCAACACTGAAACAAAGGCTAAACGATGGAGGGGGAGCTGAAAAGACAGAAAAGCTAAAAGACACGTCTATTTATACAAACCTTTACCTAATAGCCTTTTTTTTTTTTAGGAGCTCAGCAACTTTATCTCCCTTTAGACCAAATAGAGTCTATATTAAGTTCCTGGATAAACTACATTACCATGTGGATCAATCAGTCAATCAGCTTTAACGCTTTCCCTATTCCCTCCAGGAACTATCCAGGCCCCGTTTCCCTGACAGGGAAGCTTAGAGCCAGTTTAGGTTTGATTGCGTTAACTGCCGTGACTCTTCCTCAGGACTGTAAACAAAGTGGTGTCACCAGTCTGTTTCATCCGTTCTCAGTGTTCCTTCACGCCATACGTCACTCACCTTCTCCTCCACCGAGTCGTAGGATGGAAGTTCATTTTCACTGGGGAGAGGAGAGGAAAGAGGCAGAATGAGGAGGAGAGTCGTGAAGTGAATACATCATAAAGTCAAACAATGTGAGTTTCAGATTTGAACCAAAGTTCAGAGTTGACTTCCTGACAGATTCAACAACAGTGATATCCAGGTCGCAGCTTATCTCACTCTCCGTTATCAGAAAGAGGGAACATCAAGCATGTCAGCAGTCTCCCAAACAGGAAATAACAGATTAGACATTCAGTTCACTGTGTTTATCTGCGTTTTAAAGTCTCTGCCGCTACAGAGCAGTGGAGTGTTTCTCCTCTGAATTATTACTTCAAAAAAGCAGCAGAATCAAGCTAAGATTTTTTAGACCAGCTTACAGTTTAACATGAAGAACAAGCACACGCCAACAAATGGGCTGAACCTTCAGAGAAGCGAGTCTTTCTGTGCGTATCCTTCCTATTCTTCTTGCGGTTTCGCGTTAGGACGCGCGTGTCCCTGCCTTAAACAATCACACAACCCAGAGGTCGTGTTCCTCCTCTGTCCTCCCATCTCTGCCTGTGGTCTGGATGGTACCGCTCCAACTTAACACTGATGCCCTGTGATTGTGGCCAAGCTGGAGGTTTCCTGCCTGCATGTTCCAGCCTATATATAACACTCCAGCACAGCCCTGTTTAAGAGCCTCGCAGCCTCGCGACTGGCCGGGCCAAGGCCACAGACACACTCCTCTCTCAGTAACCAGCTGCCTCACAGGTTTCGTTTACTGTGTGCGTTCTTACTGGACAAAGCCGAAGCGGTCAATGACTTTGTACAGGCGGAAGTTGGTGTCCTCCCAGGGCTCCACGACAGCCTCTTTACCCTGGAGATGAGAAGAGCACAGGCATCGAAGTCAGCATCATTAATGTGCAACACAACAGATTCATCTAACGTGAACAGAATTATCATCTGCAGATGGTGTGTGGCGCTACGCTGAAGAGCAGCTCCTGACTAACTACATGCCACCCACGTACTTTGGGGGCAGAGAATTGCGATTTGATTGGCTGCTAAATTACAACGGGAGCCGTGACTCCCGCGCCCTTGGGAGAGTGTGTTGGCGTGCGTGTGTGTTCATGAGACGCCGTGTGTGAGCGGGCAGCGATTAACAGGTATGAAATGAACAGCCAGACTCCCACCTGCGTCACCGGCTGACTTCAGGCCTCCAACGAACAGTTCTACTCAATTCACAGCCGTGGACCAATGAATAGAAAATGTCTGAGGGAGTGCGAGGAAGGATTATGTGCAGAGGAGAATAGAATGGTATTTAAAAAAAAGTAGATAATCTTTGATGTATATGGACAGACATCTGTCCCAAGTAAAAAAAAAAAACCTTCACTTTCCACTTGAGCACCAGACAGTTTTGTTTGAGAACCTGGATGATTTAAATATAGACAGAAGCCAGATGTACCACAACAGAAACATCAGTGAACCTCCAACATTCCTTCAACCTTTCACTCCACACAGCAGAAAATATCCTTTATCCAATAACAGACGGAGGCGCTGGCTTCACAGGTCAGTCTGCAGACCAGATGTCGACGCAGGTTTTATCTCCTCCGCTTGAAGAAATAAATAACCAACACGTCTCTAATCCAGCGTGTGGCCACAGTCACATCAAGTAGCTGCATCGTTTCCAGCTCTATTGTCATCTCCGCAAGTTTCACATGAACCAGACGTTCTGCAGCACATGCAGACTGATGTGCCAGTGGTGAGTGTACCGGACCTGACACAGAAGACGAATGTGTGGAATAAAAATCAGAGTTTGATGTTTACCTTTCATCCGGAGTCAAGAATCTGACAGTGTTCTAGGTGTACGACGCTAAAACAGGTACAGATTGTCCTGACGAGAAAATGAAGCTCTGCGCCACGTTTCATACCAATCTATCCAACCAGCCACTAAATCTCTCCATTGCATCCATTTAACAAAGACGAGACATTATTTTTAATATGCCACATAAACAGTGTGTGTTACCGCCACAATGGCACAACTTAACTGTCAGAGTAACTTTCCTCCTCGCTGAACACACACAAACACACGCCCCCATCCTCTCCATGCTCTCTTCACTTTCAATGCGGCAGCTTGATGATGCAGCCTGCAGGACTAAATTCAAACGACCCGTTTACAGCGCGAGTGCAGGGGGCTGGTCTCTCGGAGACGGCCGGGCTGCGTAACGGAGACCAGGACTGTGGAGCTGCTGCCCAGAGCCAGACACCAGAGATTTAGTAGGATTTAAAGTCAAGCAGCTTTTAACAACAGTGACTCTGTAATATTTCATATTTATTGTTTCACGTGCTTAACGCATCGTGTGTTTGTTCGTTTCCAATGAGCTTTAGCTGAGCGTGTGTAGCAGAGTGTAGTAGTGTGGCTCCTGCATGATTCATAAAACGTTTCAACACACAGCTGCAGACTCTTCCACCACATGCTGTTATTATTGTGTTTTATGGGCAGTAAACCGGTGGTTTACAGGCAAACATTTCACCGCTCTGTTATGAAGCTCGGTAGCATTTCGGCATCACTGACTGGCTGCAATTTGGCTGTGGATGACCACAACAACAACAACTACAACTTCACCAATCTGTCCTTGTGTGGGCACCGCTGGCGGAAGGGAGTTGTTACAGTACCTTGTCATATTTGGAGACTATCTCAGCTCGCTCCTGGTTGAGTTTCACCGCCGCATCCTGCTCAGTATCAGACGCTGGGGAACAAACAGAGGAGGGAGAGGGGAAGAAAAGAGGAGGCGTGAGTGCTGACACCTTGAAATAAAACTCGAGCAGCTGTGAAATGTAAGCAAACAGTGATAAGACACAAAGAGAAGTTAAGTTTGTTCCTCTTATCCTTGAATGTTTATCAAGGTAAAAGCTTGTCCTCGTCACAGTGGGGTTGACTCGGCAGCAGCCACGTGTCCTGATGGTTATTTATTTCGCCTGTAAGAGGTTCTCAGTCATCAGCAGAGGTAACGCACAAAGCCAGAGCGAGAACAGAAGACACGGCCATGCAGCCTCAGCTTCATCTAGAGGATGAATTCATGACACAAACAAAGCTGATGATTCCATCATCACAGAGCTGCCTTGTGTGAACGCACTAGCACAAACACACTCCTTGGAGAAACTAGTGGAAAAGCTGATATCCAAGTGTGAGCTCAACCTCAGAGAATACAGAGCGTTTGTGAGGCAGCCTGATGAGAGCAGCTGCTACGACGTAGCGTGGCGTAGTGTGTGGCATGTAGTGATGAATCCTGAGTTCGTTCCTTGTGATCATGTTTTGCAGACACAGGGCCACCACATCATCCAGATTCCCTGTGGATCTACACCCACAGTTCCAGGACGTATTTGACTCCAGTCTTTCTCCAACTTCCTCCAAAGGTCTCTGGAGTTCGCAGGGAGGAACAGTTGCAAAGAAGCTCTGAACAAACATGAGTCTTATTGAGCTGCCTGGCATTTTACGACAGGATGGCGTGTTGCTGGTGAAAGGCATGTGGCCGTGGGCTGTGGGCTGCTGGGCCCAGACGCAGCGGGACAAGGCAAACTGTCTGGGGCAAATAAACAAATACAGCGAAGCCTTTATGTGCTGGGAATTCCAGCCCTGCAGACCCTGCGGTTCCCATAGCGAGAGAGGGAGGAAATGAGATGCAGCCTGGAGTCTGAGCCCCTTGCAGCCTTGTTAGTTCCGCAGTGGCCTGACTGAAGCTAAACGCAGTTGGGAAGGAACCGTTGGTGTCGGTCGGCCGGTCCCCTGTCACCGGCCGGGCCAGCTGGACTCTGACCTGTCCCCCGCTGCGGCCCCCTCTCTGCATTCACATCACATGGGAATTTTTGCTGTCAGCAATTCCGGTGTAAAGAGCTGGAGCTGGCCGCGCATGAGAGCTGGCGTGAAACCGTGGCGGCGCGTGAAGAATTCAGGAAGTTAGGTGCAACTTCCCCCTTCGTGACTGTTACTGCCTGATGATCTTTCACTTTTTCTCTCGTGTCTCGTCTGAAAACCTGTTTCTGCACATTCAGAGCTGTCACAAAGCACAAACTGCAGTCACATGCAGATAATTATAAAGAATAATTTGGACATGGAACCTGACATTTTAGATGTTTGGTATTGTTCCATATTATCACACTTCCTTCGAGCATGTTTAAGAATCACTGGGTGTCTTTTTGTCCTCCCACCTGGCAGGTCACGCGACAGGAAGAGTTGTGGGGTGTATTTGTGTGTTGGTTCCTCATCTTCAGTGCTGACAATAACAACATGACAAGGATAATCACAGTCTGTCTCCTGGCTCCTCTAATAGCTCCCTTTGTTCTTCATGGTAAAGACTCTGCTCCCCTCTGGAAGGCGAATAATAATCATTCATCTTTTGTTCTTGCACTCAAGCTTCAACCATGTCATTACTGTCTTCATCTTCAAATATTTATTCATCTGGGAAGATTAGGCAGTTTGAAGCCACTGAATCTTCTAATAAACCGTATTAAAAATTATCCAATGACTGAACGAACGCTCCAGCAAACACCATCACGTTTTCTCTATTTATGCAACTAGTATATTTTTCTATGCTCAGGAATAATTTAACTAAGAGTCTTTTCACCGTGATGCAGTTTTGTCACCTTGTTTTCAAAAGCGCTTCAAGTTATTATTATCATTTTCACAACCTTTAAATAACCGAGACGTGACACGCGCCGACCTGATGAACAGCTTCAGACACACTTATTACCCGTCACTCGCCCTGTGCGTCTCCAGCCTGAACCAGACCACAAGAACGTGACGCGGCCTCTGACTGACAGTAGACTGACTGATTTAGGCTGATTCGTTTTACGCTGGAGTTGACGACCTGAGCTCTGGTTAGAGACTCAACACACCTGGATCATTAAGTGATAAGGCCGAATGCTAAGAAGCAGGAACACGACGCATCATGCCATCATGTTTCCATAGCGACTGAAGCTGAGGCCTCCGCTGCTTAGTGTGGCAGATCAACTATAACGTACATAAAGTGCAGCGCTACAGACGCGCGTTCATGCTTTACCTCTGGTCAAACCGTCCACCATCCTCCAGTGGAGTCAGAGCCTTAGTCCGCATCGGTCACAGGTCAAGCGGGTCCAGCACAGCAAGAGACACCCTGAACTACCTCATCCCATCACGGCCACGGTTCACTGCAACGCGCTGACACACAGGGAGGAAACGCGAGCGACGGACAAAGAGAAGTGAGACCAGAGGCGCTGCTGTCACAATGCTGCCGTTTGTTACTGCAGCTACGACACGAGCGACAGCGAGAAGGACATCGGGCTTCAGGAGCGAGCCCGTCCCACTCACTGCATTCCCCACCCAAACACAACAACGAGCGCTTCTCAGCACATCGGACTGAGGGAGGGGGAACAGACAGCGAATCACTGTTTCAGGACAGATGAAAATATTAGATGTGACTTGGCCTTTTTATTTTGAAGAACCATCTGTCAACAAAGGAAACGGGAGGTGAGACGCAGATGATGACAGTTTGATTACAAACTTCTTCCATTAAAACGTTGTTATGAAATGGGCGTGATGTCCCATGAAGCGATGTGGCGTAACAGGGAAAGAGGAGGCGAGAGGAACGCAGCAGCAGGCAGAAGGAAAAAGAACAGAAGGACGTTCCCTCGTCATCTCGGCTCCATCAGCACAGGAAATATCAGCTTGTGAGGGGAGGGCTGACACATTAGAGTCAAGTGCTGCTATCGCATCCGGAGCTCCAGGGTCACTGAGAAAAGCGAGCGCGTTCCCATCTCCATTCTCTGGAAGTCCACATGTGCTCGGTGCTTTGGGAAGGCAGATACGCAAGATTTTAAATGACCTGACCTTTGGTGCGTCAGACTTGAAGCTAAAATCTCCCCCGTACATCCAGACAGGAGAACCCAAAGAGGGTTATTCATTATTTCCTCGTTTGGTTTTTGAGACTACTACTAAAATTACCTTGGATGTGTGCATTCAAAGCCGTCAAGGTTCAGAGGCGGAGCTACATTCAGGTTTATCAAGTCGTCTCGGGAGAAGCAATCAACCCATCATCGCCTGCATAACTGCTGCTGTAGTTAAGTTCCTGTGCCGTTATCAAAGCAGAACGATGGATGAAGCTTCGTGAGAACGTAATTGTCACTGTTCCTCAGTGGCCACCAGTCCAGCGTCCTCCTGTACGACGCTCGAACGTCGCTGCTCTTTCAGCCTGACAGGCTCAACCCCTGCTGCGGTGCAGGACTCATTTACAGACCACGGCCCCGCAGGCCGACTTAATTAGCTGCCATCCACTCACTGGCGGCGCGAGAGGACAAACGGGGGAAAACACACTAGTGGTTGGACACTGACGTCTTTTCAGAGAGCAACTCTGCATGTAGGCGATGAGGAAGTAAAAGCTGACTGTGACTTTTAATGCAGTAAGGAAGTGCTAAAATGTTTCGGGTTGCTAACTGTTTCCTGTTGGTTTGAACTCAAGTGCAGAGAACAGGTTCGATCGAATGCAGCCAATAACCTGTGGCGCTGTCATCGCTACAGTCCATGGGAACCAGCGCCGTCACCAGCTTCTTATTATCATGACGGGACAAGTCGGGACAGGTGATACACACAGAATGACAGTTCATACGAACAGCAGCTCCTGGATCCAAATGTTGCTGCTCAGGTTCTATTTTCCCATAAAACGCCTACTTTGCCGATATACATAATGGTATTATTACGGCTCTAGTTATTGCAGGCAAATGTTGTTCCACAAACAACAAAGACGATTTTGATTCCTTATGGCCTTCGAGAGAGGTTTTATGTGTCTGCAGTCTGCGAGGAACCGAGGTTAATGTCCTCTGAGGGACTACAGAGGGTCATTTGATGCATAATTTAATAAGACTAGGTGTGAAGCATTGAGCAGAGGGTCAATACGTCCAACTACATCTGACATGAGCAGTGTAATATATACAACAAAACAGGCGCAGAACGACGCCCATGAAGGAACAAAAGCACTCGAAGATTAAACTCTGCTTTGTTCTGGCGACAGCAGCTTTGCCCTCTGCGGGGGGACAGACAGACAATTAGTCCGACTGCTACACTGTGGACGTCATGGCTGCAGCTTGAGCTCGGCTCCCGCTGACCTGTACTGTCTGCGGATGCTTCTCAACTAACCAGCACGTGGCCCCTGGTCACAAACATGCCCTCATAATGCTTGCAGATATGCCTCCCGGTTCAGAGAACACGAGGGAAGCGGGTTTTCCTCTAGTCAAGTGATAAGATGACACAGGAGAGAAAAATGCAAAAAAAAATAAAGTAAGGTTGGCTGAGTTATGCAGTGGGACACTGAGCAGGCCAACGCTGCAGCTTCCACACACATTAGTCAAATCCCTTAACTGTACTTAAACCCACATTTTGTTTGTCCTTCACGAATCCATCCCAGAAAACGCAGACGGGGGAGCTGAAGCGTTAATGAGGCCCCAGGACAATTCAGGCTGCTCCAGGCTACGTCAAGACTTCCCTCTAATTAATAAAAATGACAACTCCACCTTGTTTCCTGTACTTTCATTCATTTAGGGGCTGTGTCTTGCTTAAAGGTATGAGAGCAGCTGTTAATACTCCCCTGGCACAACCACAACAGTGTAACTCGTCCCTTTCTGCAGCAAAGCACCGAATGCCAACATCTTCCATCTCCCTGGATTACACCCAGCCATCACACCTTAGCACTGCAGCTCCACGTGAGTGTGTGAATTTATGGATGCGTGCGTGTCCTGCTTGTGTTTGGAAGCCATCTCTAAATCTCCCTGCATTGATCCACGATTTGAGCAGAGCCTAAGTGAATTCCTCTGCAGGGCCGAAGGGCGGGCATAGAAATGACAACCAAATGGAAGGAGCTGTTCCCGGGCAGTCGATAAACGGCTGAAACCTCCACTCTCTGTTTGAGTGTCTCTGCCTTTGGAGCCGATTACACACACTTACTTGCCTCACAGTGACTTTCACACTCTTGTCATCAAGTCTAATACCTGCTCACAATGGTGTCTAAAAGCACCATTAGTCGCTGGAGGCGAGGGTTGTTCCACTTGGAGCACGAAAAAAAATCAATAAATCATTAATTCAGTGGTTATGAAGTAGTTACACAAGCACTGGCGGGACGGCCAACAGACCCTGAAGTGCCTGAACGCACTTCAGCTGACTCCTCTTGGTGCAGTGTGAACTGCTCTGAATCATTACTGAACACCTTTCTTATTTATGTATTTCTTATTATACACAACACCGGTTCAAGTTAAAGGAGTTGATGTGATCTGAGAATATTGCGAACATTGACCAGCTGGTCAGTGGTGATCCAACGTCCCCCAGATCTGTCACTAATAACTCAGGGTCTTGACCAGATCCTTGGGGGCCACCTATTAGACAGACTCCATCATGATGATTACTGAGGTTCTGCAGCTATTTCAGCCCTTACATTTAACCTCTCTAATCACGGGGCTGGTAATGAGGCTGAAATTGAATTGATTTGACCTTGTCCACTGCCCAAACAAACACCTGAATGTTAATATCTGCCTGTATGACTCACTCAACCAGCAATTTAAGCCCAAAACACTGACTTCCCACTAGAACCCAGGCGGCAGGGTTTGCTCGTGTGGTTTAATGAGTCCTCCTTGGGTGCAGCAGTGGGTTTAGCTGATAAATTACGGCTGCTATCTAAGCCGGCTGGCAGGAAACAAAAAGACATTCTCTACCAAAATAATTCTCTACCACTCTTCTCTTTTAGGGCAGGTACATTCAACAGGATCCCAGACCTGACACATGACTGAACATCAAGGTCCTGAGGACGAAATCACCAACAGCGTCCTACATTTGGATAATCCTTCCCTTAAACAAATGAAAATGGCTTGTTTTACAACGGTAGACATTGTACATATAAGCCGATCCAATCGGGCGACGGGACAAGGTGTCGGAGTTTACAGAGTGTCCCATTACCCCAAGCACCACGCTTCATTATTCACTGCACACCAGAGAAATGCAGCTGCAGGACACACACATACATTTAGGTCCCACAGCAACAGAGCTATTACAGCGGTGGCTCCAGGGGACTGTCCCTCGTGTCCAGCGCAACGCCACACACACACCGCAACATGTCCAACCTTGTTCCCGGTGACGCTCAATAAAAAAAAAACCTCGTCAACGTCAACTACGTGCACACCTGAAAGACTCACTATTCTTCAGCTTTAATAAAAAGTGCTTTAGCTGCAAACATTCGCAAAGCTTGTGGTCTTTTGCATTCCTGCTCTGCAAAAACCCAATCCGTGAGCTCATTGGTTATTCATTTGCTATTATAGTGCAATACCAGGCACACACCTCCAAACCTGCCTGCTGCCCTGCGTCTGGACGGCGACACCAGCTCCTTGACGATCTGGAGAACCTGCATCCTCACGAGGAGGCGGCAGCGCAGGCAGCCGGAGGTGCCGCAGGGCAGGGGCAGTCCATTCTTGCCCTCTCACCCGCCACAGCCTCATTCCTCCCTGGCCGATTGTCAGAACTCATCCCCTTAACCCACATCGCGGCTCCCGATTCCAGCATCTTGTAGAACAAGCCATTTGAGCACGTCCCTGGGGGGTGTGACGAGCCGAGCGCTTCTCCAGGAGTCCAAAGACAACCTCTAGTTTAAAGCGTCTCCTTTGACACACTGCTAATTTTGCAACACAAAATCTTGTGCGTTCAGCCACAGATGTACAGCAGCAGCCAACACAGCACAGATAGATGCTTCACATCCCTCAGCTGATGGTCTGGTTTACATCAAACAGCCAATAAATCTCAGATCAACTACTGACATCTGCTGAAAGTAGTGGAGGACATCTGCTGGCAGCGCTGACTCCAGAGTGTGTCGCGCCGCTCAGCTGGAGTGCTCTCACACTCGGCAGCATAAAGGCAGCACACAGTAGTGGTTCTTCTTCCCTCCTCTGGCTGCAGCGGACAGAAATCACCTGGCAGCTGTGGATCTGTAGGTGCACAGCTGACCAGTGACGACGCCACCGATTCGCCACCTCTGTTCTCTGACTCCCTTTCCCACTCTAATCCATTTCTTCCGTTCTCATCGCCCCCTCCTCCCTCGGTCACCGTAGCTGCTCCACTCGCTGTCCTCTCCTCACATCCATCAATTCACCCACAGCATCTCCGTCCCTCCCTCAGCTTTCCTGCACTCCTCCCTCTCTTCTCATTGTGTTGCTTTTTGTCTCCGTCACCCACACGGTTTTCATCATGTACATTAAAGGATGTGCGTACACGTGTAGCAGTGATTTGTTTCCAGTGCGCCCTCTCTCATTTCTCTTCTTCGCGTTCTGTTAGTGTGATGAAGATTATTTTAAACTGCTTTTCGATACAACGGGAAAAGTAGCGATGAATGCAAGGCTGAAATACGAGCTATTCAAACTGCCAGAACTGCCAATATTAGCAGGGAGCACGACTCTAAATGAGTTACAGCACCGTCTCACTTCTTCTGGGCGCTTCCACAGCTTTTGGTGCAGTAGATGAAACCGTCCCTCTTTAGTGTGTATCCAATATTAAACACATATTAACCTTTTACAGCAGGTAGAAAACAAATGGTCGGACCTCGTGTGTTGCCCACTTACGAAAATGTAAGAAATGCTGATCAGTTTTTCTTCTTTTGCGAGATTCCTCAGGGATCCCGTAATCGAAGCGTAGCGTAGGAAGAGTCTGATAAATTAGGATTTTGTAATTGAAGCACTGTGAGGTCTGAGGTTTTCCGCTGTGCACCCAAGCCTCCCAACCATTTATTACATTGGAACTGATGAAACTGTAAACGTCCCAGTACAGAACAACATCACAATGATGTTTGGTAACTCGCCGTCTCTCTCATTAGCTGTAAGCACATCTTTGTTCTCTCATCTCTCCATATCGTTCCTCATGAACTCTCTACCGTATCCATTATTCCATCTCTAATCACTGTATTTCCCTTCTCCCGGTCTCATCTTGCTGTAATCAGTCCATTTGCTCACACATCCTTCACGCTTTAATTTTATTAAGCCAATGCCCGTTTTTTTTTACTTCAAATTATTATGCAAATCTAGATCGAGCTGAAGTCGAGCATTTATAATATTACTAGACTGTATCAGTGTTCATGTATTATGACGTTTGAACCCATCACTCTGAGTCAGTCTAACCTTTACCTTTGGTGTAGTTATCTGTGAAACCTGTGAACTATCACCTCGTCAAAGGATGAAGTGACCTCGAGCAGTGACACATCTCACACCTTCAAGCTACATCATTACACTTCCTCTGCAGACGAGCACACGCCAAGATGAGATCACACACACATGCCTGTACACGGGCACGTCACGCCTAGTCAAGGACAGTTCAGCACGCGGAGAGGACCAGGAGCCGTGAAGCAATACCAGCAGGCAGAGTTGTGTTTTATATTAATGGAGTCCCTGTAAACCACATTAACCTCTGCCTCACACAAACACGCACTGTAACACACCACCAGCGCTATGTGCTACAAACGGTTTGTACATCCGGGGGTTTCATGCATCAGAAATGCTGCCACTGGTTCGCTGTGTCACTATAAACATCCAACTTTAAGGAACATCTCGCTGATCTGCATTACAAGAGCTACAAACTGAAGCAGCTGAAGAATTTTCCAAAATCGGAGTAAAACATTGAAAAACCCACAACAACTCGTCTAGATCCACTGAACTATGAAGCCTGCAGCGCTGCACAAGTGAATGTCATCTCCTTTTGGGTTTATTTTTAAATTTGTGTTGCAACTGCAGTTGAACTGACCAATACACAGCTTTGCAGTGCGTGGCCACTGTTGTAATTAGCTCAAACTTTAACCTCCATACTAGCAATGACACAAACATCAGCGTGGCTTTAAAATCTGCATTTCAAAAAGGACGAACTATGGAGGCGAGAGGCACCTGCAGAGATATGGATTGAGCTGCTTTCGCTGTAGCTGAGCCAGAGGGAAGCGCGAGATTATTGATGAAGCCCTCAGGCTGCTGCCGACAGCACCTATAGGTGCAGCCATAGAGACCAGCGGATCAATGGGCCTCCACGAGTTGCCTTGACTGAGAACAGACAGATACAGTAAGTCTGCTCCAGCTGCTGATGCATCACCTCTTTAATCTGGAGGCCAGATAAGAGCTCAGCCTTGTTCACTCAAACCAGCAACCTGTCAATGTGTGGAGAAGACACACTGCAAACAGGTGGAACAAAGACAGCAACAACCGAGGTGAGGAGGGAAAACCGGGAACCAGACGTCGCTGTATCCCTGCTGATTAGACCTGCAACTGCAACTAAAGCGCAGAAAAGGTTTCAGAGCTTGTCTAAGAGTCTTAACTCACTCATAACGCGATTCATAACTGCTCATAGCTGGTTAAAGCGATTTTATTTTAAATAAGGCGACGTACAAAGACACAATTATGTAGGACGCAGTGCAGCAGAGACAGGATAAAAGCACACGTGACATGTTACCAAGACGGAAAAGATGAAGTGAAAGCTACACAAAAGCCGTCAGAAATAATAAGTGATTAACCAAGAACAGTCTCCAGCAGGAATCAGTGAATCTCTTCACAGCCTTGAAACACGGTGACAAGCTGAGTCTCGTCCTCAGCAGCATCCACAGAAACAGTATGTTGGACACACAACACAGACAACACAGTCGACACCAACAGGTGCTGACATACTCTCCTGACTTACAAGGCCCACGTGGCAACATCATCCCACTGGAGACATGCTGCTTGATGCATTTAGCCCATAATCTATGCTTTTACTCTCACATCAACACAACACTGGAGCATCATCCATCTGTCAGTGAGGAGCAGCACGAAAACAAGCATCTCAGCACAACAGTCACTGACGACGAAAAGCTTCAACTCAGCATTTTAAAAGGCCCAGGACCAAGGAGGGGGGATTCCCCAGAATACCCTCCTCGGTCCGACTCTCACTCCCTTTCCTCCGTCCTTCCTCCCGCAGCGAGCGAGGGAACGTCAACGGACGGGAAGAGAGCGCGCTGGAACAACATAGCCGTTCGGCCTCGTGCTTCCCGTTTGCCCTCCCTGTGTCATTTCCTGTTGACCGGTCGGACGTCAGTTCCAGCGTCCACCACGGATCTACAGGCTGTGAAACTTTCCAGCAGCACCCGTTCGAATCACAGCCTTCAAACTACACCATTAGATGGTTTTACAGACAATACGACTCTGTTCGTCGGTTCCATTTTGACGGGCAGTGAACCACCATGGTTACGTTTAATTTGCTGCATTTTTGTCTGTGGTTCGTTTGGGTTTGCTCACACCCATAAACTGTAAACGTGGATTTGTAAACAAAATTCTTATGGCTCGTAAGTGGTGACGAATCCTTTCCATTAGTTCTGCTCCCCACAGTCATAATGGAAGTGTTAGCGGTGATTTTCATAGCGCTGTCTGCCAGAACAGAGAGTGATGTGAAGCCCTTAGACTCACTTCTGAGGTCAAACTGATCCGACACGGTGGCCCAGTGATTCACCGCTGAACTGTCCACCCAGAACCGTCTCATATCTCTCAGTACTCACTTCCTCATCGTTCTACACACGTAAAAACACTAATTCCATGGCAGTAGTAGTGTGAACATAATAATCATTAATTCATCATTTATAAATGGAGCCATAAGACATGAATATGTCAGCAACGAAGATGTAAATAGAGATTATGAACTGAATGTGTTTACATTTTGAACTAAAGACTTTACATTTGTCTTGGACAAACTGCTAAAACATTAGAACAATATTAAATATAACTTATTTTCCGAATGGCGGGAGAAACCGAAACTAAGAGAGTCAATGTTCTGGAGCTCGAACAACACACACCAACTTTATCCAAAGACTAATACACCAGCAAACCAGTAAATCAGTGATTGTGAGTCCACATTAAGAGTCAGGCCTCCCTCAGAGCTAACCTCTCCCAGGCTCACATGACCCAGCGTCCCAGTGCAGAGCCACGAGGTCTGCCACGCCGTCGCTTCCACAGAGCGAACACCGAAGTAAACAGCTGCTACAGCAGCCGAGGGATAAGAGCAGGCTTTAGTGTACGCAGAGGCAGACAGCGCCAGAGCAGCACACCGAGACGCTCACCCACAGCTTCCCTCCAACTCTCTCACGCTCAAACACATGTGCTTCCAGGCATCACACAGTCCATCAGGTGCGTCGCCGCTAGACATTGGTCGATAAGGTCTGTGTCGTTTATCATGAGGCGACTTCTCTAGAGGAGGCAAGATGTGCTGTTAACACCTGAGCTGGAGAACACGAGCCCACGTTGCGTTTCCGTTCGCGTGCTGTGGATCCTGCGACTCACGTAACAACACTGCATGGACGCGACCGTGTCTGAGCTGTTTTCTGACTGAAGGCCAGACATTAAGTATTGATGGACTAAACTTTCTGAGGGTGGGGGGGGGTGGTTGCTGCAAACGGTGGCTCGTCTCCGCTCACCATGGCAACTAAACACTGAGAGGTCATTAAAAGCTTGTGATCAGGAAGTGTCATCATTTCTGTGTCTGGAAGAAGAGAGGAAACGAGATAAAGGCACAACACAATTATCTACCTTTATCTCTTTATAGATTAAACCTCTATAACGGTATCTACAAAGTGTTAGCAACAACTGGCTCTTTACTCAGCCCTGAGCTACGTCTGTTCTTTATTTCTGCAGGTATTTCATCCTCAAGGAAAAGTTACTTCTGTTTATTTATCCCCTGTATATTGAGTGAAACTACTTCCAAGCTTAAATCCAGTTCAAATCCCCCCATAGCTCACTGCTGAGGCCTTCAGACACACAAGCTCCTCAAAGAAAACTTCATATTTTAACCTCTTGGTATTTTGTCAGAGCATTAGAAATACTGAGCACATACATGCAAGCTGCTGTAAATCCCAAGCTCCACTTGTGCTGCATAATATAGTAGTGGAACCTAATGAAAGCCCAGTGGTATGTGGAGACTTGCCCCAGAGCAGGGAAATAACCAGGTGGCAAACCCGGTTACGCTTTCTGAGCCGCAGCCAGCAGCCGATCATGGCAGAGAGCGATCCGCGGACAGAGGGTTTGAAAGGGTTCGCTCCAAACTGACCTATTCAAATAAACAAAACCTGAAAGGAACAAGCTCACTGGACTCAAGGCTGTGTGACATTCTAACTGCCTGAGGATCTGCCCTGTTTACTAGTAGATGTAATCATATTCCACCAAGGCTTCCTTCCTGTATCACCCCATCCCGCCCGCCCTCATCAACACACGCACATAACTCAACATAACGCACGGCCGGCTTGACATCCGAGCATCATTCACCACCACAGGAAAGAACAGAAAATGCGGGGGGGGGGATAAACTGCATTCCCCTACATAACTGACATCACGCCACTGACGCGCAATCGTGGAAAAACCATTGATGTAAAACAGGAGGAACACGGAGACAGAACACGAGTAGGAACAGGAAGAGGACGGCGTCACTCACGATGGTGTAGAAACAAGTATAACTAGTGAAACTTTTCACGGGGCACAAGTTTTCTTTTTGAGAAAATACTTTCACAGATACAGTTGAGAAAAACCTCACATTCAGAGGAAGTCAGACGACTTTTAAATCTCTGTAGCGAACAAATCAAATCCTCGGTTCTCAGCAGCGAATCTAAAGTTGTGAAACTGGAATCTAAGCTGTCACACTTCAGTGGCCTTGTCCTTAAACGGACCAAAGTGCGGCTGTGTCCACTTATGCGTCATCACACGTAGACTTCAGATAGTTGGCTACAGTAAATGTACTTTCTCAAAAGATGCATTCAAATCAGCCACGTTCTTCCTATGACAACACAGTGACCTAAGTGCATTCAAAGCTAAAATACTGAAGATTAAAATAGAAACATAGCAAGTTGTTATTTGATGAACGACTGAAAGAAGACGGGCCTTGACCCATTTCAGTTAAACTCTTAAACTAGGACACAGTCTTCACAGAACGCTTCTCATATCAAATCACTTGATCGTACAAATATTTGCATAACTTTTAAGCGAGCAGCCACATTTCAAAGCCGTGTCTTGTAGTTTTATGATAAGAAATTCATAAATTCTCTCTTTAAAAGAGACAAAAGTCATCGTAGCAGCTACATTAAAATGAATTGGGGGAACACAGAGCAGAGACTTGACGACCATTTTGCTCATGCAGTAGAACCACATCACTCCTCCTGTGACTCATTTCCTTTCTGTGGGAGACCTTAGATGTGGATCTGACACAGTGGCATTAATGAAAACAGCAGGTCATCGGTTATAAAATATGGATTATGGATCCTTAATCTCTATTCTGGTTCAAATTCACAGCATGTGGGGTGACTAGTCTTTGAAGAGGAAGAGGTGCGGCAGGCTAATAAACCTGCTCAGCCTGTGTGTCAGCAACAAACCTGAACACTTCTCTTTCCTCAGGTGCTTTTTGAACGTACAGGCACTGATCTAACAGAAGTTAGAGGTGAGTCACTCTCCAGGCCGAGGGACAGTGAACTAGAGTCTGTGTGGAGTAAGCAGACGTTTTGAAGGGGACACACAAACAAGAGCTTGTGGAGTGGCCATGAACTGAACCAGCACAAACCAAACAGAGCATTTCCTCTTGTTTTCATATGCTGCAAAGAAGAAGAAGAAGAATTCCTTTTCCTTTCATGTCACACCTTTTTCGTAAAACTGTGTAAAAAAAAAAAACAACAACTCCAAAACAACGCCAACATGGAGCCAAACACGAGGGACTAGTTTAGAGGAAAACAGCTTGACTTGGCTTAATGTTTGTGTTTTCTCTGCAGCATCATCTGGCAGATGAACTGTGCTGGTCAACCAAAAGTGAACGAGCACAATATGAACTGAAATCACTGCTGCGGAGTAAACATCAAAACAGCCAGGAACAGGGGAAGCATACAGCATCTACGGCCCTAAACGTTCCAAACTGCACGACCAGCCCCGTGGTGCAGGTTCGCATAGATGTTATGACTCTGGTTTCACCGTTACAATACAGCCATGATAAATAGGCACAGAGCACACATGCATGTTTTGTTGAAAAAAAGCAGGCTAATGAAAAGCCTAACCCAGGCCAACAAATACCAGCACTAGGTGAGTTGGACGGAAAAAGAATACGGGAATAACGCATGTTCCCCCTCACCCACCGAGGGGTAACGGAAGCAAGGTGCCTCTTCACCGCCGCTATTTCCAGTCAGAACACCTACCAGGAGCTATTTGGAGCAGCGACGCCTTGGGTGGAGAATGACACGCGCCGCAGGGAGACATCAGCGCCATTAGCTGTCATCTAGCCTGTGTGATTAACATCTAAGTTGGGATTGGCTCATTCTCCGTCTTGGAAAATGTGGTTGGCTTTAATAAGCTGGGATGCTGAGCTGAGCAGTACTATATACTGAAGGTCTAGCGTAAAGACCTTTGCTGTGTGTTCTGTGGCCAAGCGAACTGCACCAGAGTCCAGCAGATGGAGCGCAGATGAGGCTCTGAAGGGGATAATTATCCTTCACCACACCCAGACGCCGTGTGCCCGATGACATCAGTCTTCCTCTGACAGAGATGAAGGTGCTGTATGTGTGTCTTGGAAAAGGTGAAGGACAAGTGGACAGGCTGGAGCCAGAAGGCAACGCCTGCACAGCCTGGTGCCTTCGAGCACTGGGAACTGCAATGATCAAAAATAAGGCACCAAGGGTATTTAATGAGGGAAATGAGGGAACCCAACACAAGCCTAAGGTGGTGAAAACAAGTGTAAAAGTTTCAAAATGTGCCAACCAGAACCTTCCTCTGCTCTCTTCGGTTCTCTACAAAATAAAAACAACAGAGGCACAACTGGAGCCAATAAATTAAAAGTTACGTTTCTAGCTGGCCAAGCACAGACACCAGAGAGACCAGCGTTGTCAGGAGGTCTCAGTCCGGCTGTTGGCTTTGCTGCAGAGCCCAGAACCTCCAGCGGCGTGAAGCTAATTCACAGCAGCACAAAGGCCATTTCCACTAAAATTCACACCATCCAGACCAATCTATCGTCGTTACACTCGTTGGGAGGTAACTGCTCTGCCCTGCAGCTGTGTGTGTTATGGGGGGTATTTACGGTAATTAGCTCAGGATTTCAACATCATCAGCCATCTCCAGGCGAGGCAGTGAGTCTTTCAAAGGTGGGGATAAATAATGAAACACATAAAGACCGTTCTCCCAGAGCGCCGGCTGCCTACAAAGCACACTGAGGTCACATTAAGACAACAATGATGGCAATAAGTTGGTTTGCGTCTCTAATTCAGAACATCTGCAGATCAGGCATCTGCATTATTATATTTCACAAATCACATCTCAGCTCCTCAGTGCTGGTGATTTTTACTCCCTTTCCATGTTACTCTATGCTGACAATCTTTCATTTTATTTGACTTACGTTTCCAACATGTTGAACTGCACCAGGGCCTTTAGGAGACACTTTGAGAGCCTGAGCTACCACATAAACCACCTGGATCACACTTTCCCTCATTTTCATCACTTGGAATCAATCAGAGGAACCACCTAAGCTCCCCTGACATGCTCACACACACCCATCTGTGTTTGCGTGTGGGTCGCACAGCGCGCGACGGCAAAGGCAGTAATCGGGTTAAAGCTCTCAGCGCTCCCCCTCCAGCAGCGTCTGCTTAATCCAATTGCCTTCCCGTAAATGCCTCACATGCGCTGGGTTGCTCTGGTAACCCAGTCCCAGCCCTGTGGTACACGGAGCTGCAGCCCCACGGCTCACAACAAAAACAGTGGAAAGGCAAGCGACACTTTACGACCTCGCTATAAGCAGCAGCTACAGGTAGTTACAGCAGTAAAAATATAAAGCATTAGCGTTAAAACGTTGGTTTTACACATTTCAATTTGTGCAACTTTGAAAAGCAGTCAGATGCTTGTGACGGGATGAGGGAGGGGGTCATATCTTAAGTGTACAGCGTGTTAGTATCGGTAGATAAAAGCTGGACTGGTGCCTCCCTAGTAACACGTTTGTATCTGTCAACACAGATACGTCTGAAGTCGGGAGCAGCACTAATGCACCAAACATCTCTGAGCAGCAAAATCCTGCCTCATATATAATAGTTGGAAATCACTGCTTCCTCTGATGCAGCGTGCGAGAGACGAGACGTTACGCACGTACAACATACACAGCGTAAACACAAGATACTGTAGTGATCTTGCTTCACGAATCAAGCCCACAAACTGAGTGTGCATCCTGCTGCATCCCATAATGCTTTGCAGTTTAATAAGGGACTCACTGTTGCAACATTTGCTTTTTCCCACCATATAAGTATATGTGTATCTATCAGAGTTTACAATGAACAACAAAAACGAGGAACTTACTCATGTTGGGAGTCCAGGGCTGGGGAGCAGGATGAGGCCCAGGTGGGGCGGGGCTTTGGAAAGGTGAGGTTATTCTCCACTGGGTTCTTCCTAGAGGCACTCATGACCTGAAGTGTAAACCAAACAAAACATTTGCTTATTCAAAGCTGGAGAACAAAAATGAAACAAAAGTGGCCAGTTAATGAAGAAAACCATCAAGTACAAAATGCATGCATTAAAACAAATAGTTCGTAAAATAAACACGGACTGACGACGTGAACCTTCCTACGGGTGAGAGAGCAACCGCTGCTTTGTGAGTGTGAACACATCCATTCAAAACGTCCGCTCATGTGAGTAAATAACAGTGATCTGAGGACAGTGTGTGGTAATAGTAGGCAATGCGATCGCACTGCAGATGCCTGCAGGATGAGGCTGGGGGTTTGTTGGCAGGAAGGAGGAGGAGCAGGTGATGCTGAAATTATGCCCCCACTGTTGCCATAGGCACAGCTACTGCAGATGCTGGAGGATCTGACATCCAAGCAAAGAGCAACACTCAGCAGGATGTCGAGGGTCTGGGTTGCCCACCCCTGGCACAGACACTGAAACACATCCCATGGTCCCCAAAGAAAGTATTTGTTTATGTCGTCACGCTCTTTGACAAAAATATTATATTATATTATGCAGCCTGAAAGGCTGTGAAAACAAATGTTAAACTTTTCCTTCACCCAGTTTAGGGAGACAGACTCGCAGGAGTCAGATATCACCAGGTTTGAGGCGGACAAGCTCAGCTTCAAGGCTGTGACCTGGGATTAGATGGCCCATATGTCCATCTAATCCCTATGAACTAGGCTGCACAGGCGTACCTAATAAAGTGGTCAGTGATTGTGCATATAGAAGCAACACTTATGCTACATGAATGTAAATGAATGAGAACTGCACAGAGACACTCAGCTGTGAAACAAGGCCCGTTTGTTTTGCTGCTGTAGCCTCAGCAGGCCCGCGGTCGCCCTGGATGCGTAACCGCAGTTATGGTGAGTTAAAGGCTAAAATCTAACCTCAGACGCGCTGACATGAAGCCAGGCCAATAAAACAAGAAACAGGCAGCTGGTAGCGAGTGTATCCGAAACCGTGCCGGCCTTTCTGAAGCCACACTGGCAGAACACTGGCGTGTTACATCTGACGCAGGTCAGGAGCCAACACCGTCTCCCTCCTTCACACACAGGCCAGAGGGCAGCTCAGCGCCTGGCAGCGTGTTGTGTATCTCTGCCGGCGGCGGCAGCCAAAGCCTGAACGGCAGTGAGCGAACGCACTAAGTCAACTGTGGGCTCCTGTATATCCGACACAGGGGTGGGCTGCCTGCTTTCGGAAATCGATGTGATCCTCATCAAATTTCAGCTGACCCAGCGTGTTATTTTCTACAACGCGACATGCTTTTAAAGGAACAGTTCAACATTTTGGGAGAGAGGCTGAGATGCTCCCCCCTGCATCCTAGAAGCATCCACAGGCTCATTCGATTGCTGGTGGGGACCCTGCAGACGCCGTAACGAGGACAGAGCGTGAACATAAGAAAGGGCATGAACTCAGCCACGGATCCAACATCGGCCTGCAAGTCAGGTCTAGAAGAACCTCTCAGGATCAGCCACACACATGCCCAGTACGAGCATGACGCTTAGATCAAGATACTGATACAGAAAAGACTGTTTTGTGTCCAACCGGTCTGTAATGTGCTGCAGCACAGATGGAGGATAGACGGCTGAGTAACAAAGAGTTTCTGCCACAACAAGTCAAAATAAAAACTGGGAGCTATTCAGTGTGCAAATACATCAACAGATTGGACACATCAACAGATTTGCTGTGGAAAACCCTCGTCCTGAGTGGGAAACATTCACTAACCCCATATAAAACCTTACGGTTTGCCGTTTGTCTGTTTAACGGTAGATATTTTGTGTAGACTCTTGTAAGTTCAAGGAGCGGGGCCACATTGTTTCTGAAAGGCCATACATCACCACTACTGTGTAGAAAGACACGTAGCTTTGCGTAAAAAGGCCAAGCGTTGGCAGCGGTTTACGGGAAACAGGGTGGCACAAAGGCTCGCTTGACCTTTAACCTCCTACAACGAGCTCCTGCCTTGCAGCCAGGCGTAAAAGTGGCAGCTCGACTTTCACAGGAATGTTGCTTCTACTTAGCATTCGATCGGTGATGCTCTGGGAAAAGCAACTCAGCCAGTGACACGACGGCTCCAAATACGAGCCGATACTAATACTGTGACCCGGGCCTGGCGTCCGCTCACTGCGCAGACGTACGACAACGGCTGCACATGGCTTCACCGCGACGATGAGGACACGAAGACACACAAACCCTGACTGTTCTCTGTTTGTGTAGACTTTTTAAACTAAATTGGCCAAGTAGCCACTATCCTTGTTCCATCATAACGATATAACTCTTCTCCGTCTCTTACACATTGGCTCGTTTTGGTGAACACAACACCAACAAAAATCACCTGCACGCGGTCCCGTTCACATCCACACAGTTTCTCACACTGAAACGTCATTTGGACGCTAGAAACATCTCTGAGCTCATGACAGTGAGTGACAGGGTGTAGGAGCCAATCGTGAGCGTGGAAGCTCGCGGTTATAGCCAATGAGAGGCCGTGATTGGCCGCATTGATTTCGTTGCGGGAGACAATGACGAGGAGGGGCGAGAGGGGGGTCAACCGGGACCATGTTGCTGCGAACGGCCGAAATACGACCGGAACTAAAGCGGTGTAAGTTTCACAATAAAAGAGTGGCTCAGCAATGAAGAGACGTGCCTGACGAGGAAGAAATTGAGACTTTTGGAATCGTCTTATTTTGTGTTTATCTTATAACACAGACTAGGATCCAACGCGTCACCGTGACGTGTCCTGTACTGTACATGTCATGGACAGTAAGCGTAAACGTACTTCTTTAAGGTGAGTTAGGTGTTAAGTGATTGCTGGGTTCCTGGACTGTACAGAGAACTGAACCCACCCAGAGAGCTCACAAAAACACACTGACGCTCGCGTCTACGGTTTTTAATCAGACACTGATCGTCTACTCGCACGGAGACCAACTCAAACCCCCTGCTGGGCTCGTCGGCAAGTCTTATTTTGTGAAGCAATACTGGAAGTGTCATTGTCGCGCTCCGCTAGCTTGACGGCGGTGGGTTTGGCTAGGTAGGCCTCGGTGAATACAAATAAGCACAAAGTTTACAATAATAAAACACAACGTCCCATATTTCGCCAACGTATAGCAACGTTAACAGTTTGCCACGGATGCCCGGTAAAGTCTGTCGAGCCCCGCTCCGTGTCACTTTGGGAAGCGGTGCTGCGGGGCTGCCGTCGCCGAGCCCCGCAGCGGCGCAACCGTCCCCGCTGACCAACGCTCCGCAACTTCCCCTCGGCTCCAACATTAGCTCCCACGCACAAACTCTCCAAGCCGCTCACCTTGCTCGTGACTCGGCTCCTCGTCTGTCACATCGCTGCGGGGAAAGTGGAGCAGAACGTGCCCGTGGTCCCGTAGCAGGAAGTCCGGAGCACTTCTCAAACTCCCAGGATCGCAGCCAGGTAGCAATGCGCCGCCCGCCGGGCTGATCGGATCTCACCGGCTGGACGCGGCTGCATCGGCGGCTGATGCACTACATGACCCACAACCCCCCGGGGCAGCTCACGGCTGGACTACAAGCGTATCCCGTCACCACGACGATAAGCAGAATAAAAGGAAGAGTTTTTATTAAGGCTTCAGTTTAGGTCACTTTTAATAAACTAACACTCAACTAAAAGTACAAGTATTTAGTACAACTGTGAATATCCGCCCTCAATTTAAACCAATTCAAGAAGAGAACATAAACAAACTTAGTTGGTACATTAGACTTTTTTAATTTCCATTTGCAGAATACCGGTAGCTGTCACATGTCAATTCAGGCTTTAATTCATAACCACTCCCTCCTTCACGTGCTGTGTTTTTTATCATTTATCATCGTGGAAGACTCCATGATATCAGATTGGGTTCACCACATTCAAGTGCATCGTAAAAATGCGTCATTTTACTACAGCTTTTCTTTTACAATGAGAACTGCTGCATAATAATTACATCACCACAGCCTGTGAGAGTTTCTCTGAGGCGACTGTGGTTCTTCAGGTTTGTACTGACCTCTATAGGCAGAAAGGGAGCATTAAACTGAGCCTGCGGATTTAGGATGAAAGAAAAAGAGAAACAGAGGACTTGATTAAATGGCAGATTTCCTCTTTTAAACGATCTTACATTCGTCTTCATCAGTGAGTTAACAACACTCAGGCATCAGATCACAACCAGGCACTGGTGGGCTGAGGACCTCAAAGGGGTCTAAGGTGGCGGCTCCTGGCGACTCACTGCGGTTCCAGGGAGCCGCTGGTAGAAATATGCTTGTCTTAAACCTCTCGCTGTGCAGGCTGCAGACCCTGGCTTTGCTCTCCGTCACAGAGCTGCAGTCGGCTCTTTTGACGTTTCATTTCTGTTACAGCAGGAGCAGAGGCCCTGGAGAAGCAGCTAACACACACCCAGAGTGTATAATGAGGGCCGGGTATAGGGCTGCACTGTTTACTTTAGAGAGCGTACTGTTTATAGAGCCGGAGCGGCCCCAGGCCCCTGGTGGACCCCTTATTGACTGCAGAGCGCCGACCGGTGACCGGCACGACACCTGAAGTCATGGTGGTAAACACACGGTGGGCTCAGCTGTGACCTCCTGAGTGTGATCAAACAACACGGAGAGGAATCTAGGAAACATATATTCATATTTTCAGCGGCTGAACGCACCTAGTCCAGTGGCTCCCGAGGGTCCACATCCTGAATGTCTTTATATTTAATGGCCTACGTGGGGTCTGATCAACCAATAGGCCCCAGTCTGGCCCTGCAGCAGTCTGAGCTCATCAGGCTGCGGTGACGTAACACGGCGTCTGGTCCGGTAGCTGTGCTGCAGACCTGTACCACCTACCTCGTTACTGCCCGGCCTTACGGCCTGTTTGTTATCCTAATGTGACACGTGGCCGCGCTCAGAGGGCAACGACAGGGACGTGATTGTGGCTTTACCCCACCGCGAGTGTTGATTTCACGGTCTATTAAGCTACGACGGTGGCGCCGCTGCCTGAAACTGATTCTACATCAGTTCCATGTACGAGTGATCAACACAACAGCACAGTGAAGCGAACACACAAACAGGAGCAAGGTGAACAGGACAGAACGTGCACGTCCCTACCTGAGTGTTCGGTAAGTAAAGATGATGTCAGATCGTCTTCACAGTTGAGACACATTTAGTGAAACAGTACAACTTCATTCACACATACGTGTGCACTCACTGGCCACGTTATCAGGTAAACCTGCCATTAACTCTACTTTTACAGCGTTACAAGCTGAAGCTGTCAGAAAGGTGGTTTATTATTGAGATGGTTTCAGGGGATGGTTCTATTTTAGTGCCAGACACGATGTTCTCCTCCACCGCCGGCAGAACGCGGTTTAAACTGAGCACAAGATGGCAGCATCGTCCAGTCTGAGCCCTGAGCCAGCGTAGCAGTGGCTGCTGTGTCCTGCCAACAAGCTTAAGCATTGCATAAGCATAACCGGTTTATTTAGTGAATATTCAGTCTAACAAAGGGGGACTGAGTCACATCAGTTCTTCAAAGGAATGCATGAGAAATGTGAAAAAACCCATTTCTTTGATCAAGACTATAATTTAATTACCTGCATACCAACGGGAGCCTCTATTTAGAAACTCCGTCTCTAGTGTTATTCACTCCGAGGCACAGTGAATTCAAAGACAGGCTAAAAAAGGGAAAATATGGTTTTAGCCTGCAGATGACGAGGATCATCGGCCGCAGGTACGAGGATGTGAAGGCGAGTGGCATTTCAGCTCTCGATCTGATCAAACACGATGCTAATTACACATTAATATTTCATAGGCTTTAAAGATTTTACTTCCACAAAGAAATGAGGTTAATGTTCAGTATGTGACTGATGTGTTGACGTTGTCATTTCATTTCTAGTGCTGCTCTAGTTTCGATCCCACGTGAACGACATTATTATATTAGGGCACGTCCTTTGACCTCTGACCTGCGCTGCGTCGTCTTGGTTATGGCCGGTTGCCTGTTCTCCAGCCCACTCCCTCGGCTTCTCTACGCCACGGAGCATCCGTCTAGCTCACACAGGAAGGAGGCTTCTGTGTTTCTGCTGGGAACGTGATGGGCTGAACGCTGATGCGTGTGTTTGCGTGGCCTTTGTGGCACATCTTGTGAATAACAGACCAGCTGTGTGGTTTGGTGGTTAAGGGCTTCTCATATTATATAAAAGAGCCTCACTGGTATCGACCAGCCTGTTGATGAACTGCATAATGCATTAATCTCCTTTATTGTACCTGCATTCAAACCAGACAAATACGACCTGAATTACTCACAGTCCTCCAACCACTCTCCGAAAACATCACCACTCTTCTGATATTTCATTGAGCGTGACTTCTGTGTTCATCTTCAAACAATGCCTTTGTGTTTGGTCCATTGATCCAGTATCGCTGCTGTCTCTGGCATTGATCGCAGCATTTTCTTCATGTGTTATTCATTCTACGCAGCCGAGAGGTTTTAAAATGGGCGTCCCGAAGCGGTTCGGCTCAGAGAAAAAAGGGAAAGTAGCAAACGGACAATTCTTTGTTGTGAGTTAATATAACCTGGACTTATTCCACTAATGCCATTAAACCAACCAATCCTATAGAACGAAATGTCTTCATGCGTTAATTACATTTTCCTCGGTCATGTAAGCTTTTTTGTGCAGAGCCTAAAAGCTGTTCCTCAACTTCAAATAAGACAACACTTTGCAGAAACCTTGACATCGTCTGGATTTTAAATTGGCTCAACTACTAGAAATTAAGTTCTGCTTTGGCAAAGTTTTCCTACAAGCATCCAGCCTTATCACTTCTCTCGCTGCTTTCAAATATGTTGTCGCTGTGGCTCTTACCTTGAAACTTGATGGCATCTTCAGACACTCACTTCCCTCACAGGGACATGTGTTTTAAGGCTAAGCTTCCCCTTGCTTTTCTGTGTTAAAGGTGATTCTATGCGAGCAATAAAAATGAAAGAAAACTTGAGCGGCAGACATTTAGTTAAACTACAGGACACGCACCAGCAGTGCGCACGTGTAATATTATCTGTCCATGTGTAGGATCCACAGACTGGGGGCAGTTCATTTTATGGTTTGTCCGAACCTCGCAATCAATATTTAATAACAGACCTGGTGGACTGGCGCAGTCATGAAGGAAAACGGATGCAACCATGTGCCAGGGAGCAGATAATCTACAGCCACGTGGACGTTTCTGTGAAGTTACAAGGACCAGACAATTAAAGCTGTGCAGGTCGATGCTTTGATTCAGAGGTATCTGTAGATTTTGTGACGTATTAAACCACCTCCACTGTTTTGTTCTTCTTCCCATATTTCAAGACCTTAATTCTTTTCCTACGCTTTACTCAAACATGTGTCAAACCCTCCTGGATATCTGTGAATGAAATGTGAACACTTTGACCTTTGACTTCTCTTTCCTCTCTCTACTGGGGATGCAGTTGTGACGGTGAGACAGTACGGGAGTGGATGGGACACAGAGTGGACACACAATGGACAGGCCTCGCCCAGGACAGCGGACAGCACAGAAAGGAGGACAACATGGGCCAAACCCCGATGAGGGAACTCCTTAAGAGGCCAACGAGCCGCGGTCGTTCCCTGATCGGCATCTGGCCACTCAGAGAACGCAAATAGCACTGTCAGCTTAAGAGTTGATCACAATAGCCGGGACAAAGCGTTGAATCACATGAAATAGGCAAACAAGCCACAGCTGAACATATGACTGTACATTATGAGAATTACACAGGCAGCTGGCTGATTAGCTTGCAAGCTAGTAGAGTTCACCCATTAGTTGGCAAGGAGCCTCCACAAGCCAAGCTTTCATTCATTGTCCTTTGAATAAATTCTCTCAATTCTCTGCCAATGTCTGAATGTGTATTTCCCACAACGTGCCACGGCTTAATTTGGATTTCCACGGTCCCATCGTCATGGCTTTAACATACGTTGCCCACTGTCACACAGCTACTTGGGCTACACAGTAATATACATACAAACATCTCGATGTATATTTACTATGTGTCGTGAGAACAGCGGTGAGTTGTCACAGGGATGGAACCAACTTCACTATGTAAAAACAAAACACCAGCAAAAGGGGGAAAGAGAGGATGAGAGAGAGACTATGCAAAAGGAGGAGAGAGAGGGAAGACGAGCAAATGGTTGGGAGGAGGTAGAGAAACAGTACAACATCAGACAGCCACTGGAACATAACAACACAGAGAGAGACAAGTATTAGGAAAAATGGTTTAATATAGGAGACAGAAGCAAAAAACTGCATCACACAAGAACATACGTTTACAAAAATAATTCTGACTGCTTCAGCTACACAGTTAGTTCACAGAGAAGGACAGAGAAACCGGAAAAGTCTAAACAGCTAAAAGCAAAAGGTTCTAATTAGTTGATCTCTTTATTAAACTAATACATTAATCCACTGAAGGTGACTAAATATTTCTATTCCTTCTTTTTCTATAATTGTCTTATCGTGTAGACGGCACAATACAGAAGTCAAATGAAACTTACCGCTGTTGTATAGACAAACTTGCTAGAACTATTTATAAAGCAAAAATGAAAGGTCTGACACTCACCTACCCTCCGTTTTTGGAAAAAAGAAAGAAAGAACGAAAGAAAGAAAGGAAGGAAGGTAGAAAGAAAGAAAGAACAACACTCAAGTGAGGAAAAAGAAGTGAAAGAAATAAAGCCAAAGATCTTCTAGAAAATCTGATATCAAAAGCCAACTTTCTTCATACCAGCTAGAAATCATACTCGGGGACCAGTCAGGGTCAGGCCACACCACCAGGCCAGACAGCGTTTTTTCTAAGAGTTTTTTGTTGTATCCTTTAATCTCCAGTATAAAAAATTCCACTGGTACAAAATGCATAAGTACAATCAGTTGTAGAAATAGGAAAGCCTGCATTTTTTGTACTTTTTAAATCCCATCCAGTGACAGATTTCGAAGTGTTGTCAAACAAACATACATCACGCTTACAGGATCCACTGAAATGCATTGACTTTGGCTTCTCTCAGGACAATAACTTTGAAACTACTGAAAACCTTTTTTGAGAATCAAAAGAAACAAAAACAAAGAAACTGGATCATTTCTACAGACAACAAGCTCTTTTTTACGGCACGTAAAGAGAGAACACACAAAACATTTTTCCTCAAAAAACTTACATAAGCCATAATGCAAAGAAACGACAAGTTCATTTTTTTTTCCTTTCAGATTTCATTGTTTGATAAATAGCACTTAAGATAATTAAGAAAGAAGGAGAACAGAGAAGTGAACAGTGACGAGATAGAAAGATTACAACGAGCATTGGTGATGACAGCCCCTGAGGTGAGCCGCTCGACAGGAACTCTGCTTCTACGGCCCTCTTGTGCTTGGACATGGGGAACAGAGACAGGATGCTTCACACTAGACGCTGCAGCTTTGGGTGAGATTTGGCAAACGACAACAGAGAATTTGAGATCACGGCCTCCACACTTAACGAATAAAAGGTACGCGAGCGAGGCGGTGACGTGAAACCTGCACACGCGCTGGTCGGGGAACCGGACCGTTCAACGCCGACTGGACCGGGACTGGTTCTGTCCAGCTTCCATACAGGTAGTTATGGCTGTTTGTGGCACGGCTCGTGTGTGTACTGCATTTAGGAAAGGAAAGAAGATAAAGTCTGCTCGCCTCCATCCTTGAGATCACATAAAGTTTGGGCCTGCGTTTGGTCTTTCCAAGGATAATGAAAGCTGTATTGCCTTCATCTCGACTGCGGCTGTTGTTTTGCCTGTGTGGACCTGCGGACGTGACCCTTCCACTCCAACCAACAAGCGCTTTATTTCCCCTGTCGCTATTCCAATAAGACGTCTCTCCACATAGCCCTGTTTCTAATAACCCCGCTTAGCCTGGGAGACAACAACCAGACAGAGCGCGGCATCCTTCCACCACACGCCTACTTTCCTCTCCTTCGCTGCTGCGAGAGGACAAGCGGCCATTTCAGTCTTCCAGCTCTGGCCGACCGGGCAAAATGGCGGACGAGCGAAACCCAGACTGACAAGTAGGAGGTTAACTATACACAAAAGTGAACCTGGACTTGTAACACATCACTGACTGACAACATCTTCTACTCTTATAATACTGATACAACGCTCCCTGGTTAAGGCGACTGGTGAGCTTCTGTAGAAAATAATGCTGCCTTTTTTTTGCAGACCGTAAACTAGGCTTTCAGGGAGGGGGAGCGGGGGCAGTTGAATAGACTGACAACACTGTGCCATGTAAACAGCTCGACTATGAGAATGTCAGTAACACACTTTGGCATCTAAACATGAATTTGATAGAGTTCCGCCACGATTACGCCACACGACTCACAGACTGTAAGAAGAAGCCTTACGACTACTTAAAAAACAGGGTCAAGTCAGCGGCGGCATCAAACCGGCAACTTGCTCCGGACTATCCTGCGTCTCTCTTTTCACCGTCCAGTGTGCTTATGTTTTCCCCCTCAGAAGATCCAATGAGCGATCCTTGCCCTGTGCTTACATCATGAAAGCGAGAGAGCTCGTCAGAGGTGATACACAAAAGTAATGATCCCCGCCGCCGAGACAAACGGTGCCGGCTACAACACAGAAATACTTTAAAAGCCAACAGAAGGGAAAAGAGGATTTGGAGAAATAAGGCTTCGTATATGACTCTCACCTCAGTTTTCGTGGCGGGACAGCGTGCGAGAAAACAATCAGAACGACACACAGTGAAGCCTGGCGTCTGCGTTTGTGCCTGCGTGTGCGAGATGCTAATAGAGCGAGAACAGGAGTGCAAAGATCTGTGGTAAGGCTCTGATGAATACAACGGCTGTACAATGGCTAAATCAGTGCGAGACTCTCGTGTGTGCACGCTGGCGGGCGGTAGCGGTCGCTGGAGAGGCTTTCACGCTCAGGGGCTCTCATGCACGTCAACAAAGTAAACTGTGAGGTCTGCATGAGAGTATGCGTGTGTGTCCGTGTGTGTGTGTATATAGATAGATATATGACACATGGGCACTTTTTTTTACATCTTTACAAAGAAAAAAAGCAAACATGACATTTTCAGGCAACAAGACCACAGAATAGCAAGTTAACAAACTCTTTTTTTAAATCTATATTTTAAATATGAGGGATCCATACAAAACACTTATAATAAAATACCCATGTTATCAAATAATTTCACAAGAAATACACTGACGCGCTAGGCAGGAAGTACCTTCAGAATTTGGCACTAAACTCCACTGATCTTGTCTTTTTTTCTTTATAAGACATTTTGTTGAACAACAAAACACATCTAAATATTGTTTCCCACGAGAGAAATAAAATAATAATGACATTGATGCTTCACAAGCTGACATTATATATATATATATAGATATATATTTATATTTATATATATTTTTAGGACTTTTATATAGCTAATTAACCAACAAGAAATTTAGCAAATAGGGACTCCTTAAAAAAATTAAAAAACAAAACAAAGTAACTATTATAGTAATATGAAAGGCTTTGTCTATTGTTCAAGTAAACTGATTTTTTAGTTTTCTCTTGAAAAACATGAGACATTTAAGACCGTTAGACTTGATGAAACCACAACTAAACTCACGAGAAGCACCGACGTTAACGCGGGTTACAGGTATCGTAATACTTTTTTCCTCTATACATTTAAACAGTAGAAAATATAGTTCATTTCATCATGTGCATTTAAACCACGGATTGTCTATCTGTGAGTCAGTTCAGCAAAAGGTGACACAAGTAGGTAGCATTTCTCCCCCCCAAACAGGGCAAATGTCTTTTTTTATTTTTACCTTTAAACTACTCTAGAAAAAAGTGGTTCTATATATAGACTTTGAATGAGAAACAGAGCCACTTAAAATGGCCTTATCAAAAAACTTTACACTGCCTGAAAAATGTAAAAACCATTAGAGAGCTCTGAGAGAGTCTAATATTGATCAGACAGTTTTTATTCAAAACTGTTTGGAAGTAGTCTTATTTCTCAGAGAAACTGGCGCGGACTGCTTCTGGCCCGCGCTCTTGTTTTCATCGGCGCCAGAAGCAAGGCGACGCACCAATTCCTGTAGTGAACTTTCAAGTTTACTTTAAATGAAGAAGTAAAGAAGAAACAAAAAATGCAAGAGAACACACTGAAACTCAAACTCACTTAACCACAGGTTGATGGTTTTTTTTCCAAAAAGAACATTTGTTTTTCAATAAACATCTCAGTCTTTTTGTTTTTCATATGAATGCAGCTTTATATCTTTTTCACATTGATTCATTTACTTGCCCACCCATTCCTATCGCCTCCCTCCCCAAAACAATCCCCAAACACTCAAATGAGGTCACATGCAAAAAAAAACCCCCAAACAAAACTAAACATGAAACATAAAGAAAGAAAAAAAATCATAGTCCAAAAAAGCTAAAAGTTCAAAGTTCAAAAGGTCAGTAGGCGGCGGCGGAGGAGGAGAACCAGGTTATGATCAGGTGAGCTCGGAAAAGACATCAGAAAAAACAATGACGGAGGAGGAGGACGATGACACTTTTTTTGGTGGGGATTTTTTGTTTTGTATTGTTTAAAAGGTTTTTTTTTTGGACGCCACGGAGACATGCTAGGCAAACGATGAGCTAACAGGCATGGAGATGGGTTGTTCTAAAAGGGGGAAAGAAAAAACAGGAGAGAGGAGAGAGTTACACACAGAGAGCCAGAGCACCACACCACTACAGCATTTAAAAAAAACCAAGAGAAACAACAACAACAACAACAACAACAAACAACAACAACAACAACAAACAAACAGCAACAACAACTAAGCAAACCGGCAGAACAGCAACACCACTCACTGATTTCATTGGCAATTTTTTTATGTTTGATTTAGTTTTTTTGTAATAACAAAAATTATGCTAATGTTATAGACTATATACTAACAAGCAACACAACACACTCATACATTCACACACACACACACACACATACACAAAAAACCGAGAGCACCCAAAGCTTTATCCATCAGATCCCAGATGGATTTTGTCATTTGGGAGAAATAGTCGTATGTTTTCATAGAAGGGGGAGGGGGACTTCTCATTCCTTTCTGTTTTTACATTTTTTACAAAGGGTGGTGGGGGGGGCTACAAACAAACAAAATACAGAAACACTGACAACAAAAAATGGTTAAAAAGGTTTTAAAAACGCGAGGAAAAGGTAGAAATTGACAAATGAAGAAGTAGTCCCACTACGAACGGAGAGAGGGAGAGAGTGGTAAAAAGAGAGATGGATGGATGGATGGATGGATGGACAGCACAGAGTGTGTGTGTGTTTGTGTGACACAGGAACGGGCGCGATTCGAATGGTGGCGGCGTGTGAAAAAACATGAAAAACACCGGAGAACCCAAATCCACGGACGTCTCCACAAGGGTCTACTTTAATGATACTGAATACTTTATAGGAGTCCAATAACTTAACGATAGGCAATAAATAAAATCCTTTTTTCATCTGAGGCAGTAAAAATGTTGTATAAAAATAGAACTGCTTTTTACAAATAAAATTTACAGGCCTGTGGCTTTCTGTACTTTGAATTCTCTTTTTAAAATCTTTCAACAAACATCAAGTATTTTCAGTGAACCCCTTAACCCATAAACTCTTATTAGTAATGTTATTATAGCCTTCATCAAATTCTAGATGGTATTTTGTGAATGTTGTAAAATGCTGTAAATCCCTTTCACAACAAAGACCAATGTGATCTGACCCAGAAAAGTAGTAACTAATTGTTTTTTCATCTTCTGAGAAATAAAAAAAAAAGTGTTCTTTTTAAATTTTCACATAAATAATAAGATGTGACCGGAGTGTTTTTCCTTCTTCTTGTGACGGTGGAGCGTAACTGTACGGCAGGCTGACGTCGGCACTGACTAGACTGAAAAAGAGGCCACTAACGTTTTGCAGCCTTTGCTCCCGGGTTGCCAGCAGGCATAGAGGGGTTTCGGAGAAGCAGCGGCGGCCTGCAACCAACACCGCGGAGGTCAAAGGTCGAATGTGCATATCAGTGTGCGCGTCAAAAAAATAGAACCGTTCGCCAGGCCTAAGGTTCACAACGAGAGAGAGAGAGGAAAAGTAAACATGAAAAAAATCATCATGGCTCCTTTGTCTTTACCTCAGTTCTGGCTGTAACTAGTTCTCAAAAATGTATAAATAATTACTGTGTCAGAAAAAAATGAATAACTTTTAAACAAGCGCTTTTAAAAAAGTTACCCAGGATAGCTACTTCCTTCCATTGTAAAAAGAAAAAGAATCCACAAAGTAATGGCGGTAATGGAAGCGTTCATGTGTGTCAAAAAGAAAACTGTAATAAATAATACTTGAAAGCTAACATAAAAATCTTCAAAAAGCAAGAAAACAAGTAAAAAAAAACTCAAACAGCGTGTGTCTCCCTCAGGGTGGTTGTAGGTCGTCTCCCCCTCCCTCCCTTCACTCCCCCACCCCCCAGTCCCTGTGTAGAGGTCGTGGCTCGGTTTGCTGTTGCTTTTTTTTCTTCTTTTTTCATTTTCATTTTTTTTGTGGGGGGACTTACCCTAGCAGTGCTAACATGGGGAGCAGATAGACCCTAGTGCTAAGATCAGTACGGTTTGCTGTCGTTCTTGGAGCGCTTCAGCTGCACCTTCAGCCGCTTCATGCCGATCTGGAAGCCGTTCATGGCCTGGATGGCTGCCTGTGCCGACACCGGATTGTCGTAGCTGACGAAGCCTGCGGGGACGCAGAGAAGAGCGCACGTCAGTCGGGAAAGGCCGAACTCTCCTTCCACGTGTAAAACATATCATCTATCTTTGAAATGACCAAATCGACATCACTGAAAACTCTCCAAGCGGACCTGGTCTTCCCTGGAAGAACAACCTTCGGGGCTAGTTGCATGCAATAAAGCATTCAGACTTCCTTCCGCATCAGACTCACCATCTGAAACACCAGCGAGCTTCTACATAATAGGTCCTGTTTATTTACAGCAACCGTACTGTCTCAAAATTACAGTGTAATAATAAACCAATACTACCCCCTCACGCGTGCCTGCAGATCTGATTTGTTCGGATTTACATCTACATAAAAATGCAGCCGGTACACAATAAGAAAAGATTAAACTTTAATGACTCCCGTGAGGAAACCGGGTTGTTGAATCAACAATATAATAAAAGAATAACGCCGGCTAAATGGGATATACATGACTGTAAAACAAACAGAGGGGTGTAGTGACACTCCCAATTCAAATAAGTGCACTGAAATAACTTTACAAAATAAGAGAACAAAACGTGTTTGTCCACCCCTAAAGGTTTGAAAGCGAGGTTCTAAGAAAGGCTGCAACCTCTAAAACGGACCCAGCTCACTATCACGGCTTCCTAAACCCCGTACATCACTAAAGAATTGGTCACTCGTGTCCTATCGTATTGTAGACTGTGTTGTTTATCAGCTGATTCACATCGGTCTGATGAACGTCACACCCTTCAGAGAATGCACAGTGGTCGCTGCGGCCTTACCGAAGCACTTGCTAAGGTTTGTCTGTTTGTCGATGAAGACTTTGGCAGAGACCACATTTCCGAAAGGCATGAACATCTGCAGTATGTCCTGGTCGCCGAACTCCTGGGGCAGGTGGTAGATGAACAGGTTGGCACCTTCGGGACCTGGCGGGACGAGACGCAGGGTGAAGGTAAGGTCAGGGTTCTTTTTCATTTGAGCGAAATCTGCGGAGCGACAGGCTGTCGTCATAGGAACAGAGATGAAGCACACTTAGCACAATATCGCCTGACCTTGAGTGTGTTATTGCTTTTAAACAACATTCTGCAATAGTATTGAACATTAAACAAAGACGAAAGCTTCTGGGTTATTTAATAATTACATTTTGGCTCCCTACCAACAAAAGGAGTTTTCTGTTCTCTTGCTATTCATTCAGCTGCCATCTCCATAACAAGGGGTCACAGGTCGACCTCCCTCTGTCTATCACGCATCCTAATAGGTCAGATCTGTCAGAGACATTAAATGCGTGCTCTTATGTGAGGCAGCCCAATACGTGTCACATCTCTGTCTCCTGGTTGGACTGGAAAGCGTCATTACAAAAGCTTCTTTACAAATCGCCCCTTTGTTGGGAGCAGAGACGAGCGAGTTTGTTTTATGAGACATTTCATCATCTGGTTTGCGTTCAGCATTCACCAGGTCCTGCACCAAGGTTCAGCAACACAACGCAAGTTCATGGATGGTCATGCAAAGACTTATATCTCCAGTGAGATGACACTAAACTGTCTGAAAGTTTGCTTAATTAAATGATATTAACTGCAATTTTAGTTAAAAAGAAAATAAAGCTCTATGTTTCGTGCTATTCATTTTGTTCTTACACATGAACTATACAGTTGTGAAGTGCACCACGATTTAATTCTACTTGATCATCTCAGCTCGTGGTCCTACACAAACAGAAGCTTCCTCTAGAAAACACAACTAATTTATCGGTGAACAAATATGAAATGCTGCATAAACTAGGTGACAACGTCGGCAGCGTCCTTCTCGTTGCGCTAAAATAAACTTGTTTATTTAAAATATTTAATAGCAATGATGAATTGTAGGTTTTGTTCTGTTATCAAATGTTTTCTGGGCTGTTCTTGTTTAGAAAATGTGTCCTCACTCAGAGGACATAACCTGTGGGCGGACGGGGAACAATATGTACTTTTACGAGACTTGCTGCACGGGTTGTCCGTCGGCCTTTGCGATGCAGAGCGTCTTGTGTTTACTGTGCTACAGAGTAAAACCTGGAGGAGAAGCTGAATGTGTGTTTGACAAAGTGAACAGTCTGAAGTCCAGCTCCCACTGAGCAGCTGTGATGTGCAGACATACAGCCTCAGGCTACTGACCCTCTTTCTGGCTGCCGGCGGCCCCTTGCTGCTGCAGCAGGGACTGGCTGTAGAGGGTGGGCAGCGCTGCGGCGGCGTACTGCTGGATCCCTGAGTAAGCCTGCGTGAGCGCGTCCATGGTGCCCGCCGTCCCGTTGGTAAGCCCTGCGCCGCCCAGGCCTCCATTTAGAGCCGCCATACCTGAGAGCATTTGAGCAACTTTACATAAAACCCAACAATAAAGAAAGAAGAGTGCACTTACTCATTAGCGCTCCCACTGAAGGTTGTGTTTTTAACCACACATACACTGACACACTACTACCAGACGCCACTGTAAGTCACACACACGTCACACAGACACATTGATACGAAACACGACGGACGACACGGTAAACGCTAGGACACACAGCATCAGTATAAACACCATAAAGTACAGTATGAGTGCAGCTGATGACAGCCACAAAGAAGCACACACACACAGAAACACCCTACATCACCCTGACACGACAGACGGAAAGAACGACATCACAGCCATGATGGAAAACACTCCAAAGTGACTGGCAGGGGTAGAGCCGCTAATTCAGGGCCGAGTACAGCAGAACGTTCCTCTGACGTCGTGTTTTCATAAGCTGTGGGCTCATCACTGACTGAAAGGTGTTGAAAATCTACTCTTAGAATAAAATCTGCTATCAGTCAACTATTAGTTAAATAGCAATGAAATCTGTCACGTTTACTGCTGTTTCATTTCCTCGACTGTTTTGACTCTACACTGTTTATTATGTGCTTGTTCTGTAAATCACTGTGAATTGCCTTTGCTTCACGGCAAAATCAAGATCGATCGTTTGCCCAGTGATAAACCAAAGTATGAACACACCTGATCCGCTGTAATCTCCAGGGAATTCTTAAAGTCGTTTTAATAAAATGACACTGAAAAAGACGGACGGACGTATCAGTTTCATAGAGAATATAATTCCACATAATCTCTGCAGATATTGATACCGTCTATTTTCACAGTCGTGCATTTAAGATGCAGACGTGTCACTGAATCCTCCTTGCTGCTCAAACTTGCATCCTGCCTTACATTCAAAGCATCAACAGCGAGGCGTGATTATCTCCAGCCTGTGATGTCTCATTTTAGGGGTGAAGGCACGTGTAGCGCGTGGAGGAGGGGCCGAGGCGAATTTAAAAAGTGAAGGAACGCAGCAGTAACACTCATTAGCTGCTTGTAACAGCTTAATATCACGGTGGAGGGCAACTTGTCTGAGGGGGTCTGACATTGCCTCGGCGTCCTGTCGCCTCACCGTCAGACACAGTGAAATAAATTATCACCGCAGAGCTCTGGATTATAGGTCACTCATTTATTCAGGAATAATTGCACCGGTGACCTTTGCAATTCAATTAAGGTCTAGATGTGTTTAAATGAGGCCGGCAGTGGGGGGGGTGGAGCGACGAGGAGGGGGCACAAAGAGAAGAGAAGGGTTAGCGGAGACAAACTGAGATGAGAAGCGAAAGCGAGCGGGCTCCTGCTAAAAGGACGGTTGCGCCGCGTTTCTGTACCTGCGTGTGCTGCAGTAGACGCGCATATGATTTACACGGCGGATACAGCTACTCCAGCTGAGGAGCGGGAAAGGTCAGAGGAGAATAATGTGGTGGAGGAGGCCGCTAGTACAGGATCTCTGCTGTCATAACAGCGCTGATTAAGATCCCGGCCCGTCTCCCCGGAGGTCAAAGGCAGGACACGCTGCACAGATCGCACGGGGTGAGCAGTCAGAGAGACTCACACGGAGACAAACATGTGTATCAGCTCAGGATCAGACCATTAGCATATAGTGGCCACGGCATTAAACTGCTCCACACTGAGGTTCCACTATGCTGCCAATTTAATTGTAACACGGACAGAAAGCTTTGAGCTGAAGTTTGGATTTCTGACACAATTACCGGCACTAATTTACTGCATAGGAAATTCAAAAAATTAGCATGAACATTTGTGAATTTTCATGTCCTCGTATAAAACCTTTGACCATTTTTAAAACCGACTTTATTGTCTTCCAGACTGGCAGCTGTTGTAACAGTAGAGGGCAAAGTTTGCGAGTTGCCCTCTACTGTTTACCCCCCGCAGAGACGACAACAGGGACACAAACCAAACGGCACAAACAGCTTCAACACGATCCCACACAGACAGACGCGTGAGGAGACAGTAGCGCCAACTCTGCCGGCATGGCACACCAGCTCTCCTGCAGCAAGCGTAACCCAGGACACAACCTGCAAGCGGGTGGAGAGGTGAGGGCGTGTGTGATGGAGGAATGGGTGGATGAGGGTAAATGAGGCAGCCGTCATTCATTTATTTGCAAACTGAGACACAGAGAGATGACAGCGTGAAATAAACTCAGTGTATTTGTCTTCTTCTCCTGTTCAGTCTGTCACAGACTTTAAATGAAGTAATTGCTGGAGAGAGTCTAATTTCAGCTTATCAGTTATGCGTTAAGTGGATGAATTATTTCCGTACCAATGAATTTTTTGCTGTTCTCAGCCTTTATTTAATCATTTTAAACACAGAAGTTTTCATTGAGCTGCCTTTACTATGAATTCTGCACATTCCTCTCAAACAAATTCATTTTATTTATCCTGAAATAAAGGTTTAAAGAGGCTGAATCGCTCATGTCTGTCATATGACACGTGCTGTATCAACAGTGAATAGCAGCGAGTGAGAATTTTAAGAAAAGCAGCAGCCTTCAAAATCCTACACAGATCAGTTCTGGTTTGCTGCATACCTTCGTCTCTCTGCATCGCGTCAGTTTCGTACATATGTAGGCATGGGTTGGAAGTGTAGGTGAGGGTGGAGTGGCTGATGGCAGGGTGAATACTCACTGTTGACGCTACCTGCTAGTGCATTAATGTTGTTCAGGCCCACGGTTGCGCCTGCCAGACCCTGCAGGGTGCCCAGAGAGGTCAGAGAGTTCATGGCTCCGGCGTTGGAGCTGGCTGTGGTACCCGCGGCTGGAGGTACAGAAGAAGAGGGAGGAGAGCCAGGGTAAGGAGAAGGGTGAGGAGGGAGAACAGAAGACAAAAATGCAGGCATTTAACGAAACTCAACAACATTCCTGAAGCAGAGCTGAAGGTTTTCTGATTGAATACATATCAAAATGACACTTTTCAATATTTCCACCGACTCTGGAAAATCTTCTATATAAACTCTAAACCAATGCAGCATGTTTTATCTCGTGGACTTCGATGCAGATCTGAATCCAGATGCACAAAGCTGAAGCTCTTGGATGACAAACAATGAAGATATCTCTCCCTTATATGTTTATCGTTTAAATGATGAATAGGAAATACTGTGTTAACACTAGAGCCGGTGGGAATGGAGAAACTAATAACATGTTCCAGACAAGCAGCACTTGGTTTCAAGGGAAATTCGATATTGAGGCGACCAATTTTCTCCGCAGTGGTCTTGTTTTTTATGGATCCATAAGAGGGTGTCTCCGTTGATTTAACGGTAATTTCACAAGTAGCACCTTTAATTAATCTAATTGCTACAGTATAAAATAGGAAGAGCTGTGTATGGCTTGTTTGGATGAGGGGACATTCACGATTAAAGTTAAATTAGAGGTTTCCTGCTGTAATGGCCTTAAAAAACACAAGGACGATTGACAAAAGCGGACGTGAGCACAGTGAAGAAAAGCAAGTACCCTCAGAGTTGTTTCTTTAGTTCTAATGGCTTTTCTGGAGCACAGCTCATCTGAAGTCACTTCCACGCACACACAGTAGGCACAGACTCACACACACACCGACGTGCTACACACGAACTGCTACGTCAGCGGCGTTGGGTGATATGGACCAAGTATGAGACACGACGCTTGCAACACAGGTGTGTTCAGCCAGAGAGATTCAATCCAAGCCGTCGTCAAAGCGACGCCATCAAAGCCGCTGAGTTTGCTGAGAAGCGGTGCGACCCAGGAGCGTTATGTCGGCACACTGTGTTAAACATAAGCGCTGGTCTGTCTCCATGCAGAAGCGTCTATATTTATCAAACTGCGGTGACGTTTTCAGTTGCATTGACACATGCAGTATAGCTCCGCTCATTCACACTGAGCCGACGAGCTCAACCTAAGTGCGTACTATTCAAGGTTGGACTGACATTCAGAGTCAGAAACGGAGAGAGAGACAAAAGGCTGGAAGGAAACAGAGACGGCGGAGAGCATGGGGAGAAGTGAGGAAAGGAAGAAAGACGAGACAAGAACGGGCAGCGCCGCCCGGCTCGGTGGGGGCAGGAAGTAGGACGGCAGCGGAGCAAGCGTTAACGTGAAGGAGGAAGAAGAGGACAAGGTAGTGAGGCGTGAGGGGGGGTAGCTTTTCATATTCATGCTCTGCTGGGAGTGCACTCCAAAGGAGACAGCAAAACCACGGCCGCTGGAGCGAGGCCGAGCCGACATGAAAGGAGAGAATGATGGAGCAGAAACAGGGAGCTTGTCAAAAGGAGGGCAGCAGCAAAAGACGAGGGCAACGAGAAGGAACACAAGGAGAGGAGAGGAGGGGGAGGAGAAGGCAGCGTGGGGGAGAAAGGAAAAAAAGGAACCAGAGGAAGGTGGTGATATTTAACCTCAGCTGGTATCAGACATCAACCTGGTGCGTTTTAAACCTCCAGCGATAAGCAGAGACAAAACACCAACACCAAACAAACCCGTCCATCGGGAAACAACAGCAAATCTGCAGTGCTTAAGTTCCTACATGCTCCTCTAGAGCTGGTGAGATAAGGCGCCACAAAAAACACTAATAAATAAACCACACAAGGCACAAAACACACAGACATGCACACACGCACACGTATAAAGTGCATGGACCACAGGGTGGCGTGGGTGGAGGAGGGGACGGGACGACGCAGATACGCAGGCGGCCAGTCGACAACACGCCGGCTTCTCTCATACTGTAGGCGTGAGAAGCGGAGACGGGACACACACACATAAACACACACACCATGGGGATGTGCCAGCACCACGGACGAAGCTCTGAATAATGAAGATTGGGCAGCAATGACTGGGCTGATGGTGTCTGTGATGGGGTCATGGGGCGACAACACTGGTTATGGAAAACGGTGGAGGGCGGAGGATGTAGGCAGGCGTGGCCCCCCCTTCCCCCTCCCCTGGCGGTGGCTTCGGTGTTACCTGGGCTGGCCAACGCTCCCAGGGAGGCGGCGTTGGAGGACAGGGGGTTTGCGGTGGAGGGGCTGGCTGAGTTTTGGGCCGCCGCCGCTGCTGCCGCTAATGTGGCCAGGTTCTGCAACTGCAGAGCACTCATACCTGGAGAGAGGAGCCAGAGAGGGTGGTGTCAAACCTGGGGAGCGAGGCTGAGACGTGGCCGGACCGGGACACTGCACCAGAGCACAACACTCAACACGACTGAGCTTGGTGCCCGACGCTGACCAGGAATGACAGTGGAAATAACATTAGCTTCGTCTAACGCTGCAGCAGCATGTCATTAACACAGTGTTTAAATCGGAAGAAGCAGCTGTGGCTGTGTCTAGGTTTGGTGTATATCTCTTTGCGGAGGCACCAACCACCTCACTCAGGTATTTTGAACTTCTATCTGCACTAGACTAGGCTGGACGAGGATTAGAGCCAGCGTGAAAACAACATTTGACTTTGGACTTTTTCTCTCGTTTATCTCCCAGGTTTAAAGTCACAACCAAGAATAGTCTGCACCTGATTCCTTAGAGCTCAGAGACAAATGAATATGAATAAAAGTCCAGCTGGGGAACAAACTTAAATATCTGAGCGTTCTAGCCTCTGTCTGGGTCACAACAACTGCTCAGACCCAACGTGTCTGATTTCCCACTTGAATATTAAAACTACATAAGCAGCTATAGCTGGCGGTCGGCGCTAATCGGCTCTATTAGCATACAGGCCTGTACTTAAGAGTAATTACTGACTAGATGCCAGGGTCTCAAACACCTTCTGCGAGTACAAGGCCACCTTTCAACCAGCACCATGCAGCGCGTGTCCGTCACCAGGCATCGGCGTAAGACCTCACAATGCAAACACAACCAGGGTCTTACCATCAGGAGCTTGTTAGAGTAAAGGTTAAAAGGGTGGACACTGTCAATGTGAGGCGTATGTGTCGTATATACAGTCTGGGTGTATATACAGTACGGTAACATGGGGATACACACACACACACACACACACACATAGAAACAGATGCACACAAACAAGACACCACGGAGAAGATCCATCTCGCTTGACACCGCTGTGAAGGATTTGAGCTTGTTACATCCTATAAAAGATATCTTTCACCCAGACAAGCAAAGCGAACGCAGCCACTGACGACAGATGGCCGGAATCATCCCAGCCCTGATCGGCGAATTCAATAGAAAACAGTGAATTCAATAGAAAACAGAAAAGCAGCAGAAGAAGAGCGGGGGGAACAGGCAGCACATGCCAGTTCCTAATCGCTCTGTTCTCGTCTGGAGGTTGTCGTGATGAGCTGCTGCAGCGGGAGTGGAGAACTTAGAGTGTTCTCGCCGTAATGAGCGTGTGTGCCAGCATAAGTGTGACGTATTTTCCTGTTTTATTTTGTCGCCTGCGCCTGCCTACGAGCGCACGCGAGCCAAACCCAATCTTGTTTTCGAAATGATTTTCTCCAATTTTCTGTGATACATCAAAAGCTAAAGTGGATTTTTTTTATTCCTCCGCAAGATGAGAACACAACAGCTGCCGCTGTCGTTCTTTCTATCAAGTCCTGTGAAGGCAACACTCGAGTCTCGCGCCGTCTCAGACAGTGTTTTTAAGGCAGGGTGTGAGCAGGACGAGAGGCGGCTTCCAGTGCTGCTGTCTCATGCTGACTCCTCCCTGACACCATGAGGTGGCTGCATGGGATGAAGGCTGCTTCATGGCTCTTTGTTAAAACATACAGAAGAGCGAGGCTACATTCATCCTCAGGCTTCATAGATAACGGCACTAGAGTGTGTTTACAGTGTAAACGCTGTTCATTGTATAGCGCTGGAGTGTCTCATCCTTCATTTTACTCCAGCTGTTCTTCAGCCTGTCTCTGTCTCTTCCTTTGTGCCATCGTCTCCTCTCGTCTCTCTTCTTCTTCTGTCTTGCCTTCCCTCACGTTTCCTCCCCTGTAGTCTGCTTTTGCCCTCATCCATCCTTTGTCTCTTAAATTCTCCCTTTTCTTCCATTTTCATCTTTCCATTTATTCCTGTTCCACTTTTCAACTTCCTGTCTCCTCTCCTCTCCCAATCATTCCTCATCCTTTTGTTCTCTTATTTTTATCACTGTCTTTTTCCTTGGCTGTCCTCATTTTCCCATCCCCCTTCCTATTACCTACAATATTTCACCCTCTCTTGTCCTCTATTCCAGTTTTCCCTGTCTTATCTAGCTCTGACCTCTCCTCCTTCCATTGCTCCACATTTCTTCCATTCTTCCATTCCCTTCGACTTTCTCCTCTAATTTCTTTCCCATTTTCTCTCATCCAGTTCACATGCACTTCTCTCCAGTGTACCTTTTCCCTTTCTGTCTGTTTTCCAGTTCTACTATTTCTCCCTCAGTTGATGACAAAGACATCTCCGTGGCAGGTTTTTGCCTCTCTCTCTCCTTCCAGCCCCTCCCTCCACCTGCTTTCTCAAACCGGCTCTACACCAGTTCTTACTTGCATTTGTCAGAGGCTATCTCCCTCATTGAACATACATTTTCAAGACAGTTATAAGAAGAAAAGGAGAAAGCCGGAGATAAAAATAACTGGGTTAGGGGGGAATAAAGTGGAGATGAAGCTGTGCTGAGAGAGCGACAGTACGAGACAAATACAATCTACTTCCCATATCAGAGTCGTAGTATCCGGGCTGTGCAGATGGTACGTGAGTGTGTGTGTGTGTGTGTCTCGAGCTGGGCTGCACCAGGCTGGCGTTGGCTGTGTCTAATTGAATGCTCATTGGTGTAATTGAAGCCTCTCAGCTCTGCAGCTCCTCATGTTAAAGACTGGGACCAGATGTCATTCAGCTGTCTCACATCTCCTGCCAATCACTAATGCTCACTCCCTCTCCCTCTCTGTCTTACTCGCAGATGGAGGACCAACAGATTCCGACTCCGTTACTCGCCCTTAGTTCCTATTTATCCGCTTCAGTGTGTGTTTGCGCTCAACGGCACAAGCGGGCCACATTTTAAAGCAGCCACAGGGAAATCGCACGGCTTTGTAACCCAAGGGAACGTCACAGAAAACTAGAAGACGACCAGCGAGTCACGCCACTTCAAAAATCTTGATCCCTCATCGTATTCTTGTAATTTTTCCATCCGGCTTTCCTGCGTTTGTTGAGCCGACGCTAATAAACTGTCTAACACCAATAAACCCAGAGAGGTGTAGAAGAGGAAGAGAACGAAGAGTGAGAGAGCTGGAGGGAGGCGTAAAGGGCGAGATGAAGAAACTGTGATTGAATAAGGTGGGAGGTGCGAGAGTATCTGCAAAAAGCAGCTTATAATAACTAGAAATGAGGAGAGAGTGGAGAGGAAAGAGGAGAATAGTTTAATGGAAATGCATAGAAGTCAGGGATGATGAGAGAGACTATCCACGGGCCCCTGGAAGTCTTAAATAACCCAAATTTAAAGCCTTAAAAATTATATTTCTAAAAGACAGAGATTTTATCTTGTTCAACATTTAATAGGAAGCTTCTTGGCAGGCTCAAGGCTTAGATTAATACGGAACTGGGTTAATACAATATGCATTTTTCATTGCATCAGCTTCACTTAAGAGAATTGGACTGTCCCTTACCACTTTATTTCCTGTTTCCTTGTGTCCTTTTTCTATTCGGTTCATTTAGATGTTTGAGAACTACACTCATACGCAAAATGGCTCAATTGTATTAGCGTCCGTTCTTTATTTTCTTCTCCAGACTGGCTTTAATCTTAAGTCTTGTAGCAAACAAATGGCTGCAGACGGCTTAAACTGGCCTTGAACCTGCAGAGACTCTTTCAAAGGAAATTGATCAGGAAGTGCAGAAGACAGACCCTCCGCAGTAAGAGAGCAGTAGATGGCGCCAGCCTGCAGTGCAAGCAACCCACAGAAAGAAACGAACCCGCCGCTTCTAACCGCTGTTCTACGCATTTTTCCTTTTTCCTCCCTCCTTTCTGTGACTCATCCATCCCTGACAAAGCCTCGGTGCTACTGTTACATGCCCAGGGCACAACTCTTGTCTGGCCTCATTAAAAGATCAAGACAAATCTTAGCAACAGTTAATAAATCTTCAGGGCAAAGATCTCTCTTTACTCCACCATGCAAGTTCATCTGTTATGCTCTTTGGTCCTCTTTTAGAAGTCTGTGGAAAAAAAAATAACAAAGAGGCGCAACAAAGAGTCCATTGCTGCGGTGGATCGTGCTTTCAGGGGAGTTTATCGAGTGATTTTTGACTCACCGGCCATCTGCTGGATCCCGCTGAAGGTTCCTAGGTTACCGGAGGAGGCTGCCTGCTGAAGCAACTGAAGGCAACAAAGAGAGAAAGAGAGTAGGCAGAGAAACAAAGTGAGCTGGGAGGATACAGGAAGCCGAATACATGCCTGCACAATGCTACAGCGAGAAGCTAAACTCGGAACGAACGCTTTGGCAATGTGGTTTTTGCATCGACGCTCGATGAGTAAATGAGCTGCTAATATAGTTTGATCTCTCCTCTAAGCAAACGCTGTTTGTATTCCACCATGATTCTCCCGGACAAGTTGAGCATGAAAGCTCTAATCTAGCCGACTAATTAGATTCCAAAACAAAAGTAGAATACTGATGCTGTCAAAAACTCATCCTTCAAAGCCTTGAATTAACGGCAAATTAACATCTTGTTTCTATTGTGTGTGTGATTTTTTCCTCTCTTCCAGAATAGATCTTTAAAAAAAACAACAACAAAAAAACAAAAACGAGAAAAAGGAAGTGGAATTGGAAGCATCTAGGATTCTGTTTTCCAAAACAATAAATCCCTATTAAGTAAAGGAGGGTTTTCAGGTTTTTTCAGGTACAATCCAACAAATTCATAATCAAATCCCTGACTTGTAAAGTGGGGAGGGTATGAACCTTAGCGTAAAAAACAGAAACTATTCAGGCAAACAAATCAGGGCTGTGTTAAGACTAGAAGGGAGGTGGGCAGTGCAACAGCTCTTCTTACAGCCAGATACTGTGGGGTGAGGCCACCCAGGCCCGTCAGGCTCCCCCAGGTGGTCGCACTGTTGAGCTGCTGCATCTGCTGCGCCAGCTGCTGCTGCAGACGTCGCTGTTCCTTGTCCTTCTGCGTGTCGGCGAACTTCACAACGATGGGAGACGAGCAGCCCTGCGGGGAGGAGGGGGGGTGAGGAAGGAGTAGAGAGGAGAAGGGATGGGAGGCAAAAAAGGAGAGTAGAAAAAGAAGGAGATTAAAGAGGTGGGAGGAAGGGGTAGTAGAGAGGAAACAAGGGGAGAGGTGATAGTCAGATGAAGAGAAGCAAAGACGAAAGAGCAAGGGGACAAGAGAGGAAAGAAGTGGAGAAGAAGAGAATAGAGATGAGGACAGGGAGAGATAAAGAATGGAAGAAGCGTGAGACAGACGAAAAGGGAGAGAAGACAGAGAAGGTAGCAGGAGAAAAGCAGAAAAAAGAAAAAGCAGGTGAAGAAGAATAGATGTAAAGCGAGGGGAGAGCATGGAACAAAAGGAAAGAAGAAAAGGAAAAAGGAAGAGAGAAGGAGACAGACGATAGTTAGAGATTCAGGTTGATGCCTGCACACAGTCGTTAAAAACACCCAGACAGAGCCAGAAACGTGCATCAACACACTTTACATCAGCAAAGGAAGCAAAGAGACGATTCTCAATTAAAACTCCTCGTTAAATTCTCCCTCGCTCACCAACACACACTCAGTGACACGGGACACACAGGAAACCTGACGCTAAAGCCAGTGGGGCTTTCTTCTTTCCCCCACAGGGGCTCAGTTATCTCTGAGTCCAGAACGGTTTCACCAGAAACAGATTTCCTGAGTTCTCCAACTATTTCATCATCTCATATGAAGAGAGACTTGATGTGAGTTGTGCGCGCTAGTGTGTGTGTAATAGTGTGTGTAAGAGAGAAAGAGAGAGAGAAGACGGCGAGAGAGGCCAAAGAGAGAGGTCGGGAGGGCAAGAGGAAGATTCACAGACTGGGACAGTCAGAAGACAACTGTGTGTGTGTGATGAGCGAAGCGACTGACACACACACACCTGAGTCACATATCTGACACCCGGCGCACACGCTCATCGACTTCACACAAAGGAGGGTAGAAAACAAAACTAAACAAACACCCCTGATTAAAGTTGCAGCGCCGGCTGAAAACAGAGGATCTGAAACGGTAAGTCATAATCTATCACACCGTACCATTACTCACACGCCGCAATCAAAGCCTAACTAGGGGCAAATCCGTTCGAAACAAAGACAATCTGCCACGGGAGGATAAAAACGCTTTTGATTGAAACATTTAGTTCGAGGCACGATCCGCACTCGGCAGGGGAGAGGAGGGATTCGGCTACTTTAGTGTGATGGCAGACAGTCGGCTGAGATACATGTCAAGGGTGTGTAAATGAATGTATTTGATTTGGATTCACACTGAACAGACTCGCGTTGTGCGTCTTTCATGTCTTTCAACGTACACGAAACTTGTTCTATCAAACGACGCATGGTAACAGAGTGTTTTACCCCCACAACACGTTCACCGGAGTGACTGATATTCCCTTGAATCCATACCCCAAGGCCGTAGCAAGGTGGTATAAGCAGCCATGAGCCACATGTTATGTATGCGATGTCGGTTACACACCGTAACCCCATCTCTATGAGCAAAGCCACGGTGGCAGCACTGGAAGCCACATCGTTGGAGATAACTAAACATATTTTGCTCATTTCAAGAACTGAATGAAAGTTTGCAGCATTAACGCGAATGTTGGGACGCAGCCTGCTTGGTTGTGACATTTCTTTTCAGTGTAGCTGCATGCTTGAATGTGCCCCCCCCCCCCCCAGCTGTAGGCCAAGGCTCGACTTTATCAGCTGAATGAGCATGCTTCCTGTCTGACGGCGTCTCGGCCATATTTACTCCGTCTTTCCACCAGTCATTTTCCCTCTTTATTCCGACCGCAGACAGATAAAGGAGAGGAGACGATGGGAGAATTGCATTTGGTGGGGAAGTGTCAGTCTGGGGCCTCGGCGCTGCAGTCGATTCCCCTTGAGACAGGAGCTCCATATCCTTCTCTGCTAAACAGCTCATTACTCCAGCTGACACCCAGCGAGCAGGGGAAACGCAGCCTGGAATGAGAGTCCTGCCCTGGGAGAGGGGCTGATAGTTGGGGCCTCGGTGCCTGGTGGAGCTGCTCTCCCTGAAAACTGAAAGCACTTTAAACAACTTTCTGCCTTTAAATGATGATGGCAAACGTCTTCAGACTACAGATGGTCATAATATCATGACACCAGCGTCTTCATTCTAACAATAACACGCTGCGAATGACTACGTGACTTGTTCTACTGTCTCTCACTGTGTTTGAATGCACCTCCCGTAACAACTATTAACCACAGGTGTTGCCAAATGAGCCACAACTTGAATCTTACAGATAATAACTTTAACAGGCACAAGAGAAATTAGAGAATTACAGACAAATCTCACAGGCTTGAAAACCTCTTCACACCCCAATTCATTGCTGCATCTCAAAGCAGACGTGTCAGCAGCGCTCCCGTTTAACACGATTACCATTTTTAACAAAAACTGAGCACTCTGTGGAGACGTTCTGGAATTAACTCCAGCCACAGAGTCTCTTTGCTAAAGCTAGAAAGCAGAGAACTGACAAGCCAGCTAATGTTCATAGGTATTTGTTTGTAATGGGCGCCTGTGGAAACCCTGCCGCTGGGCGCAATTACACCTCATGTTGTGTAAAACGGAATCTGTAAACCATCTGATTTGCTTTGAATTGTCCACTTTAAAACTTAAACAGCAGGGGGCGGCGTGATGACTTTACCGCTCTGCTTCCACCCAAAGGTTTCACGAGCCCCCTGGAAACTGTTAAAACTTAAAAATACACACAACAGACAGCCGTATCCAGTGGAAGAATAAAAACGTCATTACTGTTTTGTACTGTTCTAAGTGGCCCGATTTGATATGTACAATAACATATAATTAATCCAATGTTGGTGCTGCAGCATCAATGACATGTGGTAATGATATCGTACACACTAACTGTTATATTTATTATGTGAATGTTTAAACATATAACTTGGCTGAATCCTTTCCACAAGAGAACTTTTAGTCGTGACGTGTTTAAAGTCCTCATATCACACTGAACCTTTGACTGACAGGTGGGTCTGCGTAGGCCGAGAGCGTGACCGACAGAATGACACCGCAAACATAGCACCTGGTATAATTATGGTGTCCAAATTCATACTTATGTAATTGCAGCATATGGATCATGTGTCACGCTGTGAAAATGCACCTCAGGCTCTGATCTGACCTCAGCTCGCTGTCCAAAAAGTTCAACTTTTGTCCGTGGCAGAAGTTACTGGCTAAACCAGGGGTTCACTCAGCTAATAAACCCGACTGCGCTTCCTGAAACCAACTCGCTGAGACAACCGTGAAGGCGCATTACACATCACTTCCCATCGCCCCAGAAACGCTTAGACGCACACACGCGAGCTGAACTTATAAGCTCCGGTCCGTTTACCTTGAAAATCAATCTCTCGTAGCTTTCAAGAAAGTTTATGTGCTCTGAACCTTCTATCTCATTTATTTACTTCTCACGTCAGCCTTTAAATGTCAAACCCTGTGATCTTCTACGACTAACAGGGCAAACCTAGAGTTTGCACAACGAATGCACAAACTTAATTACGGCACACCTTTAACAGTCAGGTCCTATAGACTCTGAAAAGGCTCACAACCGTCAAATGACGTCGATTTGTGACGTCCACTGATGCACAGAATAGCACAGCGTGTAGCAGTGGTTGTAGCTGCTGGGCAGCGGTGCTTTAGTTCTTGTTGCTGCTTATAGCGAGGGAAAACAGCTGCATGTTTAATCACGGCCTGTCGTTATGATTCGCTTCTTTTACTTGTATGGTCCCCTTAAACAACTTTAACGCCTGATTTACTCTATGTGGTCTAACAGTGTTTTCCGCCATCATTCGCTCTACACGTGTCTCATCTCTTCACTACAGTTAACACAAGTGTTTGTTCACTATTTAGACAGACGCAGCCCTGTCACGCTCTATTTGGGCTCTCATCTAAATGTGCTTGAATGCTTGTGCATTTGCGTCGTGTGCGTCTGTGTGTGTCTGTACGCAGCGAGGGCAGGATAATGTGCAATCGGGCCTCTAGTGTCATCTGTAAAAAAAAAAAAAAAACAAGAGGTGGAAACAGAAATCAGCGTTGATGGAACGCTGCACAGGGGAAGCTGAGCGCTAAATGACTCTTTATACAGAGAGTGAATAATGTAAAGCACAAATCAACACAAATACAACACAAATGCAACACAATCAAGCCCACTCCCCTCTCCCCGTGTGTCTTTAGAGGTTCGGCAGTGAATTACCTGTCTCGCTCATATCCACTTTCATTACAGCCTGACATTCAGCAGTGTGTGTGTGCCGGCGTGCACCTGAATGTCATAGCGTAATGAGAATGGATATGACAGTGGCAGGGCCATCAACGCACGGAGCGGCCGGGCCACCCCCTCTTCTCTCGTGACAAAATACACACGAACAGAAAAACACACACACAATCTTGCTCTATCTAAGACAGTGGGGTGCAATAGAGCCAAGACAATAACCAAACTCTATTTACCAGACCTCATTCCCTCATTCGGACCCGAAGTAATTACTTTTAAATTGCAAAACTGAGGAACATTAACAAACGGATGCGGCAATTTAGGTCCGCCTGAGGCTAGACAGCTTGTTTTCAAATGGAAATGAAAGTATTTTACCATTGTCCACTGCAATATCGTTGTGTTATGGTTAAAGGCTTTTTTTCTGAGCGCCTGATAAAAGCAGGGGACCCTGGCAGTGTTTACCAGGCCCATTGTGGCAGACGGCTGCTCAGAGCGAGGATAATTCTAGCTTAATACTGACGCTGTCGGAGGAGAGTGTCACTCGTTCTCCTCGGAAAGACAGACACGCGGCTTCTGCTGCTGCTCAGCCACATAAATCAACGCAGACACTTCACTGATATTCTCAGTGTGACAACATAAACACAAAATCCCCACTCGCGCACATACATAAACAAGCAGACGGCGGGAGGAGCATGCGTTTCCCCCATGTCAGGGTCACAGCACATCAATGGCAGCCATGATTATCATGTTCAGCTCTAATGAGCGGGCTACGGGGTGAACAACACTCGTCTTTTTCCTTTAACACAGCCTGTTATTACCACTTTTTGTCTCTCTCTCCAAACCACACACACTCACACTTGTGGGTATACCATGTAATTCTCTCCCAATCACAGCCCTGTCATCCTGCCCTCTCACTAGCCTGACAATACTGACAAGGGCGCCCCCAAAACGGGAGGCACACAAAGGAGCCGACCGGATCCCCATTATGGCGCCGCTGGGGTCTCTGTGCAGCTGATGAGGTCTTTAACTCCACCTGCCCACAGTGTGGCTGCTGTGTCAAAGGTGCTGCTACCACATGCTACAGATTTGAGACGCTGCCAAAGTTTGTACAAAAAGCACTTTTCACATCGAGTTTGTTTCCTTTTGCTTTTGCTGCGACCTTGGCTCATCTGTACATGCAACGCTTTCGGCATGCTGTCCATGCCGTGCCATCGCTGCATCCATTCCAGTGATTTTATTATCTGCCTGCATTGAAGAATGCTGTGAAACTGTGCTTAACAAGCAGAAACAAGGAGATCTGTCCATAAAAGTGCTGCTGGAGGCTCGCAACTAACATGACAGCGTTTGATGTCACTGGCCCCAATTTGGAAAGTCTAATATTAATTTGTGACTTTTACAGATAGGTGACTCTGGGCACGCGCAGATATTAAAACATGAGGGCAACACATTCACATGGTGGCACATTTACAGAGAGAAGTGCATGTTTAAAATGACTTCAAGAGACAGAAAGAGAGAGAGTGTTGAAAAAGGGCAAGAGTACAGTACCTCCATGGTCTGAGACTGGTGCATGGCTTTGATTGCATTCTGTGCCATAGCTCTGGTGGAAAACGTAACAAACGCACATCCTGTAGGGAGGGAGGAAGGAATGGAGGGACAGTGGAAGGGAGGAGGGGGAGGGAAGAAGGGCAGCAGGAGGAGGAGGGGGAAGACAAGAAAGAACAAAAACAAGACAAAAGGGTTGGACACGTTGTTGTTATAAAAAAACCAAAACAGAGATTGATACAGAGAACAGCTCACAGGCAGACAACATTGTTCTCAGTTGCTGTAGAAACAACAGCCGAAAAACGAGCACAGTGTCATGACAACCACAACCCCTCCCCGACCCCCCGAACCACCACAACAACCCCAATCACTCTCAGGGCTGACGATTGGCTGACGCCGCCTTTCCCCACCTCCCACCTCCTTGTCTCTTTCTGTCACTGTCTTTTATTTTTTCCTCTCTCGCTCCTGCACACTGACCGAATTAGTCATACCTGAATTCAGCCGCTCTCTTCTCTCCACGATTCAACAATGTAAATCAGTTCAAATTTGCAGGAAAGCTATTTGAATTCATTTGGGCCTGTATTGTGTGTCTGATTGGGCGCCCTCCCTTCTCTCTTTGTCAAACAGCAAAGAGATCTGGTGGTGGCGGGGGCAAAAATATCTGCAGGGGCTCTGGAAGGTGGGAATCAGATAGAAAATCACGTTAATTCAATACACAGAGAAGAAGAAGAGCAAGAGGCGACGAGAGGAGGCGTAGTCGACCTCCTCCGTGACTGACACTGGTCTTAGCCAATCAGGAGCAGATGCAAAGGGGTGGGGGGCTGGTTATTGGTTGCTGATAGCAGGGGTGATGAAAGGTTGTATTTGTCTGGCTGGTTAGGGAGCGATTAGAGGAGATAATGTGAGAAGTGCTTCAACAACCCCCCAGGCTAATAATATGCTAACAGACTCACCAAGCCATGTTAGCGCAGCCAGGCCTGAACTGATTTTCTCATGCTCACTCGCACACACACACAACACAGCTGTGCGTGTGATCAGGTTCGGCTGGCTGGCTCGTGGCTTGGCTACAGAGGCAAAAACTAACAGCCTGGGTCATCAGATAGACTCTCCCTGGCTGTGTGGACTGGATGAAAGGCAGAGGAAAAGAGAGGAGGATGCGTGAGAATGGATGCTGCAGGACAGGAAGGACGGGTTGTTGACAGAGATGCGATCACTCCTCTTACGCCACTAGCAAACAGTGTGACACCTGCTTGCATCCTTGCTAAACTCTCTAAATCATTTGGAGATTTCATTCTTCAATCGTTTAAAAACTGAGATAGTTTGGTAACTCGTGTCCTGGTGAATTCCTGTCCTCTCAGAGCAAAGTAGTGCTCAGTTATTTTAGGCCTTCTCAGCGTCTTCAGGAGGTTGAGGTCACTGTGCACTGACTGGATTCCCATGTGGATAAGGTTCCCGTCCCCAGCACTAAACTTAGCTGTAACTTCTTTCAGCTAACCATCGTTTGTAAAAGCATCAATAAAAGGATTTCTACAATCATAAACATCAGCCTGAACTACTTTAAAGAGGTTCATAAAGCCAGTGAGTCCACGTTGTAAACAGTTTGTGCTAGGATTCCTGACATGCAGGTGGAAACGCCTCGGACCTTTGAACAGGGGCTGTCACACCAGGAAAAGTCAGAGCTGGAATGATTGTGTGGGCTTATGCTGACCTTGGTTTAAACAGACTCTATCCCCAGATTTCCATTTTTATGTCCTTGCTAAACAGAAGAGCTGCTCTAGTTTACTCATCGCTCCTCTTGAGCTGCATTAAAGGCTGGGACAGTAATAAACAGACCGAAGGTCATCAGATTCACGCTGCACTGACCTAGTAAACATTCTGATGTGTCCTTTACACTGCGGGGCTGCTGTGTTCGTACTGCACATAGGACGTTTGGAAGGGGGTCATTTGTTCACCTGATTCAGGGGACAGACTATTTTAGAGGGACCACTGTCTGTTAACTGCTTCATTTCCAACCTCTGCAGAAAGACGCTGCTCCAGAGCGGGACCCTCTCCACACCTAGCCCGGCTTCACTTCACGTAAAAATGAGTCAGCTAAAACACCAGGAGAGGAAACGTTTCTGCTACTTGTTCCGTGAATTTTCATACAACACAAAACTCCTCAGCGCTTGAATATTGACTTAATATTGTCTTGCCAAGTGTTTTGGTTGGTTGGTGCGTGTCTTATTTTCCCTGACACAGACATGGGACAAGGCTTGAGCTCTAAAAATACCTCATGGGCCGCATTCTGTCGTCAGCAGAGAAACAGTCCTTTAATGAAAGTAGGGTAGCTCCCCAGGCCCAGCCATCCACTGGTGGTGTGATCCATATTTTATTAATAGCAGGATGGCGGAGAGCTCTTCTGATTGATACAGTTTAATAGGAGCTCAGCAGCCTAGCTAGGTGGGACCGAGGGCCTCTGGGAGTTGTGGGCATGCAGATCCATAAAGACCTATTTATTCCAACCTGGTCAGGATTGTCTGTTTGCTACAGTAGCTAGACTCCAGCTAAGCTTTCTGAGTTTCCGCTTTGATTTCCATCAGCCGCTAAGTAGTTTGTATTAGTTCTGCCGAAACAAGGATTCGTCCATCGCATCTGAAATATTCATGAGGACAAACGAGAGGAGCTGAAAAAGGATGGGAGAAGGGGATGGGGGAGCGCAGGGAAGTAGGCTGATGTGGGATGTTTGGGAAAAAGAGGACAAATTGATGCAAGAGTGGATTCTAGGACAGCCAGGAATATAGAGACAGGGAGGGAGGCGGTGTTTGAAGAAGCAAATGAACGTGGGAATTCGAGCAGTTTAGTGTGAGGCAGAGATTGGTTCCAGATAGAGACAACCTTGAGGAGAAAGAGAGAGAAGGCACATTGAGAAAAACAAGACCGGAGTCTACGGTAAAACACCCACAACGTCCGACAACCACAGAAAAAAATAATAAATCCACACAGAGTCTGCGTGACAATGACAGTGACAGCTCGCGTGACAGGAGGAATAGGAAGTTTCAAAAAGCCCCTCCGCCTCCTCGGCACATAGAAACAACAAAAGGGAGGAGGGAGGGGAGTCGGGGAGTATGGGGAGGATGGCAGGGATGGCAGGGATGAGGTGGGAGGGCCCCTACAATAGCCCTGACTGGATTTCTATTCATCTGAGTTGATTGCTTTATGGTTCATCTCAGATCAGGCTGTATAGCAACTCTAGGCATGAGAGAAAAAGTTACTTTGCATATTTCTACAGTGGGTTTTTTTGCTTTGGAGTTTTTTGGCCCCAATCAGTCTGTCGTACTAGGATTCAAACCCTCGCTTTCTCTATGGACACATCAAAGAACTCATATTGGCTTACAAAGAAGCTGCACTGGAATGTCAGGGAAGGTGAAGGATGTGAGCAGAGGTTAGGAGGTCAGAGGATGTTGAAGGGGGCGTGATCGAGAGCCGAGGCTGATAGAGCGGGAGAAAAAACAAAGACAGAGAGAGGAGGAAGAGAGATATATAGAGCGAAAAAGGAGAAGCATGTGTTCACAGTGGCCACAACAGCCTCAAGATGTCACTCCAGTCCATTTGTATGACTCTTTCAGTTCCTTGGAGGAAGTATTGACCATTTTCCAAGACACAGCTGGTTGAAAAAGGCTCTGATACACTGAAGAGTAAAAGCGTGTTTCACTGCCCAGGTCAGTCACGTTTCGTAAAGGACGTGCTGATTCACTGAGGAAACAAAGAACTGTGTGGATTCATTCACGCCGCAGCGCTGGGCTGAGCCACAAAGCTACGATGTGTAGACAATATGTACCTTCAAAGGTCAGGATTTAACTGCTTCACTCCCACTTTAGCTTTACTGTGACTCTGTGATCACCTAATGTGCCACAGAAGCTGACAAGTCACTTCACATTAACAGATGTATGAATAAATGGTTGGTTCTAGTGTTTTGCTGTTGATAAAGGCTCTAACTACTGATAAATGGATACAGAATAAGCATAAGTTGATCCTATTTATTATCCGTCCCTTTAATTAAAATGATACTCTGAGAGTCAGCCACCGGCTAAGACGCCATCTTCAACCAGCCAGTTCTTGTCACACACAGTCACGAGGTAAATACCTTCCCCTCTAGGGCTCCTGGAGTTTGAGTCATGAGACAAATCGAGATAATGAACTGCAGCAGCTACTGGGGGCTGTTCAGGCAGTAGATTTCACACAAGGAGCATTAAGTGTGTGCGGAAGCGAGTCGGAGCGACACGCACCTCTACTGAGTCCGTCGGGCCCTCGGAGGATCCGGCACTCCTCAATCTGTCCGAACGCGGAGAACATGACCCGGATGTCATTCTCGTTGCACTTCTTCGACACCATGCCAATAAACAACTTCCTGTCCTCCACCGCTGCAAAACAAGAAGAAGAAAAAAAGAAGCGAATTATTGGCATAAATTCTGGTTACGGCGTCTTGCTATGAATATGTTTTGCTGTATTGTCTGCATGTTCCTCTGATTGATGCAAAGCTAATAATAACTGTTAGCTGTCTGTCCAGGTCCAGTGTTTGGCTGCAGCTTGCTTGACTTGCTCCTACGTGCATCCCAGCAACACGAAATGAATTAGAACAGCTGAGAGTTTAATTGCTGCAGATTTAACTTTATTACGGTATTTCCCAACATTTAAAATCTCATGTCTTATGCATGTATGGAAGCCGCCAGAGGACACGTGCGATTATCAGTATGAAATCCGACACTGTGACACTGATAAGAAACACAACAAAAAATAATAAGGACGAAAAAATAAAGACATATAAATAATAAAAGGAGGAGAAAAGACAAAACAAAAACTGAAAAATGGAATGAGACAGAACAAAACACGCAAATCAAAAGAAATGGTCCGCGAGAAGAGAAAGAAATAAAAAGACAGCGGGAGAGAGATGAGGACAGACAGAATTCATGTATTTCATCATGCCATCTGTGAGGCTCTGATCAATGTCTCATTATCACTTCAACACCGACTGCTTGCTGAGACTCTCCAGCTTGTCCTCTCTCACCCTCTTCCTCCGTCTACCTCTCCTCCTTCCTCCCCCGTGGGTCCCTCTCCAACCATGACACAATCCTTCTTTCTCAGGTGCAATCTCAAGGAACGGGAGCTGGCTGCAGGTAACAGTGAGAAACTCTGGGCTGTGTGTTAGTGTGTGTGAGTGAGGTTAAGTGTGAATTAAGCTGAGGGCGAAATCCTCGTCGCTCGCAGAAACAATAAGTGTGTGTGTGTGTGCTTATGTGTTTCTACCACATTCAATGTAATGCTAATCCAATTCATTTTTAATGAGGAAACTGTCAGCTCTTACCGCAAGGCGAAAGAGATAAGCGGTCTGTTGCACTCTGGGAAATCAATAGCGCACTTGTTTGTTTTGCTGTTTGAATTGTTTGTGTGTTTAAAACACAAACCGTCGGGATACGCTGCCAAGATAAGTGTTGTTTCAAAAAGCTTTAACTCCTCTGTACACAGCCTGTGTGTGTGTGTGTGTGTGTGTGTGTGTGTGTGTGTCACTCCAGAGGAAGATTACTACAAGTCTAACAGCAATGTAATTAATTTACTTTGTGTCGATAGAAAAGAAAGAGAGGAGATATCGTTACAATTGACTGTTTCTGTTTTTCGGACGAGGCGCACAGGCAGGCGGGCGGGTGATAAGACTTATAAAGCCGGCACTGGGATGATCTGGAGTCAGCTTTGCATTCTGGGATAAATTGGAGCGGAATCGCCTTCATGCTGAGTTTTTAACACATTAAAAGACACCGAAAAACGAGAAAAAGAATCACAAAGGTTCAGTGGAAAGAATAAACTGCATTAACTGTACCAAGAATAGTTATCTCTCCGCTGTACTGTTAATCTCTCCATCTCTTTCTCTTGCTTCGTCTCCTCCACTGACTAAACTAATAAACTTCTGAGCAGCCATTTGTCACTGTTACAGAGACTCCAACACTTGGTTTATTAAAGAACATTATCACTAAGTGGATGGATACGTTCCGTATGGTCTGCTCTATATTTCACCATTCAGGCTGTTTTATTAAGTTCCAGCGTCGTTACCCTGACAGTTATGTCTTATAAAGTCATATTTTGCTAGATTTCAGTGGAGCAGATGATGGCTTTTATAGGGATTCTCTCCTGCCTTGGTGGGTAGAGTCATTTTATTGTATCCCCCTGCAGTGGACAGTGACATACAGTAGCAGGAGGCTCATGACGGCATCTGCTCAGTGAAGTCGTGCCTTTGAAATGCACAAACACTTTTAAAGCTATGTGCTGCCCTTTTAAAAAACGTCCGGGTGCTGGATTTAAGCGGCCAGTTCATCTGATGACAGTTTTATATTCCGCTCAATTACTCTTAGCTTTCAGGGTCACTTCATCCAAATTGCAAAAACACACATTTTCTCACTTAGCCATGCAAATAATCTCAGCGCTCAGTACTCCGATGTCTTGAGCAGCGCCATCCTGAATAATCCAGCTTCAAATGGAAATGACACAAGTTTTCATTTTATCGGAAGTGAGCAGCAGCAGATAGGAACAAATAAAACAAAGAAGTCCTCCTCTGGTCAGATTGTTGATGTTATACCCTGCCCCTGAAACTCCACTGTGTCTAGCAGCGGTGAAATAAATTGAAATAAACATTCCACTAGGGACACTACGGCCACGATGCCCGAACCCTTGTCCCACAATGCCTTGCAGCACTACTGACACTGGCCTTTAGTCTCTAAATCAACTAAATATCACTGAACATAATGAACCCACATGAACAATTGCACAAACAGACTGAAATGAAAGAGCAACACAACTCAGTCACTGCAGAAATGAAGACGTGTGTTCTAGTCTTTTGCTTGCTAAGAATAAAGCGCAGTATTTGTGCGTCAGAGTGCAAATCCTCTCACACGTATCTGATCAGATTTGCGTGGCCTAAGACTACTCTGGAACCTTTTGTGTGTGGGTGGCACCAGGTACCTGCAATATAATAGTTATACATCCAAGGTGAAGGTTGTGATGTGAGTGGATGGAATTTTTTCTGTCTGGACGGACAGATGGATGGATGTGTGCTATGCCGATTCAAATCCAGAGTCTGAAACATCACGCACATTTTGAAGAAATCAAATCATGTCATTCGATCAAATCCATCCTGAAATGATGCCATTTCACACGTAGAAGTTAAAAATACTCTAATAACATTAGAAAAAAATCATTTGTGTTTTAATTTGATGTGTTAAACGAAATATTTTGAGACACAGACAAGTATTTGTTTACAATGGGGGAATGTAGAAACAGTCTCCCTGAGCTGGGGAGATGGGGAGACGCTGGCATTTCCTAAGGTATATAACGTGTGACAGCTCCCTAGACAGAATGAGAAGGAGTAGAGGCAGACGCTCAGTATAGGAAATCAATTCAGAACTGGATCTGCAATATGTAGTTTGGAAATAAGGTGATCTGAGGATGGAGTGTGTAGCAGTGTTTGTGTGCGCAGGGTACATGCAGCATGTTTGTATGAGGATGCAGCCACAGGAGAGAGAGGCTGGTTCACCACAAGGCCAAAACGATTCAACTCTTACTGACCTCCTTCTGAAGCACCTTAATAATTCATCATACTTATAAAAATATATTTATATATATCAGCATTTGCCTCCCATCGCTCGCTCTTTCTATTCCTCTCGGTGTCTGCTCAGTCCCTCGGTCGCTGCCAGTCAAGAAGCAAACAGCTGAGTGAGATAGCTATTACCGAGCACATTCAGAGAGGCCGGCGGATGCGTGTGTTACGGATGTGTCCGTCTCCGTGCGTGTGCATGTTTGTGGCCACTCACCGTTAGATTTCTCACTGTCTGCGGGTTTCATCTGAATAGGATGGTGCATCTGCAGGGACACAAAGAAAGGGCGAAACGTGTTAAATCAGCAGGTCGCTTCACACACATTCATTTACGCATGATTTAACCTGTAAATGCAACGTCACCAGACAAGGAGCCTGGTTTGGTTTCCCCCCAATCGATTCCAACAGGATTCCAACCAAATGTAAATGCAGATGCGTACAAGTCCAAAGAACTGAAGTCTGATAAACCTTCGCTGACTTTCGCCAAGGCACTCTCTGTATTTGTGTTTTTATTTATTAGCATTATTGGCACAGCCCTCATTCAGAGCCACAGAATGCATGTTTATACCAGGTTTAAATGGGGTCTAATGGCTGCATTTCCACTTGTCTTTTCAGATATTGGAGATCTCTCTGATGTGCCCGAAAAGCAGTTTAATGGAGCTGAATGATAGATGTGATGTGTCTGTAAGGTGGTTGGTCTTCTTTTATGAAAAACAAGGAAACACTTCACAGATGAGAAGGCTTTGTCACCTTCTCTCTCTCTCTCTCTCTCTCTCTCTCTCACCCTCCTTCAATCTCTCCTCCTCTGTCCCTTTTTTATTTCCCCCATCTCTCTTTCCTTTATGGGAGATTATGTGGCTGTTTGATCTGCGGAGAGACGAATGACAGTGATTCTCTAAATCTAGCCTGGTATCAATCACACTCAGAGTCAAATACCAGCCGCCAGTGAGTGTATGTGTGTCGGCGTGCATGTGCGGAAGTGTGCGAGTGCGTGCGCCCCGTCTTACCCATAACGCCCCTGGCTCAGTCACGCTGTGACAGAAGGCTTTGATCTTCCAATTCTATCACACACCTTTATCCCAACTCGCTCCTCTCTTGCCCTCTTCCTTATCGTTCTCACTCTCTGTTTTTTTCTTCCTCTGGACCTGACACACACTCAGGCACGCTCAGGCACAGCTAGTCAATCCACTGATCAGCTTTCAAAGCCGACTTATTGGGGAAGACAGTGGTGGAGGAAGAAAACACAAACTAAGACAGAACAGCAGAGTGAAGCTAATGAATATTACTGTAGACCCACATGTTTCAGTTTCACTGCTGACTGCAAGACAAAGTGTCAAATACAAGTGATTTCCTAGAGGTGAGAAACATAAATCCTGGCACAGGAAACCAGTCAGTTATAGCATCAGCTGAGACAAAGGGTTCATTTGGAGATTCAAGACAAACGGGGCAGTTGATTTGACATGTATAGAGGACAAATACACGATACTAGAACTATATATAATTATTTTAAAAAGGTGTGACAATTGGAAGCCTTGTGTTGCAGCTCGTGAGGCATTCAATCAAGAGCAAGCCACAATAATAGAGGAAACAGGAAGGTAAAAAATAACAAAATGAAATTAAAACTCAGGGAAAGTGGAATGCTTCTGCATCTCTACGCAAAAAGAAAAAGAAACAAAGAATGAGAAAGTAAAAACAAGACAAGATGAAATTCAGTGATGGATGGATGCTTTTACTTGGGGTCTGCAGAGCGCATCAGCTTCAAAAGACAACAAAAAGAGGCGGAGGCAAGGTGAGAATTAGAAGAATGAGGGAGAAAAAAAAAAAGACAGCGAGAACGAAGGTCGCAGACACAGACAGGAAACCCTTCAGGCTGCAGTGTCAGTACAGTATCGCGAACACAAGGACACACAGGGACACGGATGAGCAGTGTGCGACCGTTTGTGTAGGAAGGAATTTGATCATGTTTGTGAGGATGTTTAGTCCAGTTTTAGGGTTTAAGGATGGGGATTGTGTTGTGTCCTCACAACTACAGACAGATATCTGTTGGTGTTTTTTTGTGTAGAAGCCACCTCAAAAGCAGGAAAGTCATGTCAAAGCAAACCTGGAAGTCACATCGAGTCAGTTCTCGTTAATCCATTTCAAAGTCTCTCCTCTAAAGGCAAAAAACAAAAACACCAAAACAAAAGCAGTGACAGCATCCACCACGCCGCTGTCATTCACTCCTGAGGAACACAGACGAAAGCTGCCACGTGCGCGCACGCAACCACGCACAACAACACACACACGCGCACAGGTACAAAAAGTCTGTCTGGCTTTCAGGCGTCTCCTACTCAGGTCTACCCAGAATGCCCGGCGGGGGGCGTCGCTGCCGACACGTTTGATCTCGGCGAGCTCCCGCCGAGACCTACAAAGCACGGCTCTCCTTTGCTATCCCACAATTCCACAGTGCTGTTTCTTCTTGCCTGGCAGGCCCACAGCTGCAGTCTGCCATTCATTATGCACCCAGCAGGAGCCAGGCAAAACTACTAAATCCTTGCTGCGCTCAGGCTCATAAAAAGCATAGAGACCCACAAACGTCACCACGTAAAGCCATGTGTGCAGCCGGCCTGAAGCTGCGCTGGCATTTAGCTTACAAACGTATCCTTCCAGTCGGCAGGCTGCATAATCTACATCCTGTTTAGCTGCTATGTGACAGTTCATTTTGCTTTCTGAGCCCCCCCAAAAAAGTACTTTCTTCTACAAAATGAGTCCGTCTGGAACTGAAAGGTGCTCATAAGCCGCTCGAAGCCCATAATAATGAATCTGAATGTAAATTACAGAATATGGAACAAATAAACTCAATACTTACAGTATGCGGTTAATGATAATTGACTGTAATTCCCTGATGTTCGATTACTGTGGTGGAAGTCGTCAGAGCTTTAAGGGCCTTATTGTTTTGCTTGTAGAGCGTCTGCCGTGCTCTCGAAGTGAAGTGTCACCGTTTGTTTTTAATCATTTCGGGAGCACTTGAATTGTCTTATTACAAACTGCACAGTTCAGCTGTGATTGGCCGAGTCGCGCTGGGCGCCGCTGTAAAATACATGATAAATTCGCACCTTTGAAAATCGATTAACATTTCATTTACATATTAATGTGCCTACTGAAAGTCACCGCTCACAGCACCAATAATGAGCTGCTGAGCCGCAGTGTTGTTGCTGCGGGAACAACAGAGTCACGTTTAGAAGTTATTAGTAAGTTTTAGCCATAAAGCTGCTTCGTTTATCTGGATTTATAGATACTTGGTCGGGTCAGCTCATTAACTGATTCGACTTTGAATTGAACTCGATGATTTCATCCATTCTTCAGGGGAGGAATTATTTTTTCCTCAGCTCAATTCATTGTCGGAGGTTTAAAGTGGAGCTCGTCCTGCTGACTGAAAGCTTCATAGCGTCTTCAATATGAGAGTCTTCTGTGACTCATCTGCTAATGGAGGCTTTTTAATCTAGTAACCAGCTCCTGACTCCTTCCCTGCGCGCTGAACAACCTAAAAATTCATTCTCTCGTCGGTTATGGTAGCGGTCAGCACTGGCACCTCCTCAGCTTCTCCAATCACCAAAGACATTTCTGCTTGACTAAAACCATAAGGTGCGTGTTATAGCAGCAGGCCGACAGGATGGATTTTACAGCCTACCAGTTATGGGGGCGGTCTCTTTAATGACCTCCTGCCCCTTCCTGCCTAAGACGAGGTGTCTATCTGTCACACTAGCTGATAAAATGTCACCATCCACCCCCCGTTCCTGCACTTGCAGCTTTTCATTCTTTCTACCCTCCTCATATATAGAGACCAGAAAACTGACCGGCGCTCAGGCAACCCCCCTCCGCCTCCTCCGGGCTCCTGGTACATCCAGTGCAGGAAACCCGACACTTCCTAAATGTTAACTACTGCTCCAGGGTTAACGTTATCCCCTCCTGTCAGCATCTTCCACAAATTCCCTGGTTCTCCAAAGGTCAGAGGTCGACTTGTCCTGGAGCCAGAGGACTAACTTGAGGCTCACGCTGGGAATAGGATGAGTGCGAGTGTGTGTGTGCCCTTTGGCAGCAGTTGGCACCTTCAAAGCAACAGCCAGCCTCACATGACCAGAGTGTGAGTGTGCCAAAAACAGGCCAGCGCACGTACTGCGTGGCACCGTATAACTGGGCCTCTGGCTCGCACACACACCGACGCTGCAGCCACGCGCTGCTTCTCCTCCTCCCTCTCTGCAGGTGTGACGGTGAGGTACTGGGTCAAAGTCGGACAGATGGCCCTCACAGTTGGGATCCAACATCGGTGACCGAGACCGTACAACCGACCACACACATTCACGCAGCTTTGAGTGAGTAACATGCACAAAGTACACACACGACCTCCAGACGGTGATTGGCACCAAAAACACAACGAACACCTGCACATCTGGAAAACACTCACTTATACTGGTCCCAGCTCAACGTCGTCCTTAGGGGATTTGCTTATGTTTGTTACATGTTTGTTTGTTTTAGCTTTCAGATAAACCACAACAGCACAGGTCTGCCCATTTAATCTGTGCAGCGATTGACACGGATTAAAAACAACGGGAAAGCACACACGCAAATATATAAATGCTGTAGAAGCGGTGGTTTTCAAAAGAGCAGAGACTGAAGCAGGATCCTATCAGTTGTGTGCATCTTTTAATTTAATTCCTATTGTTCCAACTGTACAAAATGATCAGTTTTCAACAGTGGGTGGTGCATTAATGCACAATTTACGCTTTGCCATTTAATTTAGGCCCATGATTCACATTTCCATCTTTGTCTTCATTCATACCACACGTCCTAACCATAGTTTACTGTGTCTTTATATGTAAGACACATACTTCTAGGCTCTTGATTGATTTTAATAGATCTGAAGTAACATTCATTGAAAGTTTTTTTGTGTGGAGCTAAATTAAAAGCCATCCAGACGTTGATGCTAAATAGAAAGCTACTGTATCTGGTGCAGAGCATCATATTAGTGGATTGTAATGGTGGTGGGTGTCATTAACCTCTGCATCCTCACCTCACTCAACAAACACCTGGACACACACTTGCGGCGCCGACTCTCGTTCTCCTTTCAGCAAACAAATGACTATAAATCAAATCGTCCTTTACAATATCCCTCGTCTTAGCAGCGCTTAGTGCACAGTTAGCCCACATTATCCCCACTTCATTTAGCTCGGTAAACAATTAACCCAGCGCGCGTGTGAGCGGAATGATTGAGGGATTTTGCATTAGCTATGCTGCGTCATGTCTCCACACTAACTACTCTAAGTGTGTAACATAGTTAGCCGCATTTCCAGCCACTCCCCTCCTTCCTCCTCCACCCGGACCGAAAAATCAATATGCTTAAACGCCACCAACTCGGAGAGAAAAGAGGGGTTAGAGGAGTTAATTTGAAACAAGCGATTAATATTTCTTTCGTTAAATAACAGCACACGCACACACACACACTGGGAGGGTCGGCGCATCGATGAGGTTTGTCTTCCTTCAGCCCGGCTTGTGATAGCGTTTGGGTTTCACTACAGCAATTACAGCCTTTAATTGAATTGATTTCGATAATGAGCCTCTGTAATGACACCGCTGTGGGAACGGTCGTGTGCAGATGTGTATGCGTGTGTGTCGTTGGATGAATGAGCGACTGTTGTTTTCCCGGACTTCAATGATGTATGAGGAGCCGAACAGGGCTTAAAGACGAAAGCACACGCGTGTTCAAAACGCTGGGGCCGTCTCCGCTCAGCCTTGTTATAAGCCACTTGTCCGAGGTCTAACCTTTCAGCTTGTTGCATAATATGCTCCAGGCTATAACACATGAATGTTTGATGACACACGGTTTAGAACATGAGAAATTTAATAACCCACACTGCTTTATTTCCGCTGTTTCAGGCCGAGCACCACATACAACTACTTCCTGCTACGCCCTACATCCTTGGGGCAGGTATGGCAGCAAGGTTTCCCACTATGCAAAGCTACAAGCTGCCAAAAATGCAAAAGGCGTCTCAGGAGTAAATCAGCAGGCCTTTCCGTCAGCGGGAGTTCCCCCGTCTCTTTCTCCTGCCGTTCGGCTCACCTGCTTCTTGAGCTATTGTGATAGAACGGCGATATGTGTAATAGGCTCGGGCCTGAACAAACAACTCTCTGACAGGCTGTGGACAAGAAGCATTCCTCTCTCCACAGCACCACTACTATCAAGCACTGTGTTGAAACACACTCTTGTGCAATCTCGAGGTTATGCCGAGGTATCAGCGACGTAATAAATGTTCGGCGCGGTTGACTGTTTGCCCTGATGCATTTATTTCCATTACACTGTTGGGATTATAGAGCTGTTAGGATCAGATTCCTCTGTCTCAGGTCCAGACTGTCACCATCTGGTCGTCACGGTGACATTTAAAATTCTTCCCTAGCTGAAGACAACAGCGTCTTTAAAATTAAAAGCAGAATCTCGATAAATTATTAGTCTGTAGAAGCCAACACATAAACAATGAGCCTGAGTCATTATGGGATGTAGGAGATGCTTGACCTAAATGGACCCATTAATAACAGAGCTACTATCTAGAATCGCTTTAACTTGTGCTGTTCATTAAACGTTTTAAATGATTAAGGGTAATTAATAAATCCACGATTTCTGACTAATTAACCTTTTATGTTGTGTGTTTTAGCAGAAAGTGGCTGCAGTCAAAAAATGTTATTGAAATATTTAAAAATTAGTATTGAGTCATGAATAAGCTCACAGGTGAACTAGTCTCTTCTTCCTGATGATGCTGCTGTAAAAAATAGTCACTGATTACTATTTAATCCATAAAAAGCTTAACTAACTGTGACTATTCTGACTTTTATCCCTGGAACCTCAGCACGATGTGACCAAACAGAAGATCAGACGAGGTGCACTTTGAAATACCACAGCCATCAATCAATTCAAATGAAGTTATAATGAGTAACAATAAACACTGCAGGGTAAACGTAGCCTCAGTCTAACAGGCCAGTTCTTCCAGGGGGAGCGAGCACAGTTCCCTTCAAAGACTCCGATCGCTCCGAGTCTTCAGACCACCGGGGTTTTGGCATGAAAGAATATCATTTCTTCCATCATTGGGAACGATAATACACATTGTCACTTACAGTGTGTGCCTTTATCTGCAGCTCTGTCCACCAACTCGACATAATAAATGACTGATTAAATGACTTATGTCTTTAGATTGTAAATTGCTGCTTTTAAACCCTAACCTTGCTCGAGATCACACTTGCTTTGATGGGAGCCTTTGATGTGTCTTTGGTTGCACGAACACACAACCTTGCGCCTGTATTCTGGCAGCAGAGCGTCACTAATTATCTTTCCAGCAGAAAGGTAAGGGAGGTAGAGATCTGTGTGTGCGCGTGTGGTCTCAGTGCGACGGTAGCTTTTAATGAGCCCCACGCTTCTTATCAAGCTTGGCGCTCGACAAACGCTCTGATCCGCCCACATGGAGGACAGCGCTCGACTGATCGCGTCCTCCCCACCCCACGCCCTCTGCGCCCACCCCGCTCAACACCCCGATCGCCCTCCCTCCTCCCTTTCTTCCCTCCTCTGCTGTCGCTGAGAAATATCCTTGAGAGAAACTGTGAATCAAAGGGCTTTTCATCCTTTTTCACAAAGAGAGAGAGAGTCAGAGAAGGAGAAAGATGGAGGGAATGATTCACCAAAGGAAACGAGAGAGAAAAGGACGGAGAGTGGGTAAGAGGGGAGAGAAGAACAGAAAACGAGGATGAAGGACTGAACTTCTCCAAGTTGCTGGTTGCTGCAGAGGTCACATCCTAGATTAGCTCTCACTTCTCCCTTCCATCTCTCCATCCCCTCCACCTAGCTTCAGACAGGGACCAGCAGCTTCAGGGCCCTCATGGGTGGGAGGGGATGAAGGGGACACTGGGCATTTAGACATCTGTCAGCCACTAATGAAAGAGCTCAATTTTGTGGAAAATCTCAAACAACCTTGTCTGACAGGCAAGCTGACAGGCTTTAACTCGCTGTGTGCTGTCAGGAGTGTGTGTGCGTCTCAGCGTGGAGGGTGGAGTGCATCATGAGGGGGAAATAAAAAAATGCAATGCAATAAAGTCCGACTGTGGAACATATGCCTGTGTGTACGTACAAGTGTGTATGAAAGCGCGTGTGTGTTAGACTCACGCAGGGTGTGGATCAGCACATGCAGCGGGGGTCGGGTCATATGGCTTCAAGTCGCTCCAGGGGTACGGGGCATGTTTTTGACGATAGACGGGTTCGGTGCACGGCTTTGTGCACATGTGTGTGAAAAGAAGCTTATTTCGACTCAGTCGTGCTTTTAGAATTGGGGAGATAAGCACCGTTCTCTTCCACATGCAGGCACACACACACTCCCCACCCCAGCAGAGCTTCATTAGCGGGTCATTACAGGCTGTTGTTCTTTGCTTGCTCCTTTGCACTGTGTATGTCACGCACAGAACTCGCCATGTTTGTTACTGCTGTTGTGGTGATTTGCACGCGGCAAGAAGAGAAGGCGTCAAAAAACAGGCAGCGTTACTGACGTTTGTGCAGTGAACCGCTTGTACCGTGCAGCGAGAGTGTGGGGGGGATCCCTCCGCTTAATTTGGGAAGAAGTATAAAATGAAAATGACAAAACTGTAAAATTACAATCTGTTGTGCAGCATTTGAACAAAATTCAATTAGGAAATGACACATTACTGTTTGAGTGTCACGCTGCAGGATTTTCTTCTTACCTACTGAGAAGTAGGTAGGACAGTACACACATCTATGGTAAATCACACGCAACTCTGCCATTAATTCTACTCCTGCTTTGTTGGGCACATTCCACAACTTGTTGATGTGCATTGTTGAAAGGCTGCAGACCAGGAGCCTTAGTAATAAAGGTTCCTGTTCTGACCTGTATATGCTGTGAAATTATTCCTTCATCACTGAGGTATGACCGACAAGCCTGGAGCTGACACGAGTGTAGGCTCTCAAACAGACAGGACCGAGCTTCAGCTCAGACAGCTGAGGACCGACAGCAAGCGGAGGAGAGCCGCGGAGAAGCTGCCGTTTTTAAAGTTTCACCATGGCGCAGAGATGAAGTCATCACATAAAACCACAGACCCCTTCACTTAACAGGCTCCTGAAGAAATGGCAAGTGTTCAGCCGCGTCTGCCATAAACCAACATGGCTGCCGGCTGGCGCTGCCAATGCCGATGCCCTTTTCTCCAATTTGGCCCCGGTCCAGCTTTCCACTCTGATTGCATCTGTCCCTGTTAGGGCCTTGGGTTTGGAAGGAGAGATAGAGTGAGGGAGGGGAAGACTGCCAATACAAACATTGTTCTGCTGGCTTTTTACAAGCCAGGAGAGTGGGGAAGTTAATAAGCAGGTATTGGTTTTTAACTGCGGCCCGTTTATTGCTTTGCCCTCGAGCGTGCTCGAGTGCTCTACTCCACCTTTTTCCTGTCCATCTGCCCATCGCCTCTGCTAACCTCTCGCTCAATTTCTCCCTCTCTGCGTCCATGCTCTCCTTTGTCTTGACTCGCCTCATTCAGCAATTAATTCGCCATCCTCGTCATCACTCTTTTCTGTCTCTAGCTGATTTCAGAGCCTTTTTTCATTTTAAGCAGAGGGGGAGCCAGTTTAAAAACCCCATTGAAATTCTAAACAAAGCTCTTCATAATCATGTCACTATTGATTCAGCGCTTGGACTGTGTGTTTGAATTCATACTGTAGTTATTGGTCTTCATCAGCCTGTGTAGTAGGTTTAAAGCCATATCTGTCAATACCTGAGCTTTAATACCAATCAGTGTTGTCCAACGCTGACATGATGAATATGATGGCGTTTAATTAAGTGCATGTTATGCTCTGATCAATGTCTGGGTATCAATGGGCAGTTTCAATGTTCCTTCTTATCAGGGCAGGCTGGCGTTTGCACGTTCTCCATGTCTTAATCACTGCAATCATATCACAGCTCTAATACAGGTTCAACTTTTAAACTAACGCCTGCCTTGGCCAGCTCCTACCGTCCAAATGCACAGGTATCCGACTTCAAAAGCCCCAAACACAACTACCAGATGCTGCAGGAGAGAGAAGCTAGTGCGGAGGAGGGCTGACCAGACAGAACAGAGGGAGGGAGGGTGTTGTGGTGTAAAAGAAGGCGATTTCATGTTCCTATAATCCTGAGACTGCTGCAGTATGTGTCCTCCCCAGGGCTGTTTCACACCTCCAACAAGGGATAAGTGACTAACTCTCACAGCACAGGAAAACAGACCGAACTGAACATGCTTATTCCACTAGCAATTAACACAGTGGCTGCGCCGAACAACAAGCTTGACTCTGAATCGAAAAACCCGAGCACAAATCCTGTGTACAGCTCTTGTGGGATTCTCGGTATCCACCCTGTCCTGCCCAGGAGGGCTATCTGCCGATCCATCCGACAGAAGAAAGCGGGCGCGGGCGCTCAACTGATGAGATTCCAGTTAGCTGGCGCAGCCGAGGAGAGACGGGGAAGCAGCCAACAGCCCGAACGGGAGGGATCTGGGGGCCTCTAAATATCCACCGCGGGCTGAAAGAGCAAGAGTGCGAGCGAGCGCCAGCCCACTTCTTCTATCACTCTCCTGGGCTACAGGAGGGAACAATAGTGGAGAACGGAGAAGGCAGACTGAAAACCAGTACCTGTAGTACAGCCTGTACACCAGAGGCCAAACGTTACACTAACAATATATATATATTTCTGTGTATATATATATTTCTATATATATTTCTTTTTGGGAATCTATTGCCCAGGCTGCTCCTTCTGCTTTGGCTGCAAACACTGGATCAGCTGCTGGCTAAGAACATCTGCTGCTTAATTTTTTTGGCTAGTAAAACCTGCGTTTGCATTCACTTTTATGTCTGGCCAGGTTTGCCGGATGAAAAGCCACCGGCCACACGTTTTCACGGGGACAGCGTGCAGCAAAAGCAGGTGAAAGACTTTCTAAATGTTCTAGGAAGTTGAGATTCGGCGGCTGGATGTTCCTCTTCGCTCTCTCGACTAAACTAACGCTGTTTTCTCACCTGCTCACATTTTTCGGTGACTCTGGCTAGACAATGCACCGTGGCAGCAGTGCGACACAGCAGCGCACACGTGGGTGCATTCACACGCACACTGAGGTTGGGGTGGGCTGCCTTAGGGTGCTGCTGTAAGTGTGTGATTAGAGGAGAAAGTAGGCAGAGGAGAGTCGCGGACACACACTCACCCCTGTTAAGGTCTTTATGTTGTGCAGCGCATTCTGGGCTTCAAGGGCAGCTTTCCTTGTGTAAAACGTGACAAAACAGCAGCCTGGGGAGAGAAAGGAGAGAGAGAGAGAGAGAGGGGATGAGCATAAAGAGCAACAAAGAGCATTTTCTCTATTCATCTGCTGGCATCACCTGTCGACACCGGCAGACGCTGAGTGAATATTAAGGATGAGATATCCTAGCGGAGGGGAAGGGAATGGTTTTGGATTCGTTTCAGTGCTGATGACTCGAGCCTCGAGGAGCACACACGCACACACACCATAAAAGGAGGCGATAAAGAAAAGGGGTTGTCTCTTTATGAATCCTTGAGTAATCTGTGAACAGCTGCTTACACACTCATTCACCAAAGGAAGTGTTTGTTCACTCGCTGGCTTCAGTGGCTGAATAAGCATCAGTGATTAGCAGGTCAAAAGACATCTAGATGCCCATGTTAGAGCCTAATCTGCATGTTAAACGACTGCTCAGAAAAGCCACATGTACCGTAGCAAGAACAGCTGCACGTTCCACACCAGCCTAACGCTATAGTGAACCGGTCTGCCTCCCTGATTGATTATAGTAAATTACCTTGTCCCCTCAAACAGCCGGAAGCCACAGACGATGAAGTGAAAACAAAACGACTTTTATAAACTCTTTAAATCTACCTGTGACCCGGGTTTGGCCCCGATGCCCCAAACCTGCAAACCTGTCTAATGCCATTCAATCGCTCACAAATACAGTGTCCGCATGCGCGCGTAGCAGCGAGGGCGTGCTTTTCAGTAATCTGCGTGTAATCCCAGCTGAATGCTCAGTCCAGCCACAGACCAGCTGACCTGACCACTGTTTAGAGATATTATCCATCCCGAGTCCATGACTTAGCCCATGAGCCCCAGACTGGTGTTACTTCAACATCTACTTCCTTGCTGCAGGTTCCCGCGTTCGGGCCGAATGTCACCAGCTTTGTTCATCTGTTAATGTATTTGTCCACCCATGAGTTGAGTGATCCATTGTTTACATCTGCTTTGTTGTTCTCCGTATTGTGTTTACGACACAAATCAGCTCAGTGTGAACTGAAGCGGACTGGTTGTGGTTTTGTTGCCCGTATCGCAGACATCAGCCCTTATGACACCAGCCCTGCAGTGCATCTTAGTGAAATCCAACAGTGAGCATCTGGAGCAGGTTTCGCATCCAAATCCCAGAGTCCCTTTGATGAGGCTGGGAGCATAATGGATCTGAATTCCTGCTGTGTCCTCTGGGTGCCAGGGTTGTTGAAGAGTTGGCCCCTAGCCTAGCGTCAGCGACGTGATTGGTGTTGTGATTCGGGCGGTGTACTGCCTGTGTATTAGCGGGGATAACTCTCGGCTTAGTGTTTTCTTCTTCAACCCCCAGCGTGAAAGGCAGCTCGGGGTGTCACTTCACTCAACTCTGAGCCCTCCGCTATCACTATCAATTTACCACCACCAGTTTCACAGCAGCTTCTACTAGTTAAACGCACGGAGATAAGAAGGGAAATTAGTCATGACTGACAGATTATCAGGGGGTAAGAATTCTGCAGTCTATCGCATGTAGGTCACCACACTGATGTGGCCCAGACCCGGGCCAGTGGTAAACTACCCCATTTACTGTGGGCTCTGCACATCATGATTACAGTCTGACGAGCTCTTCGTACACTAATCCTCCCAAATCCAGTTCAGGTGTTAAGTGACGCACAGGACGTGATGACACCTGTGCAGATGTGTACAAGTGTGAAAGACAAAGATGACTGAAATGTTTGCTGCAGCACAGACCGGCTGCAAGTGTTCACAGCCTGTGGAACCACTGCACTAAACAGCCAATTTTTTCAATCACCATCTATTGGGAAATTGAGACATTTGTGCACTTACAGTGACCTGAATGACACTTTAACTAAACTCTCTGAGTCAATGCACAAACAGACGCACTAAACTGTTTCCATGTGCTGTGTGTGTCACTGTATGTGTGCAGTAGTGAAGCTGTGTCTCTGTACTGTACATCATAACTTCTTGTATTTTCTTATAATTTCCTCTCTTGTGCGATCAGCCATTCCAGTAGCCCTGCAGACGGTTAGCTCTGGGTGTTAGCATTAGCAATTCTGACAGCATGTAATGTGCAGGGGACGGTTGGCTGTTAGCGCCGCGTGTTGCGATTCCCACGGCGTAGCCGGGCCTGAGAGCCATGCAGCATGTGGCGGATCGTCCCAGGTGGTGGGCTGTCAAGATGAGGATCAAAGTGCAGACGAGTGGACCTCAAACACACACACACACACTGAGGCTAAGAGACAAATCCCTGCAGTCTTCCACTTCCACCTGTTTAAGAGTCTGCACACTCACAGCTCACACACAAAGCTGCAGAAAGCCAATGAGAGCATACATATCATTATTTAAGGATATGTCAGAGGCACATACCTGTAAAACCGCCTAGGCGAACAAGCGCCGCAGCCCAGCATGAATAAGCTCTTCCCATCTATTTGTGTGTGTGTGTCTCTTTTCTCGCAGCACAAACATTTACCTGAAGGCCGAGAGGGCTCAGAGCTGGGAGATCCACTCTGCTTGTACTGTTGAGAAGGGACACTCCAAAACACACGCAAACAAACACGGAGCGAAGAGAAGAAATCTATTAGACGCTAATGTGTGTAACGGGAAGAGTGCACCGAGTCAGACAGATGGAGAGGACGTGGGAAAAGAAGAGAGAGAGAAGAAGGAGAGGAGGGGAGAGGAGGCTGTGAGTGGAATAGAGAGCAGAGGAGGGAGATGCCTGTTCATAAATGCTTCATGGCGGCTGAAGGGGGCCTTTGACTGGTGAAGACCCGCAGCCCCTCGCCTCTGTCAACACATCTATCCCCTCCAACAACAGGTCGACCCCGGCTCCACGGCTCCAGACAGCGGGACTGCAGAGGAGCGGAGGGTGCATCGGCATGTTGAAGAGGTGCCTTCAGGCTCATGTATTGGCATTTTGAGGTCGGTACTGTTTTTTTAATTTGAAACCAGGACAGGACATGTTGTCCGTGTCTGTTCGCGGGAAATCCAACCAGTCCGGGTGCACGAAGGCCCGGAGGTGACAGCCTGCTGTGCAAGCTTAAGTTTTATGAATCTAACGCATAATAGTATTTTTTTTATTTTAATTCCTTATTTGAAAGAACCTCCCCACCTTCCCTGCCACTCATGTGTGGGTAGGTCACATTAGCTTAATTAGTGACTAATCTACAAAAAATCGTCGTCATAGTCGTCTGGGTTTAAGTGCAGTTTTCCATATTAGGCCCTCTTCGGAGGCTCTTATGTGGCGCTACAGCACATTAAGGCAGCATTAACCCAATGAATACCAACTCCGACAAGATATCAAACTCACTCACGGAATAATGTTGTTCACAGAGACCCGTCAGACGCGAGTCGGCTTATTAAGCGGGGAAAGACAGGCAGGCAGGGGCTGTATCACTGAGCTTCACCCCTCCAGCTGAGGCTGAACTCCCTCGTTCTCCCCTCGCTTCCTTCCCCCTCCTCACTCCCTTTGACCCTTGGGGTTCCGCTCAACTGCTGACCCACATTAACTACACTCTACTGCAATTACCGCGCGTTCGGGCCTCTGGGAGGCACGGGATACTGGACAAACGCCGCATCTCGCTCTCTGTCTTGCATTTCACCATTCCATCAGTGTTCCCCCTTTGCCCCTGGCTCAGCTGTAGAAATGCCCCCTCACAGTGTATAATCTATGTGTGTCAAAAGCCACTGAGTGACAGCCGGGGTGGGGGGTGTGGCAGCGAGCACATTTCGAATTTTGACAGTGCAATAAAGAACAGATTGTCAGATGGAAAAATAGGGAGAGGATGAGTGGATGGCTTCAAACAATGCTGCATCTCTGATGGGCATTTGGCTGATGTTCTAATCCTGTTAACACAGGAACCGGTCCAGCTCGCAGCACTTCACAAATCTATACAATCCACTGGTTACTTTGGTGGAAAAACACCAGTGTCATCCTCTTCCAAATCCTCCCTCCCTCGCTGAAACCAACCGTCCTCCGAGGGGGAAAAAAATAAATAACAACTCCGCTCATAACCAGGCAACTCTCTCTGTCGCTGAGGCATGCAAAAGTATAAACACAGAGAGAGAAAGACACACAGAGACGAGCTGAGAATCCACCCGCACACACCATCTCCCATTAAAATCCACCTGCAGCTGCTCTGTAATTGGGCTTGGTAGCTGGCTAAAAAAGCTAACGTCTAGTTAAGGCGATATAATTGGCCGCTCTGCTTCAGGAAAGAATGAAATAAATCAGTCCTCAGTCTCACGTCGACCCCGTCTCAACTGAATCCATTAGAGCAGATAATTGTCTTGGACGGCGGCGCGTTCGCTTCGCGTTGCCACAGCCGAGCGAGAGAACACACTTGGCTTGCACTTTCAAAAGCGGGTGTCTGCCACTGGATGGGCCCTGGACAAGGAATCAGACGCCGTCAATCGGAGCAGTAATCAGGAATCAGATACTATAATCTGCCTGCGTGTGTTTATCTCTAGACTGGAAATTATTCCTCACATCTTTATTGGATTTTTATTTTTTAATGTTTCTTATTTTTGCAGCCATCAAGATGACATTTCAGGTTAGAGACGTAAGAATGAAGGGTGATGTAAAATCTATTTCAAGTGTCCAGATCAGACACTTATCAAGACAAGGAATCGCTTCTCAGGGGCCGGTATTGATCGCACCTTTTGTTTCCAATGTAGCTTACATGAAGCAGCAAAACATTTATTGTACTTAAGGAGGAAACCAACTTCCCTTTCGTCTATATTTGGTGCTATGTACTTGTGGCCATGTTGTGGCTGCCGCTCTTCCCCAGAGATCAGCTGTCAGTCAAGCCGTGCAGGAGGCTGCGCGCTGTCTCGTTTTCTCACATTGGAAGGTTGGATTTTTCTGCGGGTGGACTGATTTGACTTCTGTTCCACAGTAATAGGTAGCAGGGTGTCAACAACAAGTCTAGTTGGGCTGCACAAGGAGGAAAAGGTCTAGAAGATTTGTAAGCTGTGCGCACTAGGACTTTGCTAATGTCCTTCATGGATGGATTCAGACCCTCCTACTAGCTCAGGTTGCTGTTTCTGATAAGTGTCTTTTACAGTAGCTTTAACACACTGGTAACTGTGCTGTCACTTCCAACTAGCCATGTGCAAACAGTTTCTAAAATATTTAGCACACAAAAAAGAGCGAGAGAATCTAGGCCAGTCTCAGTGTCTATAATAATCAACATACTCCGCTCTTCACTTTCATTTTCACCGCTCCGCTCTCTCACCTGCTCCAAATATGAGAGTCGTCTGAAAAACCACATCTCTTGAACTCTTCTGAACGGGAATGAGAGATTTTTGTTGGAAAGGCAACTTGCAGGTCAGACAAACATTTTATAAAAAAGAAATCATCTGTTAAAAATGTGACCTCCACGAGGAATCCTTTCTCACATCAGATTTTATATTTTCAAACCGTCTGTTAATGAAGGCATTACAAACTTACTCTCTTACTCTTGTGTGTCAGCCGCTCATGTGGGCAGCCTGTATCATTAAGATAAATGACAAAGCGCGTCCCCTGCCAAACCAGGGACACGCTCACACACCCTGCAACAAACTCGTCATGGTGCTTAAGGTTGTGTTTTAGCAAAAGGGCCATTTTCTGTTTATCCCTCTGGCTCTCTTTGTCTCATTCTCCCGTTATCTCTGCCTCCATCTCTGTCTCTCTTTCAGCACAAAATGCCAAATTGCTCCATTTCTCACTCGCTCCCCTCTTCCCCAGCTCATCCACTCATCTGGTTATTAACTCCAGACACATTAAACCAACAGTGGTGCCACGATATTCCCCAGACTGTGCTAGTCAGCATAAACACACACACACACACAGACGCAGCCTAAATGCACACACCTGGGTCAAACTGCAAAATGGATTCACAATGAGCAGCATCTATTGCAGCTACAAAAATCAACGAATCAGAAATCCAAGTAAAGGAAAAGAACCAAATGCTCTAGTTATGATCCTACAGAATAGAAACTTTAAAATATCCTTGTTATTTGCCATATAGACGTTTAGAAGCAATATCACACTTAGATTGATAATCATCTTTCAAACCTCAAACTTTCAGAAAGAGACTTTTGTTTGCTGAAGGAATTTTTTTCTTGTCAGGCTGAAGAAGCCTCTCAAACGGCACTTACGACCGTCATGTGATGCCAGACGATGACAATAATAAAATAGGAGGATTACTCTGATCCACAGATATCCACTTTCATCATTTGACGTGCAAAACTGTATTTCTGCCTGAGCTTCGAGCGAGCATTAAGTCCCGGGTTTTATCTTCAACATCCTGTAATTAATCAGTAATTTATTCATAGCTGTCCCAGTCCAATGTCAGACAGGCTGGTAAAATGAAGTGAAAAGAAAATAGCTGGGTTTACCTTCAGAATGAAGTGATTTTATTAACTTGGGCTCAGCCGGCAGAGACTGGTGAACTGAGAGTAAATGGAAAATGCGTGTGAATCAGGTCTAGAACACATCAGGAAGTCTGGTTCATCAACAGAAGTCGAGTGGTGTCGTGTGGAGTTTTGTATTTTCTGCTGTCAATTAATGTTTCCTCGGGTTGTGGTGTTTTCGTCTTTTTGTCGCCGATGTTCTTCTTTGGACCAGTGGTTGCTGAATAGTCAGATAATGAGGATCCAGACAAACAGGGAAACAGAAAAGTTGTGAAGGCTTGCAGCTGTGGAACTTCAGTGGGGCTAACAAACTGATTTTAAAAAAAAGAAAGAAGAGCATCCGTGTCGCCACTGGGGCACCGAAGTGGGCTCAGTCGCCCCACGTGGCCGAGATTCTTTTCAAACAACAGCATCGCTAATTTAAAATAAACACTGTGAGGGAAGAGAGGGGCCACAGTTTTCCTGACACCGGAGAAATTACTCGCGGTGTGGCTGACTATTGCAGTTCTCCCGAGTCGAGCGGGTGCAGATGACGCCAGGCGGCTCACTTAACTATGAGAAAACAACAACAGTGCTCAAAGCCTTTGAATAACAAGGCCAGTCAGAGCCCAATCAAATGCCACATTTCCTCTTAAACATTCCACCTGGCAGCAGAGAGAGAGCGGGGCCGAAAAGAGCGAGGCACACAGAGATATTGTCATTCAGACGAGAACAAATATAAGGCTTGGGAGGCAGCAGTGTTTTTATCCACTGTAGAAGTGGCACCGAGTGATACTCTTGACTCAACCACCACCAAAACAACTTATTTCAAGGGAGATGGAGCAGGAGATTTAAGGGAGATGAAGGACAGGAGGAGGAACTTTGGCCCCGCTTTCCTCGTCATAGGCAGCAGAGAGAGCTGGCTGATGGGAAGGGAGGGAGTCATCCCAAGGCCGAGAGCATGCAAACACAAAGCTCACGGCGAGCGTGTTGGTGTGCAAAAATGACTTGTCAGGATGTTGTCTGCAGGCTTTCATAAGCTTGTGTGACTCAGCCAGAATGTGAGCAAGCCAGGAAAAAAAGCTAGCGAGGGAAAGAGAACAAAACAAGTAGAGGCTGCGGAAAGGTGAAGAACACCACACGTCCCAGACACACGTATGCACGGCAAGGAGTTTATCACCTACTAGGCTGAAGCCGTGCAGGAGATGCATGTCTTACGTTTTTGGGAAATCAGTTACAGGGAATTTAAAGAGGCTCCCTGGAAACCTTTACGCTCACTAGGCAACAAACGCCAGCGCTGATTTAAACCACAGGACAGAACAGATGACCACAGACCAAAATCATTCCACAGCTAGAGTGTCTTAGTAATAGCGGGACAGAACATGAACCCTGTGTCAGCTTAACCCGCAACATTCCTTCCTTTCTGAACATATGTGACAATGCAAATTGGACGCATTTACATGTGTTTTAAGCGTCTCATTATGTGAATGCACTGCCGTCGGTATCGGCATGTTACCGCAGCCTGAGTGGATTCATTTGTTTTCGTGACAGGTCTGATGAAGATCGAGCCAAAAACGGATGAAATCCTTCATTTTAGTCTATTTTTCTGACACGTGAGTGTTTACTTGCTTTTCTCGCTTCATTCCTGCTGATTCATATTGTTTCATCTGACACTTTGAAAACTTCTCTTGAAATTTGCTTTACAGTTGGATGGAAGCGCCGCAGCTCCCATGCTGTCGTCCTCTCCTGCTCTCTATCTCTCTTTGCTTTCCTCCCACTCTCCATGTCTCATCAGGAGTGTCATCAGCCCCCACTCTGGTTGATGCCTGTTAATATGGCAGCACTATTGTCTGCTCGTTCGCTGCTGCTGTCTCTATTGTTTGCTCTCGCTCTTGACAAATTCATCAAAGGGAAAAAGAAAGGGAATGGGAGAAAATAGCTGCAAATCATGTGGCTTTGCACAATTGACTATGTTAGCCTGGCAGGGCGAGTCTTTGTCTTCAAACAGTGCAAGAAATGCATTCTTGCTCGTGTAATGCTACACATATGTCATTTGTCCTGCTATTAACAAGGTGGGACGACCCACTCAGTCACTGAGTGCTGTGTGGAAGTGCCTGTATTTATATTTGTGTTCGCTGAAGCGTACGTTTGTCAGCGTGTACCTCTATTTGTCCCAGTATGGCCGTGTTCTGTCCGTGTATTGGTACCTTTACTCTGTGGAGGGTTCTGGCTGCGGTCTCGGAGTATGTTGATCTGGTAGACGGCTCCGTAAGGCTCAAACAGCTCCTTCAGCTCCTTCTCTGACCAGGAGCGCGGGATCTGGCCCACAAACATCTTGATGGCGTCCGGATCTGGCTGGTCCGAGTGCTCCAGTGCCCCGTTCATCTTCCCGGCTGTGCCGTTACTGTGGTTGAGACAGAACAAAGACTAGTTACAAATCTAACTGTTATACTAATGATAAAAACGTGGCGCTTATTTATAGCTTGTTTTCTTGTATGAAAACTACAAGGTGAATTTGTTTTGGTGAATTATTCCCTAAAAACTTGTGCTTCAAACTTAGATTTTTCTTTATTCGTACAAGGTAAAATCCAACAAAGGGCAGAGAAGGAAACATGAAATACAGTGCTGCTGTGCTGGGAAAACCTCTAAGTTAAGATAAACAGCTTTGCTTTTCAGCTTTGTGACACTGCATTTTCCAGAGTTTTAAAGTGTTTTAAAGATGTTTAAAAGTAGGAGAATTTCCTGAACCCCTGAAGGAAACACTTACTTCTTTGGTTCACATGAAAAATTCTAACCACATTTTAGTGTGTGGAGAAAGGGAAAAATGTCAAATTTTAAGTTAGAGTCCATGTTATTGAAAACTGATACAGATTAAAAGTCTCGTAAAGCAGCCAAGAAGCTCCTAAAGACACATTTTGAACATTGCAGCGTCTCACATTCCCCTTTCAGGTGCCTTAGCAGCTCCTTACACCAGGGCAAGACAGCTTTCAAGGTTTTTCACTGACGTCCTTAAAGCTGGCAGCTTTATTATATATAACTTGACCCATCAGTAAAGTGACATATCACTGTGACCCTAAATGGGTTTCTCTGGGTAGCAGATCTATTCAGGATGTCCATGAGTTCTGAGCGAAGCACAAACCCGGTTCCTCGGCTACAGCGTAATACAAAAAAACCTAATATATATAATAATTTAGCAGTCATAGACTTTATGTCTGTAACACTAACCTGAACTATAGCCGTGCATCAGACACATAAACGAAGGCCTATAGTGACGGAGGTGGGGACAGCACCCGATAAGGAACGAGGCGGAGCACGTGTGTGTTAGGACAAATCATAAGCACACGCCACACATAGACATCACTGCCTTCGAGACATGTGGTCTATTCAAGATGCCTCAAAACCAATTTATTGCAACCAAAGTCACAGTGCTATTTTATTGCTCTACTTTCCCTTTTGTTATTCCCAGCAGGAGAAAGAAGGGCATTATCTAGAGAGGCAAAACAAAACAAAGCCAAATCCCAAGCTTGGTTAGCCGACAACACTAATACCACCTTTTAAAGTCTGAGAGAGAGGAAAGAAAGGGGGAGAAGCCAGAGGGAGGGGAAAGGAGCGATATGTAGCAAAACTGGGAGCGAGTAAAAAACATCCAGACCTTTGAACGCGGGCCATCCATCTTTTGCAGAAAGAGCCGAGGCGCTCGGCAGAAACGCCCAATTCTTTAAAGGACTTAAAGGACATGTCAAATAAAACGCCAGAACCAGAGAAGGAGTCAACGAGCCAAACCAGCGCTAACAGTCCTCAGGGCACTAACCGCTCCTTGCTAAGCTGTCCGATAAATTGTGGAGGCCGCTGGCACCGAGGGAGCCCCAAGGCGCCGACGAGGGGGGGAGGAGAGCAGGGAGGAAGGTAAGGAACGGCAACTGGATGATACGGAGGCACCCAAATGCTGAAGGCGGTTGCGAGGGACGAGCCCGAGCGGTCGCTGGGTTCAGACTGAAGCGCATCATCCCTTCGCCCCCTGACACACACGGTGCTCGTGTATGTGCGCAGGAAAAGAAGCAGAAAGAGGGAGAATAGCTGGACACAATCCCTCATTGTTGGCTGTTTATGCGAGGCCTGTGGGGATTGACCGAGTCCGCGGTGAGACGATACAATGGCCGGTGTCAGAGGAGCGCCTCCCTCGTCCTGGACACTGTCCGCCCTGTGTTCCCTCCACCGTTCACTCTGCCCGCTAAGACAATGAATAGCCTCACACTTGCCGCCATAAGGCATATGAACGCTTACAGAGCTGTCTTGTGTAGATTGCATGCTCCGTCGTTTCCCGAGGTGCTTGGAAGTAGGTGACTCTCCTCACTACAAAGGAATGAACGCCTCTTCCTTCGCCCCTGTGGCCAAGACTGACAAGGTGTTATTGCAAGCAGACAGAGTTTTACTGCGCACAAGTGTGTGGATGTTTGTGCGAGTGTGTGATGCTCAGCAGGAGAGTGTCCTGGGGCTGGGATTAAGTCATTGAGTGGATCCACTCCTGCCATAGCCTCTCCATCTCCCTCCCTCTTTCCTCTCCTTCCTCCTCTTTTCTTTCTCCCTCTCAATTTGAGCCAATTGTTTGCCTTAATGGCTTAACTATTGCTTCCATCACTCCAGTCTCCCTGCAGCACAGGGCTGTGACTCAGGGCTGATCCACACTGAGTGTCAGACAGTAAAAAATGTGTCTGGATAGGTCTTTGAAGCAGCTGCTGAGGGCTGTTATTCCCTCACCTCACACTCACATTAGACAGCAGCCTCATTCATCCAAGATACAGCTGCGTGGTATTGACCATAAAACCTTATGACGCTTCTTTATTTATTCATTCACTGCCTTCATGTGACATTCACAGCCCGCTCCACAGACCGTCCCCTCCGTTACAGGCAGCGTTCAACACTTTGACAAACATACCAATTGACTCTCATTCTGGCGCTGAGATGAGTGAATCTCAGCTCTGAACCCCAGACGCGTGCAGAGAGGAATGAGAATAAAGGGACGGCGTGGAGGAGATCGATGCAGATGAGCCGGGTTAGAAGTAAGTACAATCCAGAGCTCAGCACGGACACACACACATCGCACATGCGTTCACACACGGGCTGCGGTCGAGGCTGGCTGCGCTGATCCCCCTGCTGTTCTCCCCTTCTGTTTCTGCTCTAAAACACACATCCTCCACGACTGCCTTAACCCTCCAGTCGCACACACACCGCAAAACACCCTTGCAACTCAGTCACACACTCCAGTCAGTTCGTGGAAGGGCCGACCTGTCACACTCCTTCTCATTGGCAACATGTTTGCAGGGTGTGTAACGGTCCCACAGGGGAACTAATCTTGTTGACAAGCAGAGTGAGAAACATCAGTCCCCCCGAGGGAACAGGGCGACCAAGGTCAACGACACACACATTACTGGCATGTTAACGCACACAGGCCTGGACAGTCAAACCTCCTCACAGGCACATAACTTGGCAAAAAGACACAAGTACAAGCTCCTGAGGTGAACGTGAGACGGATCTACTGAGTCATAAGAGAACCACTGGAGTTCAATATACACTGTGTGTGAATGAGACGCTTATTAACAGACACACACGTCACCTACGTGTTTATTACTGTACTTACGCTGATGCTTATTTCTTCATAAATATTACAGACACATCCCGTCCTGAAGGCACACACACACACACACACACACAGTTCATTTCATCGTCCTGAACATTTTCTGCTGCTGCATCAAACTGTAAATAAGATTAGCAGCCTCACCACAACATGCCATAAGAGGCACGCTTTTCCTCCCTCAATCCCACCCTGTAACTGATTTTTTCAGCGTCAGTGCGACGTGCGATGGCGGATTAGTGACTGGCGCACTGTAGTGACTGATTTAGGTGGAAAGCTTGTTGTTTTCCACCGTCTCGCGGTGAGGCAGACGGGCTGTCGGGGGCCTGGTTCGAGACAAACTGGGGAGCGTGATACTGCCTGTGATTCACTTGAATTTTACTGTAAACAATATTTCACCCACCTTGGCCACAGCTGTAGGATAACAGTCACTGATACAGTATGTGCTTCATATATGATATGCATTAGAGAGGTTTCTCTGCTGTATGGAGGAGGCAGGAAAGCTTTGAAGGAACTGTGACCATCTGAAAAAGCTGGGACTGGGTGAGACTGTATGGTTGCCTTCATGTTTATGTGTGTGTACGTGCGTTTTGGTTGCTATGGAGACCTGGCATTACATCCGACTCTGGGAAACGATCAGATAAATGTCACAATAGCTAATGAAGCTGCACCGGTGCCCCGACGCTCAGCTAGCTCTGTGCTAACGAGCCATCGCACGCTGCCACGCGCTAATGAGAGGAGACACGCACGTATCCACGCTCACCTAGTGGGAAGAAAACACACCGATGCGCGACACACACGGAGGCGAGTGAAACAGGCCCCGTTCCGCTCGCGTTTCATGTTTCATACTTCCCTGAGTGTATAAAACGCTGAAGGAGCTCACACCGCTTTCTCAGAAACAAAGCCACCTCGTTAGATGCAGGTGCTCGTGCAGTGTCTGGATCTGTGGCTAATAAGGTTCTCTGGATATGGATGCGTGAATTACATTGAAAGTGAATGACAAAATGAAAGCTCGCTGGAAAAAGAAAATGTCCCCTAGGATGAAACTGCTTCTTATAAATTCAGCTGGCATTTAAAACCTGATCATGATCAGTATCTTTGTATATATATATATATACACATAAATCTGTATCTTTGTTTGAATAAGGTCGTCAAAATGACTACAGTGCAAAGTGACGCTCAGAAAGGACAAAGGAACATGTCGCATGTCGCTAATTCCTTTGTAAAAACACTTTGTTTTGAGTAAGTGCTGCTGCATCCAAACCCATGTTTAGTTATAGGTTGTGTGTAATTCCTTTGAGAGATAACCAGCAGCTCTTTTCCCTCCATTCTTTAACATTTCCTTTCAGATAAAAGCCCTGTAGTGAATATTGTCCTCCTGGTGCAGGATACACAACAATATTAGAAATAAAAGCTCTTAAATGCATCTGTCCATGTAAAATAAACCTTCAATGAAAAACACAAAAATGAGTGAACCCTATATACACAGCTGAGAACTCAAAAGAAAGCCCACATTGAAACTGGTATCTGAATAACTCTATTGCATCTCTATTCAAGCTGAAGGCTTTTCTTACCATTATTTAAAAAAGCTTCGCTGTTCATAAAGAAACTGCATGTTTTTGATGAATGGGCTCCTTTCAAAGCAAACGCAAATCTCACTCCACGGTTTGCATCCTGCCTGCACAAAGGGAAACAACACGGCAAGCTCGCATTTCATGTGATCTGCTGAGCCTTGAGTGGCGGCAAGGCGACGGTCAGGATCACGCGAAGGAGCGGAGCTGGAGTCACCGTACTGTGAACTGTGTACGTCAAGACTCGGAAATTATGTAGCAGACGGTTGAAAAATAATTTACACGCATCAATGTCCATCTGAAATTTTCAAGAGGAAGAACAATCCATTTTTGATACGAGAAAATGTTCCACATAGAGTTGCTTTACTATATATATCAGATTGTCGGCGTTAGAAGAAATATGTTGGCACCAAAAGACAAAAACCTGTGAACTATGAGAAACGTGTGAACATGATTACAGCAATTATCATCAATCAATGGGAAATAATCAAAATATGAAGAACGAGAACGACTGCTACCGTAGTTATTTATTAAAATCAAACTGCTTTAATGGTGCCACTGTAGCGCAGGCCATACATCCGTTGGAATCCATAGCCTTCCTGCTCTTGCACATGCAAATGGGAAAAGCAAATTCCATCCACATCTGGACACCAAGATCTCAAGCTTGCAAACCGGCAGATGGAGTTGATCACATAACTCCTGGAGAAGGAAAACGAAGGAATTCGCACCGTTTATATCAGACAGTCTTATTTTGTTCCACTTTTTTTAATCTATTCCGCTTTTACTCCGACTCTGCGGCACAGTTCCTGGAATTATTTCCTTGAAATTATGCTTTCTAGCTCACGGCAGCTTGACCTGGAGAGTCGAGTCCGTGTGTGTGCACACGTGATAGAGGGAAAGAAGGGGAACGGAATTAAAGCATCTTAAAGCCTCAACACCAGATTGGTCAAATCCAGGCAGCAGTAGCAGCAAAATTCCTCCCTAATCTTTAGCACACTTCCTCCCTTCTTCGCCCCCTGCCTCCTCCCTGTATCTAGTTGCTATGGGAACAGCAGTGCTGGAGGGGCACGGGTTGAGGGTACTGGGTGTCGGGTAGGCGGGTGCACACACATATTACACATGTGCGCACACACTGATGGTTGACTGTCTGATTTGTGGCGCGTCCCCGCTTTATTTCCACCGCGCTCTGATCTTGTGCCGCCTCCCGTCTCTCCTCCGTCTTCACCTCGTGTTCCTCTCACTCAGTCGCTGGTGTTTGCGGGCTTAATGAGGAACAGCTTGTTTGTGGTGTGAGTCTGCGAGCGTGCCTGTGCGTCCGCGTGCGGCCATGTGATAAAATGGCAGCGGCTGTGATTGTCTGGCATCGCGCTGCGGTTCCGTTCTGCCAAAAGTCATCATCTGATTCGCCGACAGGGATGATGGCCCATTTGACTAATGCTTCAGAACAAAACGGGCCAACAACACCAATCCAACAAACAGAAGAAAGTGTGGATGTGGGTCACAAGGGGGGAAAGCTCCATATCAAATTGATACCAGTTCAATTCAAATGCTCCAGGTTTAGGATGCAGGTCAAAAGCAGAGAGCAGGGCCTTTGCGTTTGCTTTTCCTCTGTTAACTGTGTTTTACAGTAACTCCTCAATTTTGTGAACCTGTACATGCAACACCTCCACCGCTGTGCCCTGCTTGAACAATAAATCCCCCAGGTGTGTTCACGCACATCATTCGTGACACCTCTAAAGGGGATGAGTGAGCAGAAAACCACAGGGTAGAGGCAGAAAATGGCGTAATAAGGCCGGTGGGGAGAGCAAAGGGAAAAGGGAAAAGGAAGCCAGTTGCCAATGACAAAACGCTAGTGATTTAACAGCACGCTGAACTGGCTTCAGCACAATTACATCCCATTGTGAGCAAACCTCGGCACCGTTGGCTGCACAAAGGTTACAAAAGCCTCAGTATCACCTCTATTAGCATTTGGCTAAGGCCACTGTTTGTGCGTGAGACGCCAACAAAAGCCCAATAACGCTTGCGACTGGCAAAGTTGTGCACGCAGTCGCTCTTAGAGGGAGCTCGACATGTTTTCGGACGCCCAAAAAGTGCCTTTGACATTTTAATAATGCACCATTACAGCCCTTTACAAACACAGACACCCACAGTCTCGAAGGGCAAGGAGTAGCAGTTGTGACACGAGGGGCTGGGAGCGAAATCAAGCAGGTGAAGTTGAACATGGCGGGAAGAGACAGCCAGAGGAAACGTGTTTATTGCCTGGCATGGGAAGGCGAGAAGAAAAGACAGATGTTGAGAGGCGGCTTTTCTCCGTGCAGGCACATCTGTACGTTGTTCATACTTTAATCTCAATCGCAGATCACTTTATGGTGTTTGCAACCGCGTGTTTGTGTGATTGTCATTAAGCTCTACAAGCACACACACATACCTCTGTGACCCAGGCCGTCGTCCGGAGTAAAGCAGTGTGCTCCCCATTTCTAAAAGCCTTTGCTGTATCTCCTTCATACTGAGTTTCTGCTTGATTACTAAGTTTTGCTTTGTTCAAGTATAACATCCTATGCAGTCTGATTTCAGATAGGTTCATTATCTTAACAGGAGACTGGGAGTAATGATATAGTTGCTCACTCATCAGTAATTGTTCCACCTTCAACACTTGATTCATCTTTGTATCGTCTCATCTGCCTTTATATCCGTCTGATTCCTTAAGTCAGCTTCAAGGAGGAAATCACTCGCACATTGCAGCCCTGCTTTTCCAAGAGCGTTACTCCATAAAATTATAACTATTCACACTCTGAGCCAAGTTCATTTGGGGCTGGATGGGTCTTGTCTCTTAGGAAGCTGACAGTCTTCCAGGGAACGCAGCGGGAATCTTTGGAGCAGCCGCCTGGGCTGACAGTGGGACGGCCAACGCCCATGTGCCATTTCACAGGAGGAGGTGGAGGGGCAGGTAGTGAGTGATAGCATTAAGGGATTTTAGGGCAAGTGGGGTGTTCATTTTCATTAGGTTTTATGGGTTGGAAAAACACTGTCATGAATACCAATTGGAGCTGGAACAGATGGCTCGATATGGGCGTATGTATCGCACGCGCATGGGAAGAGGTTGGAGGGTGCGGGAGCAGCCGACAGCATCAGGTCGGTCAACGAGAGGAGAGAGTTCAGACTGACAGCTGGTGGAGAGAATTCCTTCCTTTCCTTTCCTTTCCTTCCCTTCCCTTCCCTTCCCTTTCCTTTCCTTTCCTTTCCTTTCCTTTCCTTTCCTTTCCTTTCCTTTCCTTTCCTTTCCTTCCCTTCCCTTCCCTTCCCTTCCCTTCCCTTCCCTTCCCCATTTTCTCGTTCTCCCTGCCCTCCATCTCAGGTCACAACCTCCAGAGCAAAATCAAACTTGGATCAGTCTGTTGAACAGTCTCTCTGAGGAGGGAGCCATATGCTGACATATGCTGATGGAGTAGAGAGGGGGAGAGGAATCGCCTGATTATGCCTGTGTGTGTGTGTGTGTGTGTGTGCAGACAGTCCAGTGTGGACTCAGATGCAAACACGCACTCAAATCCCTGCAAAGGTTTGACTGATAGGAGCTTCTGAGGGCCAACAGTGAGTTTTTAGAGCACCTATGACATTTAGAGCAGATTTTCAGGTTTTATTATTTTGGTGTTAGGTCAGCATATTCCTCACGACTGCTTTCATGTGAGAGCTGTGCGAGAGTTATAATGACCCTCATCACCATAACAAAACACCGTTAGTGCATATTTGTTCAGAATTCAAACATAATGCTACAGATTCAGTTCAGCGTGCTGCCCACAAACAACCAGAGCTGTTTGCGTAACTATACCATTTATGTAAAGAAAACTGTATGACGCTCATCAGATGAATAACTCAGCAACAGCTTCAAATAAAGCTTGTGGCTGATACAAAAGCCCAAACTCTACACTGTCATGAACCACGTAGAACCGCTCTTTAACATCCACCCACCGGACCCTAAAGACAGCTTTGTCCCACTATGCATCTCTGGTCCTTCTCCTAGGAGCTTAGCTTATATCTGTAAAGGCTGGGTGGGTACAGGTGCACCTCCCCACTTTGGAGACGTTATACCAGCAAACACTTTAGCTGGGGCGTTAGCCACGGCTCACTGGGTCTGAATGGGGGCACGCTAACAGGCTAGCGCTGCACTCCCGGAGCCCATTGATCTGTGCTGCTCACTAATAACAGACAGCAGAGACTCCTGGCTCTCTGGGGCCATTAGGATGCATGAGTGGGAACCATGCTAAATGGGACAATACACAGAGGTTTGTACAAGGGTAAATACACTCCAGATTATTTGGAGAGTCAGATGCACTGCGGGTAAGCTCCAATAACATGGAATTCCTTTGGCTACCCTTGCAATTGCATTGCCCTGCGTCATTGTCTTTGCAGTGCATGCGTGTGTTGTGATATAAGGATTAAGCGCGGTCTTACGGCGTGACTGAAGCCGATATATTTAGGGTCATGCTTCTATATTTGCACACACATACACAAATATGCTGTGGTGTATTTTTGGTGCACAGGCTGACATACATTCAATCTCCTATCTCCTGAACAGTAAGGGAGAGAAATGGAGAGAGGCCTGTCTGCTCTCCTTCCCCCTAAATGTTTAATGAACCATCTCTCTCTAGCCTCTCTCACTCCGCTGCTCAGCAGTCGCCCATCATCTACTTTTTCTCACTTCATCCTTGTTTGTCCGTCTCTCTTCCTGCAGGCTAACAGACACCGCGCCGTCGTATTGGTTCAGGATGAGGTGGGAATGCAGAAGAAGAGGAGGAAGTGCTCATCTGCATCATATTTTCCTCCTGAACTAAACCTCTCTCTCCAGCTCTAGTGTTGCCAAACACATCATTTGTTCTCACTTAGCTTTTCACTTGATGTTTGAAATTTTGCAATTTGTGAAGCCCAGCAGTGCTTCGCTCTGATGGGACAGTTTTGAGCTGACATATCTTGCAGCCTGAGTGAGTATAAGCTGTGTGCGTTTCCACGCTCACCACAGGAGGAAAGCGTGTGGAGGCACACGTCCAGGTCCTAAGTGCTTATAATGTAACTGGCAAATATATTTTTGGCACAAAGAAAAAAGGTGGAAATACTGTAGCGTTATTTGTGAACACTGTAGTCACAGCTGTTACTGGTTGGGTGGCAAACGGATAAAGATGCGTTTATTAGACTTAAATCTACTGCACTTTGTCTCTTAATTCTGTTTGGAAAATAAATGTACCTACTTTTTGCAATAAATGTGCCTAACTTCAGAAACTAAATAGCCTGGAGCTGAAGCCTGTACCCGTCTTCACCTGACTTCCAGTTGGACACACAAGCTCTATTCTGGCTCAACATGTGACCTGGACTAATTCTGATGAACACAGATAACTTGATAGTCAGGAGATCCTCATTATGTTAAGAGGAAATGTAATGAAATTGCTTCGACTTGAACTTGTCCTGACTTGGTTTGCACTTTTAGAAAGCTTGACTCTTGAAGAACAAATCCAAGTGAATCCAAGTGTGGCACCGTATGAGGCAGCGATTATATTTCGAAGGTCAAATAGCAACTGGTACTAGCTTTCAAAGTAAAACACCACTACAAGAAAAATCACAGTTATTTCCTCAGATTTCTCTAATTCTATTTTGCTGTGCTCCTCTGAAGAACATCTAAAACGCATAAAATCTCTCACTCTGCTGTGAAAATATACACATAATACTCTAGACAAACGACACGGCACAGTTGCGCCTGGGAGTGTGTGTTTCCGCGCCCGTGTGTGCAGACGCGTGAGAGTGTGGGTGCGAGGAAGCAAGTGTACTTCTACTCCCAGCCCCAGGACTTCAAATTATCCCGAGGCTCCTCCAAAACACACTTCAGAATTTTTGTCTGCTTTCCAAACTCATTACTTTAGTAGGGCAAATCAAACAGGGCGCATTAAACGGAACTCAGACGTGAAGAGAGTGCAGTGCAGGGGGAAGACGGGAGCGTGTGTGCCAGACAGAAAAGCGAGTGTGCCTGTGTGTTAATTAGCAGGATCCTGCTCTAATTAATGGCCTATGAATAGCCACGCCGGGTGAACAGTCAAGGTGAGACACCTGCGCGGACATATTGACGCTGCGGACAACTTCTTCTACACGTCTATCGAGTTATACACGCCTAATGTAAACACAATGCCGAAAGCATCATCTGCCACCGTGCGTTGAAGAGACAGCCGGGCGCATCCAACATGGATGATGTCAGAGCAATTAGAGAACACATGAATCATCACTGGGGGGGTAATGACCTCAGGGCGCCACAGAGGAGAGTCAATTACTCCATCATACCATAACCTGGCAGTCTTACACATTATTTATTACTCATTCCAGAAGTGATACTATGACATTAATTTGTCATAATCCTCAAATTCCTTTTTTTTGTTGCACCCTTTCAAATTTGCAAATTGAATTCTCGCTTAAGCCAGTAGCACATCTGAGGACTTTTTAAGAGCTGGCTGAGAAAAACAGACTCCAATTTAATTAGTGAGCTTTGCAGTTTACAGTCATTTACAGTCCGGTTTATCTGAACAAGATCAAACAACACATTGGTTTAAAACATTTATCACTGGGTTGAGAACTAGAGCTCGATCCACTGAAAGACTACATTTTCATATTTATTATAGTTAAAATTTAAATGACAGGTAACTCGCATTTAGGTTGACTCCACGAGGTCGATTCTCACTCTTTCAAACTTTCTGTTTTACTCAGACCTTCTGTGTCGCTCTGCTCTTTGCATCAAATCCAAACAGCGTCTATTATCAGCTCCCATCCAAAAAGTTGGGCTTTCGGGGAATTAAAATCTGCCTCCCAGCTGAATCCTCCTTAAAGGAAATAACGCAGCCTATTAACTGCTTAAAGCAGCCAGAGTGGTAACACGCGCTGCACTGCATGACCACATTTTGCACTTCCCGTGTAAGAATTTGTGCCTTGATATGCGCCTCGTCCGCTTTTTCACTCTTTGTGTGAGCGCTTGCGAAAAAAGAGAGCATTCGCCAACAGATCAATACTGCGGATCCATTCTGGTTTGTTAAGAGTAATAGGCAAGGATTTGAAGAGAGGGGAGGGAGGCTAACGGGCGCTGATTTAGCCAAGCTACACCGGACCCATTTACTTCTCAGCTACAGCTAACAGGTTTTCTCCTGCCTCCAAAACACTTTGTACTGCCATCACAGCACTCTATACAGCAGAAGAAAAATTACCCCCATTATGTAATCTCTATAATGATTCCTATTGAGAAAGCAGAGGCTACAACGGCGGTACAGTAAATTACACTAAACACCATTACTCTTGACAGCTTCTTTGAGCGTGTGTTCGCATGTCCGTGTCAGAGGCAGGGCTTCAGAGGCGCGTGCGAGCGCGCAGACGTGTTAGGTGACTGAATGAAGGAGTGTGTGAGTGCTGCTCTCACGGTGAAATTAAACTGGGGCTCAGGTGAGAAACAGAGCAATGCTTCGGCGCAGAGAGAGGAACGAGAAGGAGAAGAAGAAGTGGCGGCGAGGAGTCAAACACCCTGAGGACTCTGCAGATGATGTAGAATAGTAGTCTGGGTTAAAGGAGGAAGAAAGAAGGGAGGCAGGAGGAAGAGAAGGGGAACAGAGGGAGCTGACAGAGAGACTGAGAGATGAGGAGATTGATGGCATGTAATGATGAAACGGATGGAGGACGAGACAAGAGAGACGTGCCCGTCAGAGGCCATTACTCATCTGCAGCACACAGACACACACATGCACAGAAACATGGCAACCACCACCCAAGGGTGCCGGAGGAGCTGTCTACCACCCAGCTCCTTCTGTTTCTCTCACCTTCGTTCCTTTTCTCTTTTGTCGCCCTCCTGTTCACTGCAACCTCTCCTGCCTCCTCCGGAGATTCGTATCACTCATATCATATCACATCATTCCTCACAAACTGCGAGGCCTGTTTCACCATTTACATTTCAAGTGGAACAGCAATGGACGAGACATTAAAGGTTGATAAATGATCTGACATCGTGAACTGATCTTAGATGAAACATCCTGAATATTTCTTTAAGGATCTGACTGTCTTTCATCACTGCCCACTCAACGCTGGTGATTCACATTGTTCAAGAGGCCTTGATTCAAACACATTCTCAGTTGGCACACCGGACCCCCACAGGCTCACGGTGCAGCAGACCAGCCTTTCACTACCCACAGCCTTGTTTCAATTCACATGTCTAAACTACAAGCTGTAGCAGAAAAGAGACGGGAGCGATGGGAAATTAGGGCACTGAAGCATTAATTAACTGGGCCTACACGTGCAGGAGTTGACAATGTGGAAGCTTAGGTGGATGAAAATTGAGTATTAACTTTTAATAACAAAAATGCAGCTACGCTTAACAACCATATGCACCAACGTTCACCTGGACTTTTTGCCCATCTGTGTGTTTGGATTCCATATGTTTAAGTCTGGATGAAGTGCAGTAACTTGACCCTTCGCCTCACTGCCACCGTCAATCAAGTGATTGAACCACGCGAGGGAGAGCAAAACTCCCTTTTACGTCTGGCTGCTGTTTGTGCGTGTTTTAGTTTTGTCCTGTTTCATAGAGCAACATTTTCCATAATGAGCACCTGAGGGACTTGTTGCACTGTGCACTCTTCACAATAGGGTCTGCTCAGACTTCTGGGATGCCTCTGATGCTCCCTGGAGACCGGAGGCAGACTTAACGTCCATTTCCATAAAAGCGTACTCACAACCTGTGCGATCACATCTGTCCCACAGGCCCTTTCATTTACACAAAAGGACGGGGCCGAGTTGTTTAGTGCAGCAGGCGAGTGAACATTTTCAAGTCAAGAACCTCTAATTAGGGACCCATCAAGTCACTTCAGCTCCCATGTGGGGAGAAATGTTAGTGTTGTTGATCTGAACTTCCTTCCAGAGACGTTCCAACATCAGGCCTGCGTGATATGATCACTGTCGATTATTTAAATGAAAATGAGGAGAATAAATCTATGCTCTTCACTTCATGATGCATTATTGATGACAGATACCATAGAGCTTTATTGTGACCTCACTGAAGCCGCGTGGACGTCTGCTATTGGCTGATCCGAGCTCCTCGTTAGCACTGCTGCTGCAAGCGCAACGTAATCACCGACTTTGTCTTCAGACAGAATAAGGAAGGTCTTTCTGAGAGGCTGCGCTTTCTTTTTGTGGCCGGTTTGACCTCGAACATCTAGAATTATCAATAAATAAAATAACACTTAACCTTGTGAACAATAGAAGACTTGCACCATTAGACTTCAAGTATCAGACGCCGCTGTCCATACAGATCGAGCCCAGCGGCTGTAGCGGTGTGATATGTGTCATGTGCATCTATAAGGTACCAAACAAAACATGGACGCTACCTTTCTCCTGCTGTGGATGTGCACAGGACACGTAAAATGAGACGGTTTCTCAGACTACGCTGCACTCACTAAATATCTGCTTAACATCCCGCGCACACGCTGCTTAATACAATGAGCCGATATGCCGAGTGAAGGAGTGTGTGCCGTCCTCGCTCCCCGCGGAGGCTTCAAATGCATCACGCCTAATCAGAGGGGGAGGCTCCGCTCATAGCTCCGGCTAGTGCTGCATGCTAATCCTCTGCAGATGAAGACGCTAAGCTAAGCGCGCCCTGACAACCGCGTGGTGGGAATGGCAAAGGGAACGCTAACCGCAGTGCTGCCGCTCACACTCCCCTCACAGGACGGTGCATTTGGGTATTTGTTGTGAGAGAATATTTCATGACTGCGTGTGTGCATTCACCGACAGCTGCATTGGAAGCGTCAACGTCAGCCCGGCCAGCTGAGATTTGATTTGGCTGTGAGCATCTGTGTGTGTGTTCATGAAGGAATTCAACAATAATACTAACGAGCGCCCTGAGCCAGACGAATGTGGGATGCAAGACAACCTCTCAGCATAAAGTTAACTTCCCCACAAGCACACACAGGATGAAGTTCAATGAGCTGCTGTGACCACTGTTGTTTACCGGAGGAGGTGAGACGAAGCCGTGGCCTCCTCATTAAAACAACAACCTCTGGAACTCTCCAACTTTTCTCATTAGCGCGTCTTCATTGTGTGTCTGCGGGGTGTTCGCACAGGCGGACGGACGTGTTCGGCCCGGTTCAAACACACTTACGAGTAGGTAACAACCATCCATCCGTCACAGCGCGAGTGTGTCAGAACATCTGTTTGCCCCGCTCCACATTTTGAGAGGAAACCACCCGCCGCAGAGGGATCATAGTGGTGACGTGCGTGCTCGCAGACACACACTAACTGGCTAAGTTGTGTGAAAGCACCCCAGAGAACCTCGAAAGCTATAACGTCTGCCAGTCAGGAAAGTACTTACATAGAGCTGCCTGCCAATCTCAGCCAACCACGGCGCCCACCGCTGTGCCCACTCGCCGTCAATCACATTTCGCCACCACACCCGCCGCCTGACAACCTGCGAAACGTCTTGCAGCACCCAGCCAGCGCTCCTAATTACAGCCGCCACTGCCAACTGCACGCCGCTAACCTTCTGCCGACAAAACCGCGCCTCGACACGATGCCGTTGCCACGGCGAGAGCTCAGCGCTCAGACATCCAAAACCAGAACCAGGACACAAACCCCCTCCCAGCCCCGCGTTAGCCTCCTGCCTCCCCCTTCTGACACGTTACATCCCATTAACGAGGTGTCACCACTAATATTTAGGACGTTAATTTGTGCCGCTCCTGAAGCTGCTTTGATCCAAACAGAATGTGACAACTTTAATGACTAAACAAAACAGAGGACAAACAAACCTAAAGACCTGCTGCTAATTCATGGCGGGCTGGTCTGTGGGGGAGAGACAGCTTTTGAAGTGGAGACAAACAACCAAAGGAAGCTTTTTATGTGGCTGGGCCATTATTACGCTGGAGCAAGGTGAGGCAGGGGCCTAATTAGGGCCGGGACTGATTGAAGTGGTGTGTTCTTCCACATTCAGGAGGAGAGAAAGGCGCGAGAAACGAGGACAGGGGCAGGATTGGAGTGAGACCATGGTCAGGTTGGTAAATAAATGATAAATTATTAGACATTATAGGCCTGAAAAAACCTTTGAAGAAACTGATTTTCATGAATATGCAGACGTAAGAAGTAAAAGTCTGTTCTGTTCAAACCGTTTGTGGCATTTCTCCTCTCCTTCGAAGGAAGACGGCAAAGCGATGCCTCATCGTGTCTTTCTCCCTCCCACCGGCTCTTTCTTCTTCCATTTCATCTTATAAACCAGGTTATTTTTGAGAAGCAGGGCTCCTGTCAGCTTGCAGCAGCTCTTGCCTCTAAATGACAGAGGTAACCCTCTTATATGAACAGCCACTGCTAAAAGCATGTCATTTTCTCTTGCTAATGTCAAGTGGGAACAGATCAGAACAGGCGGGGCGGAGGGGCGGGAGCTAATAACGCTGCGTTTTCCCTCGCATGGATCCCTTGGGTGCTCTTGCTTGTGTGAACTCCAACTTCGTGAATGTCGAGTGATCACCTGGGGTGACCTGCTCTACAGCGTCGTCCACATCTCAGCGCCAGTTAAAAACCCAGACTCTCCACGGTCTGACATCCAGTCTTTGTAACATTTCCTCCAACCTTGCTCTTACATTATCTGGCCTGTCTTTGTTTTTCGACATTTTATCCACAGCCATTAAGTATCTTCCTTTCATAAATCAACTTCTCTGTGTAATTATCCTTGAGATATGGGAGGCATACATACTGTAGCAACTTATTTCTCAAAGCCAGGCTCGCTCGCTGAGTGATTTTTCCCACCGAGATACATTAGCAGGCTGTTGAATACCTGGGGCAGAAACACTGAAGTGGGAGTTTGATTGGCCTATTCAGAGAGATTTCACTGCAATCATAACTAATCTATGAACTTACTGACTCTATGCACTTAGAAACTGAAACAAAGGGGAAGAAAGTATATCGGCTGTAAATGGTGAAAAACTTACAAGTTAGCCATCTGAACGGGAGACAAAAAGTGGCTACACATCTGCCTTTTTAATCTTCATACGCTATCATTTATTTTCTTAAGCTAAAAAACGGACTTGCCGTCAGATCTGGGCTTCAAGTCCGCCCCCCCATCCTGACATGACCAGTCAAAATGCTCACTAAGGCCTATTCCATGTTTTATTGCTTGGTCGTGTTTCAGACTTCTGCCTCTTCCGTCACACGTCTTGTGGCCCATTTCACTTCATTTCTCAGGCATGTGTGAAATTCGTATACGTTGCTGCAGCGCTCCCTCCTTTTTTTGTGATGGCACACATTAGTCTACGTTCTGTATGCTGATGAGAGGATTAAACCCAGCTTCCCACCATGCATTGCTGCGCTGCCTCTAAAAGGCTGGGGCTGTTTCATCCATAACCAACAGAGCCATCAGCAGCAGAAGCAGCATCTCTCTGTATTCCACTCATGCCCGCCGCCTCTCCACTGCAGAGGCTAGAGGTCCACACACTCTGTGGCTCCACTCATTACCTTGACGCTTGGATGCCAGACCCCCACTCACCTCACACACACACTCAGATACGTGCGCGTATGCCGGCGCCCCACATGCTGCAAGTCCCCTGATTAATCATCTTTTTAAGCCGTCCCTTTCCGCACAGCCTCGCACTCACCCCCGAGCAGGATGCAACCCTCGGACCGAATAAAGCGTGATTCTGATTGGTAGTCTGCTGGCTTCACACCGTAGCAGCACAGCTCGCATTATCTGACCTCACCTCGCTGGTTCACAACCGAGTCACTAAGATGTGAGCTTGTTTGCTGATATCTCTCTGTAGAAATGTGATAATGTGATTGACGTGTGGTAGTCAACTAACAAAAAATGAAAATGTAAACAGTCCATCTATTCTTTTCTCACACATTCAACCGATGTGAAGCAGACTTAAACAAACAGAGCAATGCTATTAAAAGCTGCCATCAGATGATGGATGTTACCTTTACCATGCAACATGTAAACACAGTGGGGGGCAAAGCTGCGTCATTCCAGGCACTTTGGATTGGAAGTTTAAACTCCCGTCCTGGTCTAAGCCGTAGATCCAACAGTCAAAATGTAAAATAAGGCGATACGGGTTCTGACCCTTTTCAGAGGCCGTTCCACAGATATTAAATTAGCGACTGAATACCTGAGCTCAAAGTATTTTTCCTCCTGCTATCCCATCCAAATGAGTTTCATTAGAATGTATGACATCCAGCTGCGAATAAGAACGTGTCCCTATATTCTTTTCTTTCTGTGCTGGCTGCTGTTTCCTGGACTCGGTCATTAATTCACAGACAACCCAGCAGTCCCAGGAATTTAAAGACGCAGAAACAAACAAATTTGTAAGGAAGATTTTTTTTCAAATGTGTTTAATTAAAAGTAATCAATAGTATTTTGGTCAGTGACTGTGATCCACTGATCTGTTACACTGGACTAGTATTGGTGTTGCTACTGGTGCAATTAGTTGAACTGGATATCAGTCAGATGTGACTGAGCCCAATTAGTTCAAAAAGCAACAGCACCGGTGCCTGTAAATCCTCGTTTGAGCTGCAGCAATAACAGACGTATATGTGGTATTGTGTTGCTCATGAGTGCAATAACTACAGAAACAGCTCAGACCTGCACTGATGAACCAGCGCACGTGCAGCTGCACACAGGCTCCAGAGTGTGCCAGTGCCGCGAGACATCACGGCCGGGTGTGGTTAGAGGAGCAGCACGGTTGGGGTTTGACCTCATCAGTTAAGTTAGAAGCGTGTTCAACTGGCACACAGACTCATTAGTGGCCTGACTTTGCTTTATTCTAAGTTTCAGAGCAGAAAACAGAGTCACGGTCAGGATAAACAGGGAGCAACTAAACAAAGTCGTAGATGTTGTTTAGTCCTAAGCGTCTCCAGTCCACTCATCCCTGCTTTTACTCTTTAGTTTCCCGTCCTCCTCTGTTTGACTCAGACTCTCTCTCCTCTCCATCTTACTGAGACTATTAAGCTTAGCGAGGCCGACTATCCTGGGTTAAACACACCTAACCTCATCCTGCCCCGACGGGGGACGATGAGGCATCCCAGAAACGCTCGCAAACACACTGGCTTGCTGGCTCGGACACGCAGAGGTGCTTGCTGCAGCTTTAAGAGCAGTGATTGCTGTAATAGCCCTACAGAGGAGAGAAAAACACAACGGTGAGAGAGGAGAATGGAAGGATTGAGAGGAGAAAGGGCTGATGGATGGCTCTGCTTTCCAGGTCAGTTAGAGAAGGGGGCTCCTTCCCCCGTGTCAGACCTTCTCCCCGGGGTCACTATTACTGGCCACACAGACAAAGGCGCACTTAAACACACACACAGCTGCGTATTGCCGAGTACAACAAAGGCAGGTCGCACCACAATGGGCACCATCGATTTTACAATATAAACTAATGAAGCAGGCCAAACTCAATACAGAGAACACACATATACACAAGGGAGGCCTGTGAGCACACCTCGTAAACACACAGCGCAGCAGCACTGCTGCTTTGTTTCTTTTCAATACGCGTCCTGTACCTGCTCACGTGAAGACGAGTACGTACATTACTGAAACATAAACCAATTACACTCGTTACAGCCATTCCCTGGCTCGCCACACGAACAGCACTGCACGCACAAACAGGAAATGCAGACACACACAGACACAACTTCTAGTCCTTGTCTGAAACAGAGTGTGTTCCCTCGAGGCAGCGTCTCCTCTCTCCTCCTCCTCTCTCTATTTCCTTGGTGACAGCTGTCATCCTGTCAGGCCTATGGCAGCCATGGCAGATCTGGCAGGCCATTCTGAACCCTGACACGCGCCACACGCTTATGCACGCACACACAAACGCACGCACGCGGGCACCATTTCTCAAACTTAACAGCCTCTGCAGCTCCAGCTATGTATCTCCCAAAGCACTAGTCAACCACCAGGGGCTGACCTAGGACATTTAAAGTGCTGTGGTCAGGCTTAATTTCTATCTGATCTGATTATGACTAATAGCACAAAGAAACATAAACCAAAGCCAATAGATAGTCGCTAACTTTCTAAAACCTGCTGCATCACGAATATGTCAAGCTTTAAGTTAAGGATTTTACTCAAGCTGCAGCTCGACAAGAATAACCTTCCATCTGATTCCCTGTTTACTTATTTTCTCAGGTGTCTTTGGCAAGGACATAAAACTAAAATATTGGCTACAGGCCCCTTCAATACAAAATTATCTGTGTTGGCCTTTAACGGCACGTATTGGTGCAATCTTCGTCTGTAATTCTACACCAGGCCGACACAAACCTGCTGCTCAGACACATTCCAGTCATGTACACATCCACTGCAGCATGCCAAACACATCCCTCTGACTACCCACAGTACGCTGACCCAGTGCTGTGTTCAAAATCGGACTCTACAGTCCACTCTGTTTCAGAACCACGTCGCTGTGCAGAGTCCGGACATCAGTGTGAACAAATCACTAATAACTAACATTCTGACTGATCTTGAGTTGATGCCAAATTAATTCTGAATAAGTCAGTGACAGTGAAACAAAGCCTTCTTCAGCTACTGTATGTTTGCATTTTATTTATTTTATTAGACAAAGTGAGCCACACCTTCAGCTGTTCTGCTTCCTCTACCTGACTAATCTTTACCCGTAAGGTGTAGTATCTGATTCGAAACAGCCATACACACACTTAATAAACAAACATGCCTATATAAGCAAACACACACACACACACACAGCTAGAGAATGTTTGGCAAATGGCACCCGGTTGGAAAATGTAATTGCTTGAACTTTAGTGAAGCGACTGCAGCTTCTGAAATACCCAAGAGAGCCATCAGAACAGTGTTTTACAGCACACGCACACAAACACGCATACAGAATATACACACAACACCACAAACCTCCCTGTCAGCAAGTGCAGTACTTTAAGTAGTAATAACTGCTCTGGCTGTTAGGGTGAAGAGAGAGAGAGGAAGGGGGAGAGAGTCTGGAGGAATGAAGGCAGGAGGAAAAAGGGGAGAACAAGCAGCTTTAATCTCCATCGGTGTGAATTTTATTTTCCTCTGACTGGGCAGAAAACCTTTGATAAAACGGACTGCCGATAATTTTGTACCTGATCATTATATAACGGCATGTGATCACTAAAAGGTGGTATTAATACTGATGTGCACCTGAAGCTCAGTTACGTCTCAGCCCATGGAAGAGAAGCAGCATCACAACGGCTGATGATGTTTATTTGGGGACTGTAGGAACTTACTGTTGGGCAGAATACGTCATCTTCAATGGCCCGTTTATCTGACTGCTACCATCATGTGTTTTGAACGTGTGTTCAACTTGTGACATCTGTTCCTGAGCATCTGAGTCCGCTACACTCTCTAAACACATGTGTCACGATCGGCATAGCTGCCGATCGGACCTTTATTGTGGAGGGCTCTGCCGGACGTGCTCTCACCACACTCACCAACTTCATCTGATTACTGATCGGCTTCACCTGGACTTTACTCACACCCACACCACACATAAGCTCCGTTTTCCGACACATCAGTGTCGGATCATTATCCCTGTTGGGCCGTGTTTTCGACACGACGCCAAGATCGCCTCGCCAGATTCACCACGCCAGATTCACCACGCCAAGATCGCCTCGCCAGATTCACCACGCCAAGATCGCCTCGCCTGATTCACCTCGCCAGATTCACCACGCCAAGTTCGCCTCGCCGGATTCACCACGACAGACTCACCACACCAGGTTATTCACGCCAGCGTCAGGAGGAACCTTATTTAGTTTTGTGTTTTGCTTTCCGGGAGTCATTTTGAGTTCAAATAATAAACTATTGAGTTGAGCCGCGCTTCTGCCTGATCAATTTCCACTGCTGGTGCTCTCCCTCACCCTGGCACCAGCAGCCGTGACAGAATGATCCGACCAGACAAGGATCCCGCAGACCGGCTCATTAGGTCTCTTTATAAACTCCTCGGCACAATCCCCGAAAACCCAGACATTCAGGCCCGTATCTTTGCTCTGGACTGGATGACCCAGGTCTACACCGCCTGTCCCTGGGTGAAAGACCACAAAGGGTTTCCTGGACTCCTTGCCACCCAGGCTATGGTGCGGGAGAGGTATACCCCACAGCCAGAGCCCACGCCTCGTCCACAGCCAGAGCCCACGCCTCGTCCACAGCCAGAGCCCACGCCTCGTCCACAGCCAGAGCTCACGCCTCGTCCACAGCCAGAGCCCACGCCTCGTCCTCAGTCTGCCTATCACCCAGACCTACCTGCCGCTCTTCGCCTCACCTCTCTTGAGCCTCAGTCCAGTCAGGAAGAGCCGAGGGCCCAGTCGGTTCCACAGCGGACGTTCCCTCAGTTCCTGGCCTACTGGGCCTCCCTTCGGGCCCGTGCCCACGCAGAACTTGCCACCTCTTCACACCCAGAACCTGTCGTCCATGCTCCACGCCACACAGTGCCTGCAGCTCCTGCTCCACGCCACACAGTGCCTGCAGCTCCTGCTCCACGCCACACAGCGCCTGCAGCTCCTGTTCCACGACACCCTGAGCCTGCAGCTCCTGTTCCACGACACCCTGAGCCTGCAGCTCCTGTTCCACGACACCCTGAGCCTGCTTCTCATGCTGTTCCACGACACCCTGAGCCTGCTTCTCATGCTGTTCCACGACACCCTGAGCCTGCTTCTCATGCTGTTCCACGACACCCTGAGCCTGCTTCTCATGCTGTTCCACGACACCCTGAGCCTGCTTCTCATGCTGTTCCACGACACCCTGAGCCCGCTTCTCATGCTGTTCCACGACACCCTGAGCCCGCTTCTCATGCTGTTCCACGACACCCTGAGCCCGCTTCTCATGCTGTTCCACGACACCCTGAGCCCGCTTCTCATGCTGTTCCACGACACCCTGAGCCCGCTTCTCATGCTGTTCCACGACACCCTGAGCCCGCTTCTCATGCTGTTCCACGACACCCTGAGCCCGCTTCTCATGCTGTTCCACGACACCCTGAGCCCGCTTCTCATGCTGTTCCACGACACCCTGAGCCCGCTTCTCATGCTGTTCCACGACACCCTGAGCCCGCTTCTCATGCTGTTCCACGACACCCTGAGCCCGCTTCTCATGCTGTTCCACGACACCCTGAGCCCGCTTCTCATGCTGTTCCACGACACCCTGAGCCCGCTTCTCATGCTGTTCCACGACACCCTGAGCCCGCTTCTCATGCTGTTCCACGACACCCTGAGCCCGCTTCTCATGCTGTTCCACGACACCCTGAGCCCGCTTCTCATGCTGTTCCACGACACCCTGAGCCCGCTTCTCATGCTGTTCCACGACACCCTGAGCCCGCTTCTCATGCTGTTCCACGACACCCTGAGCCCGCTTCTCATGCTGTTCCACGACACCCTGAGCCCGCTTCTCATGCTGTTCCACGACACCCTGAGCCCGCTTCTCATGCTCTCTTTCACCCAGCCCCAGGCCAGGCCACTCCATGCTGGACCGCTCCTGAACTGGCCCCTGGTCCTGTGTTTCCCCGGGCTGTTACCAACCCTCGCCGTAGGGAGCGGCGGAGGGTGGTGGACCAGTGGAGAGTATCCTGGAGCGACGCATGCTTCCCCAGGCCCCTTCAGTGGGTAAAGATGGAGGACGCTTTCGCCATGCTCACCGCCGAAGACCGAGGAGAGGTTCCAGTGCCCCCACGCCATGCTGACTCCGACCACGTTGCTCCTCGCCATGCTGACCCTGACCACGTTGCTCCACGCCATGCTGACCCTGACCACGTTGCTCCACGCCATGCTGACCCTGACCACGTTGCTCCACGCCATGCTGACCCTGACCACGTTGCTCCACGCCATGTTGACTCTGACCACGTTGCTCCACGCCATGTTGACTCTGACCACGTTGCTCCACGCCATGTTGACTCTGACCACGTTGCTCCACGCCGCTCTGACTCTGACCACGTTGCTCCACGCCGCTTTGTCTCAGACCACGTTGCTCCACGCCACTCTGACATTGCAACGCCCATGCCTGTCTCAGCCGCCTTAGAGAGCGCTGTTCTGCCCATGCCTGTCCCCATGGACCAGAGGGAGGCCGCTCAGTCCACGACCTCCAAGACGGGAGAGCCTCTCGGGTTCACACCAGCCGACCGCAGGAGCCAACAACGCCCACCTAGGCTCCGTAGCCATCGCCGTCGGCTGTCCCGAGGTCCTCTCCATGGCAGACGCCGACCGCCCAGGTCGCCACGCCACGGGAGCCACAGACGCCGGCCGCCCAGACCGTCACGCCACAGACGCCGGCCGCCCAGACCGTCACGCCACAGACGCCGGCCGCCCAGACCGTCACGCCGCAGGAGCCACAGACGCCGGCCCCCCAGACCGTCACGCCACAGGAGCCACAGACGCCGGTCCCCCAGACCGTCACGCCACAGGAGTCACAGACGCCGGCCCCCCAGGCCGGCACGTCACAGCAACAATCGACTGCGGTCACCCTGGCTCCTACGCCGCGGCAACCACCGCCGACGCCGACCACCCAGGCTCTCACACCACTACAAGTTTCTCTGCCTTAAGCGATTAACGACCTCGTTCCAAGCCCTCGCCGTGTGCGGCCCGCGGGAGGGGCCGCTCACTGTCCTAGTCATGTGCGGTCCTATGAAAGGATCCGCTTCCTGCCCTTGCCTTGTAACCAGGTGTCCTGGTATTGTGCGGCCTGGAGGGCTCACACAGGCTTCTGGTCCTGGCGACCCCAGGAGGGGTACGCCTTCTGTCTCCGGCTCTGGCGACCCCAGGAGGGGTCCGCCTTCTCGTCTCCGGCTCTGGCGACCCCAGGAGGGGTCCGCCTTCTCGTCTCCGGCTCTGGCGACCCCAGGAGGGGTCCGCCTTCTCGTCTCCGGCTCTGGCGACCCCAGGAGGGGTCCGCCTTCTCGTCTCCGGCTCTGGCGACCCCAGGAGGGGTCCGCCTTCTCGTCTCCGGCTCTGGCGACCCCAGGAGGGGCCCGCCTTCTCGTTCCCGGCTCTGGCGACCCCAGGAGGGGCCCGCCTTCTCGTTCCCGGCTCTGGCGACCCCAGGAGGGGTCCGCCTTCTCGTCTCCGGCTCTGGCGACCCCAGGAGGGGCCCGCCTTCTCGTTCCCGGCTCTGGCGACCCCAGGAGGGGTCCGCCTTCTCGTTCCCGGCTCTGGCGACCCCAGGAGGGGTCCGCCTTCTCGTTCCCGGCTCTGGCGACCCCAGGAGGGGTCCGCCTTCTCGTTCCCGGCTCTGGCGACCCCAGGAGGGGTCCGCCTTCTCGTTCCCGGCTCTGGCGACCCCAGGAGGGGCCCGCCTTCTCGTTCCCGGCTCGGGCGACCCCAGGAGGGGTCCGCCTTCTCGTTCCCGGCTCGGGCGACCCCAGGAGGGGTCCGCCTTCTCGTTCCCGGCTCTGGCGACCCCAGGAGGGGTCCGCCTTCTCGTCTCCGGCTCTGGCGACCCCAGGAGGGGCCCGCCTTCTCGTTCCCGGCTCTGGCGACCCCAGGAGGGGTCCGCCTTCTCGTTCCCGGCTCTGGCGACCCCAGGAGGGGTCCGCCTTCTCGTTCCCGGCTCTGGCGACCCCAGGAGGGGTCCGCCTTCTCGTTCCCGGCTCTGGCGACCCCAGGAGGGGCCCGCCTTCTCGTTCCCGGCTCGGGCGACCCCAGGAGGGGTCCGCCTTCTCGTTCCCGGCTCGGGCGACCCCAGGAGGGGTCCGCCTTCTCGTTCCCGGCTCGGGCGACCCCAGGAGGGGTCCGCTTTCTGTTCCTGTTTCCGGCGACCCCAGGAGGGGTCCGCTTTCTGTCCCTGATTCGGCGACTCCAGGAGGGGTCCGCTTTCTGTCCCTGATTCGGCGACTCCAGGAGGGGTCGTCCGTCTTCTGTTTCTGGCCCCGGCAACCCAATGGGGGAAGGACCGTGTTGTTTGGTCCCTCCTCCGGGTCCCCCTCCTCCCGCCCGACCTTGTGTGGGTTCGACAGGGTTGGGCCGTCTGGAATCCGGCCCTTGAGGGGGGGGCTCTGTCACGATCGGCATAGCTGCCGATCGGACCTTTATTGTGGAGGGCTCTGCCGGACGTGCTCTCACCACACTCACCAACTTCATCTGATTACTGATCGGCTTCACCTGGACTTTACTCACACCCACACCACACATAAGCTCCGTTTTCCGACACATCAGTGTCGGATCATTATCCCTGTTGGGCCGTGTTTTCGACACGACGCCAAGATCGCCTCGCCAGATTCACCACGCCAGATTCACCACGCCAAGATCGCCTCGCCAGATTCACCACGCCAAGATCGCCTCGCCTGATTCACCTCGCCAGATTCACCACGCCAAGTTCGCCTCGCCGGATTCACCACGACAGACTCACCACACCAGGTTATTCACGCCAGCGTCAGGAGGAACCTTATTTAGTTTTGTGTTTTGCTTTCCGGGAGTCATTTTGAGTTCAAATAATAAACTATTGAGTTGAGCCGCGCTTCTGCCTGATCAATTTCCACTGCTGGTGCTCTCCCTCACCCTGGCACCAGCAGCCGTGACAACATGTGGCTAAAAACACCCGTAAACCCTGTCACAACATGGAACGACGCATCCTCTCGGGCTCATTACTCCCGTCGGTGATTCTCACACCTGCTGACTTCTTCAACTGGGGGCACTATTGTGTTTCCTCGCTTGTAAGCCTCCGGCTGTCCCCTCGGCGCTGCGTCTGTATCGACCTGCAGTGGAAAGCAGGCCTGTTCTCGGCCATGTAGGCCAGGGAGTCGATAGTGACATCAGAATGAGGGCAGCCGTCCAAAACGGCATCACAATGTGCCCAGAGGCCGCGCGCTCACAAACAAGCACACATACTGCATGTATACAAAGACCTGGCAATTTTTCAAACAGCCTTGGCTTTACGGTTTATAAATCCCCTAGATGATGCTTCACATGTAATCTGTCTGTAATGGTTACCTGATAAACTCAATTTCAGGCCCTCGATGGACAGAAATCAGCCCCTGGAATGTATATTTAAAAGCAAATAATAACGTGGGTTAAGTCGATAATACGTGTAGTATTATCGACTTCCTTTCTGGTAGATCGATATGAACTTTCAATGTGAGATGTTCCCATTTAAGCAAATTATTTGAATAAATGCAGTCCATAAGTCATCAGACTAATGAGTGGAAATGATGAGAATTACCCCAGTATTTGCACAATACCTGTTATTATCAGCTCAGTTGGGTGGTCCAGACTCAAACGCTGCATCCTGGCAGCACTTCGCGCCTTGTTCAGGCACTCAGTTCCCAGAACACAGTGTTGCTGTCTGGGTGTCACCAGTTCCGCTGACAGATTACTCCATCAAACCAAAGAATAATATGTGAAAACAAAAATGATGTCTTTGGGTTTAGGTGAAAAATAGGTTTGGCTCTCTTATCAGGCAGCAGCTGTGATAACTGGAAGCAAGACGCTAGATAACTTTAAATCATTGTGCCTGCCTCACAAAAAATAGAAGATTGTTGTCCTAGAACAAGAGCCTTCAGATGTTCTGTACCTGCAGTATACCTGTAAAATGTCACCAATGTGGCTGCAGTTTCTATCTCATCTTAAACAGGTATACCAAGTCCAAAAGCTCTGTGCGTCACTGCTTATGCCCGTGCTTCATAGCCTCTCTACCTTGGATGAACTAAACCAGCCAAGGTGCTAATTCATGTACCACCGCCTGATATCTTATCGCCGCCGCTGTCTGCCCTACCTTTGAACTAAACATCAGATGAGTGTTTTCAATTATACAAATTAGGCTGACTTAAGGGGTGCCTTGATCACAAGCACACATCCGAACGCTGGGAGAGATCACACAAGTTAAGCATCCAGAGTGGGAAATGGTCTGGGACATTTTAAAATAGATCTGTGCTGAGGGAAATGAGCCAAACAGTTGAAATTGCCACCATGCTCCTTCAGCTTCTCCCCCTGCCAAAGCCATCGAGCTCGTTTGATCAGCAGCAGCTTGAAGGAATGAAGCCTCCCTCCCTCTCAACATCCTTCGCTTCCTATAGGGTTTGAGAGCCCAGTTCCGTCTCCTGCCTCATGGTGGGATATTACAGCAATATAGCAAGACACTGCTGGATGGGCATGCACGCACGGATGAGCAGCTTCACTCACAAGCGTGTTCAGTGCACAGATTAGCAATATGACATCTATCCAAGGAAGGCTAAGGACCATGAATGCTCCAGATGTTTGTGTTTCATCTGCAGCAATGGCCTCTCCCTCCGCTTTTTCATCCATGTCTTCCCTCACGCCAGTGAAAAGGCTTAGGCCAACAAGAATCAATGGCTCAAAAGACACCTCGTGTTTCGGCTTCTCAGTGGCAAATTACAGTGCCCTCGTCTAAGCGGCGGCGTTTGAAGGGGGAGAATCACTCTGTTTTCTCACTTCTTTGAAAGCGGGCTGAAAAGGGCTGTTCAGGGGAGCGAGAAGCAGACGTTGGTTTTAGCAGGCTATTATCGTCACGCAATGCGCTGACCTCTGTCAAACGCGGCATTGTGCGAAATGGCTGATATGCCCACCAATGCCAATTTACTGGGGGCACCGAACGGCACACACACACACACCCACAATACAGCTGAGCTGCACTCAAACATTTTAACAAAGAGAAATCACAAATGGCTAAACTCACTCCTCCAGCGCAGTTTAGCCATGCTAGCACTGAATACACAGGGAGGAAAGGTAAATAAAGGACACGGTACTGGCTGCTGCATGCACCACTGCTCTATTATGCCTGCCTGTTTACTCAAAGCTTGATCTAAACATGCCAAACGTGGAGCAACCTCCCTGAGGTGAAGGCAGCGGATGAGGGTGGATACTGTTATAAAAACACAATACTTTTAACGGCTCTTTCTGCCCCACACTCCTACACAACTTCCCCAGGCAGCAGTGATGGCCTCCTCTACGCCCACACAGTCACCCTCCTCCATCACCTATTAATGCACACCATGAATATATGGCACTTACGTGTCCATGCGACACCAACGCAGCATCCTTCACAGCGGTGAAAAGGCCCAATCACACCTAAAAATGCTATATTACTACTATTACCATAATGTTTTCCCTAAATCTTAATTTGGGGGACAAGTAATTCTGCGAAGGCCGCTGTTCTGCCTCGTCAAAACTAAGAGCAGAAGTTAGTCGTTTGTGCTTTCACACTAATTAAATCATTTGATATTTTGTCACCTAATCATGAAAACACGCTCCTGCAATTCAGAGAAAACACCCACGAGTATGAGCAGCAGGACTTTGGTAGCTTTAGCTCTAGAGGCACCTAAAATTAACTTGACATCAGGGTAAAACGCTGTGTACCACTCGTCTACAGAACACACACACGAGTGCTGCTATGATGGACTGGCACCATGTGTGGTTCATTGCCAATTGAATTGTGCCGTAGTGGCTCACTACACACCGCTGTGCTAGACAGAGACCAGGGGACGCCAGCGACGCGACTGGGGAACTCAACTTTATGCAAATGTGCTGTGATGGAGTTCGGAGACAGCTGTGCGAGAGCCAGTCGAGATCATCTTGATGTGTGTTCAACACATTGTGTAATGTAAATGACTATTAGCGGGACAGTGACTCGGAAAAACAAAGCAGTGCCACATTCATCCAGTCGAAGCAAACACGATCAAGCCTGAACTCTGGTGCCCCTGAGCGCTGTTAAAAAACAGTGCATGCCCACCTGCTGCGCAATTTGAAAGATATTGAATATCGGCGCAAAATATCAGCAGCCATATTCAATTTGAAATACCTGGCATCAGTTTCTCCCTTTAAAAGTCCATAGAAACCCTATGGCATCAGAAAGTAAATGGGCGAGGGGAGGGGAGTGAAGAAGGGAGAGGAGGGAGATGACTCCAATTGGATTTCAGCAGGATGTAGGAGTGAAAGCCCAGACTGGAGGATGGGAGGAATTCTGCAGCATAAAGGGGAGGATAAATTAAAAAGTGGAAATGTGGGCAGAATAGATGGATTGGATGAAGGGCAGGTGGATGACGGTTTAAATGGATGATTGGTGGCATGGGTACTGAGAGGTGGAGTGTGTGTGGTGTGTGCTCTCCAGAGGTGCAGATTAGATCACTGTTATGACTGCACAAGCCCCCAGGACACCGCAGATAAACATCAGCAGATAACCTACACATTTATTCCCACCTCTGCAACATCCGTACTTCCTGCCTTTATGTCCTCCCTCTCCACACTTCCTCTACTTCCTTTTTCTTTTTTAACTCCATCCCTCATTCTTCTTCTGCCCTCTCTAACTACATCTAAGTGTCCCGGGGCGGTGCACTTGATCATGCTTCTCAATAAACCCGTCAAGCTCTCCTCTGCAACCTCCACCCCATCTCCCTCAGCTTTCCAAAACACAATAACAGCAACTCAGAACGCCCCTCCCAACAATACCGCCATCGATCATTTTGCTATCTGGAGCGCAAGCATCTATCACTACCGGGGAGTTCACCAGAGGATCGCTGCTCACTGAAGGCTCTATTGCTGCTCCCTGTACAGCTTTGCAAATGCTCTTACGTCATAATGTTTTGCAAACACAGTTTAGCTCCATTGTCTTTAACTTAACCGTAAACCTTAACCCCATCTACGTTCTAAGCTGTGCATGTTGCCAGGATCAGCATTCGTCTATTCGCCAATGTGTGTTCTTGGTTCCATGCTAGCATTATTCCAGGTGCCCAAAATAGCTGGTCCCAACAGCTCCCCACATTAGACACACCTGATTTGCCTGTCTTATGAGGAATGATCCCCGAGAACTGGTGCATGAATTAGACTGATGTGGTTGGATTTGATGAGCTGCCACCGGCCCAAAGCCGGTCAGAGAGCTGCTAACTGGAGCTGATTCTCCAACTAAACCGGATCAGACTCGCACCTGATCCACGGTGGATCACACACAATTCAGTGTGCTGACAGCCGGATTCATCGCCTTGAGGCCGGCTACCTACTGGACTGCAAGCTAAAGGCTACCATATTGACCTTCACTTTGGTTTAGGACATATTCCAGCTTTTCATAATGTGTTCCGTGACTGCACTCAACTAGGCTTAGCAGCTGGACATTCACATTCAAATGCTCCACTACATATGTTAGCAGGCAGCCCAGGAGCTGGAGGGACATTTGACTGATTGTGGCATTTTCACTGACATTATGACCAGTGTGCTAATCATCCAGAACTGTATTTTACTTTGAAATGTCTGGGACCAGCGCAGTTAGAAGACAGGAAGAGAAAAGTAGCCAGCGGACGAAAACAGAATTCCTGTAACGGCGAGATTGTGGAGTCCGTATGGAAGGAGGAGGCAGACCGGGCAAAGATGTGCAGCAGAGCTCTGACATCCTGTTTGTGCCCCCCGCCCTCCCTTTTGCATTACAATTCATTCTCTTGTGCAAGTCAAGGTTAGACCTGACAGCTCTGCTACCGTGTATAGATATGTGTGTGTGTGTGTGTGTGTGTGTGTGTTCACGTGTGGTTTTCACTGCACCCATATTAAGCAGATGGGGGAGTCAGATGAAGAAGAAGAGACCAGACAGAGAGATTTATGGCTCAGAAGTACAGCTTTCTCTGTCAGTGAGGCTGGGTGGCACCCTACGTTTGGTTGGAAGACTCGGATTAATGCCTCATGCATGACTGCAGGTTTGATTCCTAGTTAGTTTTCATTATATGGTCAGGCCAGAGGGTTTGGGGAGGCTAATGGACTGTTGAATAGTAGCTTTAACGCCTTCAGTTCAATATTTATTAATAATTAATAATTGTGATGGGATTTCCTGTAAATCTGCAAAAACAGAGTCTCGACCTTTGACCTGACTGCACTAAATCCAAGACAAAGAAATTTTTCATGAGTGGGTGAGCGGCTCCTTTTATACATAGCGAGATAAATTTCATTGCAGGCTGTTGACAGAAATATACAGAACTGTGTCAAATTGAAAAACACACATTCAGAGTCCACATCAGAGCCTATTCAAGCTACTAGTGCTGTAATAACACTTCAAAGGTTAGACTGCGACTTAAGCAAAATCACTTTCTTCCTAAACACCAACATGAACGTAGGAGCAAGTGTGACCTCAGCAGGTTTAGATGACATGTAAAAGACGTTTAACACCAGCTTTCATTTAAATTCAATACTGCACACAGTGATTTCACTTCTCACTCACTCAGCCATGTAAACGATTACAGGTGCTCATCTAACTTTCAGGTGTGTGGTGCGTCAACACCCTGTTGTGCACAGGAAGTGATATGATTCACAATTCTGCTTTATTTTGAATAAACAGGAGCAGAACTGGATCGTTCCCATGCATGAACACACATAAATGAGCGCTGCCTGGCTGAACCTAATCAGTGGTGAAGCAAAAGAAACAGAGACTTCACCGTAATAGTCTCACTGTTTGCTTGACAAGTGAAAGATGCCACAGAAAATAACCAATTAGCACTGGAACAAATTCAAAAAATAATAATAATAACTAGGGAAGATTGTCTCTTTAAAATCCAAAACAGCTGCTGAAGTGTCTGGAATGAAAAGCAGGGCACGATTAGCATCACGGGAGCTGCTCTGCACACTCATAGCAGGTGGTGCTGACCTTTCGGTGACCTTTGACTGCCATGTGATCAGATCCTTGAAGAGGCTGTGCAGTCAAATGTCACCGAGTCGCCTCTCACGTGGTCCAACGCTCACACCCGTGCAAGCTAACAAGCCTGACAACTGTATGCATGAGCCTGCGTGAGAGAACGTTTGAAGGCCAGGAATGATTAGCAGGGCCGAGTGGCAGGAACAGGGAGCATTACGTCGCCAGTGGACTCACAGGACGCTCAGTCCCGGATCTGAAAGCCAGTTTACAGCTGGAGAGACGCCCTGCTATTCTGAGAGCTTTCTGTCCAGTTGTGTTTCAGCGTCATTCAATCAAATCAAGTCAATCTAAGGCAGAGGTGTGTAATCCTGACCCTTCAGGTTCTAAATGTGTGCCCTACCTGCTGCTGATTATCAGGTGTGTGGTAGGAAAACGAGTAGGACGGGTTTGGACGACCCTGATCTAAAGAGTTTAGGGTCAAAACCAGCTTGGATGAACTTGGCTAAAGGCAAATGGATTTACTCCTGCATGCTAGGCTCATAGTAGCTGCTTAAAAAAGTCCAGACTTGTTTTAAATATACTACTAAACTTGTTAAACAGAAGAATAAATGGTGCTGCCATGTAAACACCAATGTATGCTAACTAATAATTAAAAAATCACATTAACCCGGTGATTAGTGAATAATGCCATCAACTAACACAGGTGAGTCGATCCCTCTCTGTAATTCTGATGGCTCTCTTAACTGAACAAGAGCCTCAGTCCACAAATGTTGCTCCTAATCCCAAATTCCTCTCCTTCCCCACAATAATGAGCTCCTCTCAGACTCAAGAGTTGACAGAGGTAAAGCATTTAGCACGCTTGAATGGAAAAAGAGGGAGAGAGTGGGAGTGCGGAGAGAAAGAGAGGACGATACAGGCCAAAGAGGGATAAAGCGAGGGATAGGGGGAGAAGGGGCAGAGAAGAATCTACTGAGACATGCATGAGGTAAGCCCTCCCTCTGGCAAGGCAGAGTAACGCTGCTGCACACTACAAATGCAACGGCTGACGGCCGAGGAGGAGACGAAGAAAGGAGGGAGGGAAAGAGAGAGAGGAGAGGTGTATGCAAAGCCAGAGAGGAACGGAGATGATCATTGTGTTCTCTTAGTCTCTTAGCATTCAGTCATTTTCCTGCCCATCACTACAGCCCAGGGACATGATCGTGTGCGCAACGTGGGGATTGTGTTTGTGTTTGCCTGTGTGTGTTACACGGTGTGTATTCTGCGTATTTATGTGGGTGGCAGTGTGTATGTGCAGCTCTGAAAGCATGTGCATGCTTCAGTCGCTTCAAGGCCAAGTGATGAAATACTCCTCTCAGAAAAAGACCCGTTCAGACACACACACACAACACTTTCATACTTACACATACAACTGCACACAAAATACTCTCTTTGCTCAGCTCAATTCAGAAGGTTGTTCGCATGTGTGCGACGCGAACATGTACATGACTTGGATGAGCAACCTAATAAGCTAGAGACTAAAATACCTTCATGCTGCAGGAAGGAGAATCCAGGGAAACTAAAGCTCACCCGAGCGTTCGTGGGGAGTCGCGTCAATTCATCCATCAAATGTACGAAGATGTAAAGAATCACAGAGAAGAGACAAGAGGAGGGATGTTGATGAAAGCCAGTGTGACAGGCCTTGAATTCAACATGGCTGACGGAGAGAAAAGAGTGATGAGATAATCACAAGGACATCATCCGTTAGTCGTGGCTGGATCCACTCACGATTAAAGCAGAACACAAGATGCCGAGTGACTCACCAAGTGCAAAAATCCCATTGTCACATACAACAGCCTTCATCTGCTGATCTGAGCATTATCAGCCTTTGCCCATCCTCCCGTCGCAGCCACTTACTTCAGCTGTCTACGAACTTCGGGTAGGCTGAACTCAAACAGGTTTATGGCAATTAAATTATACGCTTACACAATTTAAACCCACGTGTGAAGTTCATGTTTTCACGTACGCGGACAAGGGGAAGAAATGCGTGTCAGGACCAACCACGTCATAAATACGCTGCTTGACCCCTTCGCGTGCTCGTGCGATACCTGTTCTTATGCAGCCACACCCCTGCCCCCCCCCCCCCAACACACACACACACACACACAGACCCCAGACACGCGGTCGTGATACATCACCACCTACACACGCGGTGTCAGCCACAGACAACTGCTCCCGAGCCCCAGCAGAGCAAAGACATTCATCATTATGACAACGCACACACACATCGAGAGAAGCAACATAAAACAACATTACTGCTGCTGATGCGTGACGACGACTCCATCGCATCATTCATCACACGTACTGTACGTGTTTCCCGCCTAAATAACATTATTACGAAGCAAAACAGTCGTAACACAAACGACGGAGGACTTTTTCTAGCGCCGCTGACGTGTTTCTCATTCTTCCTTGTCCGTGTGTGTCACCATCACCACGGAGGATGAAAAGGCGTCTCCCTCTGTTGCTCAGGAAAATGATAAAACCACCGCTGCTGATTCACTTCGTTTTCCTCCTCTCATTTTCTCTTAATCTCGACATCAGATGACACACTTCAGATCTGACCTGTCACAACCATCACTTTCTCTCTTTTTACTTCTCTTCTCGTTTATACCTCGAGGATCAATCAGAGAGAGTTTGATCATCTGTAGTTGTTGTGTACATGCTCTTGTTCTGCTGTAATTCTGCACAAAATGTCTGAGTATTGAAAATCTCAGAGTGACATCCAGATCAAGGCCAGCTAGTCGCACTGCAATATAACCAATTCTGAATTATTTTTGAGGCTTCATTGAAGCCTTTTTGTTTGGTGGTTCAGAGGCTTTAATAAGTGAAACGTGAAAGCATTTTAAACTGCGTGTTTGTAGCTTTTTGGACATTTTGGAGTGACCAGAAACCTGCGTCAGCAGCGGTAGGAAGCTATCCAGGCTAATACAGGACAAGCAGAGCTCCTCTTCTCCCTCCTGCCGTCTGCACACGCCACCCCCTCATCTAAACATACAGAGTCGCATAGATTTCTCACGAGAACCCTGTGCTTTCTGTCACATGACCCCTTCAGTTGCTGAGTTCATGGGTTTGTGTCCTTTCAGGCCCACAAGCGGGTCAGGAAGGGGAAGTGAAGGAGTGAGTGGGTGGCATGGCTGTAAAGAAATCACTCACATGTACATTTTTCATCTAAAAGAAGCAAAAGGTTGTCTGTGTAGGTGTCGGGTTGCGTACACACTTAGCGAGGATTTGTCGATTTCAAGCATTACGCGAGCCGGGCTGCTGTTTTCTCTGCAGCACTTGTTAGAGCTGCAACCTTGTGTTCCTGTGTCCTCGGGTTTCAGCTACATAGCTGGTCATCGCTGAGGAGAAGACGCACAGCCCAGTGTGATAAGTGTGACAGACCCTGAAGAACCTTATACCAGATGGGGATTCACCGCAGAGTGGAGGGGGGTGAGGGGGTCACATATTTCCCAGAGACGGACCAGTGTAGGCTTCCGAGGAGAACTTGGAGTGGAAAGTAAAGGCCAGAGGTCCTGCTCCATTTTTCCTGATTCTCTCACTTTCATGCTTCCAACCCTGATAGGATCGAGTAGGGAGAAATTACACTGTTAGTTCCACTTAGCTCTAATATGGTCTCAGCTAATATTTGTCAGATCTGATGTTGTCAGCGACCATCTTCCACAATAGGCGACTCGCCACAGAAGTGCTGGGGCCTGGATAGGGAACGCAGCCAATTCCTGTCACACTCGCAAAACCAGGAGGAGCAGGGAGAGCAACAATCTTTGACATGGAAGATAACGCAGTAAAACAAAATCAAGAGCACCTCTGCGGCGCTAAATAGCCAGTCTTAAGAAGCGTGTTTACACAAATACAACGTGTCATCTCAATAAGCAATATCTGGCTCAACCTGTCCGCCTCCTTAGCGGCTGGGTAAGAGGGCACAGAGAGGCCTGTCTAATTCCAGCGACACGCATTATTCATAAATCCTTCGCTCCGGGGCGAATTCACACGCAACTGAGAACGCAAGACACATCAGAGGGAGAAAAGGATGGAGTGGGTGGAGGGGGGGTGTCTGGAAGTATGACGGCGTCCTCGTCCACCCTGCCGATCGCACGCGGGCGCGCACACTGTCAGGGCCGATGACACTGATTAATGAAGAAGCAGCCTCATCACTATAGCATCAGGCTAATGGACTACATGGAGAGTCAATGCAGGGAGACTCTGCAGGGTAAAGTGCACGGCCCGGCCTTACATCGTTTGCAAGAACGAACGCGAGCAATTCTAGGACTCCTGCGGTTTTCTGAGCACAAAACATTTCCTGGTGTTTCTGAAATCCTATAATTGACTTAAATAAATGGGTTCAGACCAGACAAGCGATTCACACATCCCAGCTGTGCACGTATGGAGGAGGAAGGATGCAACTATTACAGCACTATTTACCACTTTTCCTACTTTGCCATTCAGATTATATTTATATGTGTATGGGAGGAAACTATGTTGTATTCCCCACATGCCCAGTGAGTTTGCAATTAAAGAAAGGACAGCTTTAACAATGTGTAGGATATCCTGAAACGTGCCATGATACCTGCCACACATTTACACTCGGCCGTTGTTTTACACCGTGAGTGACCAGGAGTCAAATGCTGCAGAGACAAGGAGGCTTACAGCAGGGTGCACGGCTTCTCTCCAGGGAGAGGAAGAACATGATCCATCAACAGCAAGGCGCTGTGAGCTGAGGGGACATAAGTGGGACAAGCATTGGGGGGGAAAACGCATGACCGTGATGTCGGGATGAAAACCTCCCTTTGTCCCTGCTCTGCAGATTCCGGACTTTAACTGAATTACAACAAATCCAATTGAAACACACAAGATCCCGGTCATCCACGCATTCCTCTGTGCTCTCAAAAGCCTCTGTGTTGCTCTCCAACCCCCGTGCGTTTAACCCAAACCAAGTGCCCAAAGTGTGGAGATTAACACGCAAAAAACGCCTCTGGAGTTAAATCCGCCTCATGTGACTGGATCACCCCAGTCTCCCACCCTGCGCCTGCGAGCCAGCAGGGAGCACAGACAGCTGGACTCTGTGGTCTGTATGCGTCTCAGCGTGGTGCGCTCCCAAAGCTCCCGCTTCCAGCCCGGCAAGAGCCAGAAAAACCATAAAGGGCGGCTGCCGCAAACCAAGGCAACTTCCCCTCTTCTGTCTCACGGAGCGAGGCGGGATGCCGATCCCCTAAACGCTCCAAGAGTCGACTTGACGGCTTACAACAATTTGACTACAAGCGGCAGATAATAGAGCTTCATAGCGACGAGGTTTATTCGCGGCAGTTGCATTAATTTCCCATAATGGCGTTCATTCATCACTATCCTGTCTATAGCTGATAACAGCCCGGGGCGCTCCTGCGATCCCCGCACAATTTATCGACGGATATTAAAAACAACAAGCCATAACTAACGCGGCAACGCAAAGATACGGTCGCACCGGCTCCGGTGCTGATTCCGACACCGATTCCAGTCACATATCAGGCAGCGGAGCAACATTTCCACATCGGACAGCTGCTTTTCAGGACAGTAAGGAAAATCACACACAGACACACACGACGAGCGAAAAAGAGAGACGCGCAGGCGGATAACTCACATTCTGTCTCCGGGAACAAGCAGGCGGCTCTCCACCATCATTTCGGGCAGAAAATCCAGATTGTAGGATGAAGTCATGTTGCCTGCCTGCCCTGGGTATATACGTGTGCGCGTACAGTGCCGTGTGAGCGTGTGTGCGCCCCCGCCGCTGTGCGCCCTGCCTGATAAATAAAGGAGCGTCGCTCTCGCCCGAACTGCGCCTGGCCGCGGAGACGGAGAGGGACAGGTGCAAGAGCCGAGGCCTCCCCAAAGGCAGTGTAGCCAGCCGCACACGCTCTGTCCGCATCCAGCAGTTGTCACATTCTCTTCTCCCTCTCCCCCATTCGCGTTTTGTTGCTCCTGCTGCTGTTCTTCCGCCGGTCCTGTCTGAAAATCCGCTCTGCAACAGCGCAACTGACGGGCTGTGGGAGACCCAGGTGCCGAGTCGGGAGGCGTGGCGCATAACGCTGCAGCTGATCTTTAACTGTTAGGTCTCCTCAGCCGTAGACGTCTCTAACCAGAGCATGTCTCAACCATTAAGAATGTGTCACACAACAAATGAAAGTAGGAGAATATCCGCAATTATCAATGTCTGTGAAATCATTATCCAGCCATCCTCTCTACATTTAACCGTGCTCGCCAGGCTTTGGTAAAAACATTTTGCAGTTTTGTCATTTGGAAAAATGAAAAAAAAAAAATCTAAACAGTCGCATGCTGTAAGAAGAACTTACTAAAGACAAAGCAAACACAGATTATTGTTATTGGTTATTATCTAAGTCATGCAATTCTGTTTTATTTCTATAGGCAACAATCCCATTTAAGCCAGCACAGAGGAACCAGTTGGGCGGCCATCTGCCTCAACAGGAAGGAAATCTGATCAGAGAAACCTCCCGGTGAAGGAAGCTGGCAGGACCGGACCTGTTGACACCCATATGGACGTCAGCGGGATCCCACACCAATAAATGCAATAAAGTAGGATAAAACACATAAAATGCACAAACACAATTCAAAGCATATGACGATGAAAACTGCACAACGTCACGCATCTGTGTGGTGACTTAAAAGCGTTGCTAGTTAGCTGATTTACAATCAAATGAGTTGGCCCATTTTGGAGAGGTGCAATTACGCATGGGGATAGCTTTGTAATAATGAACCACACCATAATTTGCTGCAAATTTGCTGACTCTATTTTACGCTGCGTTAATTGTGTGGATCCAGCGTGCCTCCCTGTGGAACCAAAGTGGGCTTGAATGCACCCCTGTGCAGCACGGCTACCAGGTTGCCCCACTTCCTCCCTCCTCCATAGGAGAGAAAGAAGGGAGGCACTTCAGTAAAATAATGAGCCTCTCTTAGACTGAGAGAAGAGTCTCTGGGGGACGAACATGCGTATCTGGGTCAGTGGGAAAAAAAGTGCTCAGCATGTACACATCCAGCTGGGTAAGTGTAGTGGGTGGGGTTTGGCCCACGGCTCCGCTCCGGGGTCAGCTTTCATGTTTGCTTGAAACAACCCAGGTCGGTGTGTGGATGGGAAAGGCTGATCCCACATCAGTGCCTGGGGGTTCGCAGTGTCCCAGGAGTGCGGGGCGCTGCGAGTTTCACCGGTTGACCGTTTGCAGAGCCGGGTTTGCACCGGACGTTATATAACCCAGCGCGTTCCCGCCGCAGACCTTCGCGCTCGGCCTCGAACCGAGGCCCACGGCGGTTGTTTCGGATGACGCGCTCGTAACCTAAATCCGGCATGTTTACTTGCAGACGACAGCCACACACAATTACAACGTAGGCATGGGGACCGTGTCCGATCCTCATCCAACGCTCACTACTGGTACTAGATTAAGCTACAGATTAAACGGGAAATAGTAGTAGTATAGTGTCCACATGCATCTAAGACTTACAAACACCTGTGTCAGCTGCTGCCGTGGACATGCGTGGGTTTGAGTAGCTATGTGCGTCTGGTAAACAACCATCAAATCAAATCTCCTCATTTGCTTTGTCTAAAGTCTAAATAAATCCTTCCCTCCTGTTTGCCAAACAAAATGCATCCTCCCATTAATAAAAGATGAACACACTGGATGGCGAACACAGTCGTGCACAACCAGCACAACGCATGAAAAAGGTGACATTGTTTTAACGTGATATTTGTGCCGGGGCTGTTTGATATTGCGTTCAATCCGACGCATTTGTGTGCCGGCGAGGTGCTTCGGCATGTTTACAACACAGCAGCGTTTTTTAAAATGCCGGGGGTTTTTAAGATCAAACGTGAAAACTGCAGCATGCGGACGTAAAGCTACACAACAAGGGCAAGAAACAGCAGCAAGAAGCAACTGTGACGGTGTGTTCACCGGTCAACATGTTCAGAAAGAAGCAAACTGTCATAGTATTTACGCTGAAACTTGCTGAACAGCTGATACGATTTCCTCGTAATCAGAACCACTGACAGAGTTCCCTCGTGTTTTGTCTCTTTTATGCAACAGATTCATTCGGCAATTATTTAAGCACTACTGGCCAATGTGACAAATTAGAGGATGTATATCGTCTAATAATAGGAAGAAACTCAGAAGGAATCTATATAATCTGCATCTTTGTTGTTGCTCCTCGCTCGTCTGCGAAGCCACAGTAGGTGCCAGACTATGTGCTTTATATATATGTGAGTGGGGGAAATGTTACCCAAGTGCTGCTCACCGTTTCATGGGTGTATCCACTGTCGAAGACACCCTGACCCTTTAACAAATGGATTCCTGAGCCTGTGCTTCACTCAGGGCAGCGGTCAAACCCACTGAACATTTCATGCATTGTGTTGCACCTTATTGTCTCCCTGTTGTTGCAGCCATTCTGCTCTTCTCCCGCCCTCACCCATCACCTCGCCCATCGCTCCATTCCGTCACCCTTGGGCCCCCGTGTTCTACCAGATCTCGCTCGTGGCAAGGTTTGCCCCTGCCCTCACTTGCTCTGCTACTTTTGTCTTTCTCGCCTCTTCTCTCTGTCTCTGTCTAGATTTTTCTCCCATCTCATCTGCCTTCGTCTCTCTCACCTCAGGCTGGGGGGGCTCAGCTGCCCCAACAATACAAAATCGATCAGTTAGAAAGGAGGAACGGGGAGGGCAGAGCAGGAGACAGGGAGGGGTGAAGAGAACCAAATATAGCCGGGCCTTACGGAGCAAATTAGAAAAAGAATCCTAAAGCGACCACTCTGTTGTCTATCTAACACTGAAAGCGATCATTCAGGACTTGCTGCGCTTCCTGTTTGCATCTCGCTCTGAAAGGATTGTGGGTAGCCGACGGAGCCAGCTTTTCACACGTGAATGTTTAATGAAGGCCTCATGAATAATTCAAAAAAGCAAGCAGCTGCGTTTGAGCATAAGTGGACATGTGAGGAGCCCGAAAGCAGACGGGCCCTGACTGCTACGCTCATCCTCAGCGCTCCAACGCGCTTCGCTAGGCGTATACTGCGCAGCGTATACGTGTGCGCATGTTTGCAGATGAAGCTCTTCCTAAACGAAAGGATGATAGAGGCCTCCGATCTCGTCTAGTCCCTCTACTTCCTTATTCTGTCAGGCACCGAGCCCCGGATGGATACCCCCCCACCCTCGCTGCCACTCACTGTTTAATCTTCAAATCTCATTCCCATATTTTTTCTAGATCTTTCTCTCCCTGCTTATCACGCTTTCATCCACTGTGCCCTCACCACTCGCTCCGTTTCTGTCCCTCTTCTCTTTCGTTGGCCTTTGCTGGACTCAGGTTATGCCCACTGGCCTGTTTTGGCCACGATTTGAGAAAACACCGACATAAACACTCTGCTATTTTAATTCTAATGAAGGTTAGTTGAATGAATGAATGACAACACCCACATACACAGACTACACACTGCGTCCTGATCAAATCCGACACTGTCGAGCAAATACTCCCTGACCCCTTCACTGACCCTAACACACTAATGTCTGCACCGGTGGTCTCGACATGACTCCTTCTTGCTCGCTCTCACCCGCACGCGTACACACAACTGCACTTGATGTCCTCTGCCCCTGAAGAGGCCTCCCGGCCATACTGTGCTGCTGTCTGCTGCTTTTAATGGTCTGTGCTAGACTGGACTGGACAACGCTCAGCCACATTGAAGCAGAAACATATCGCTGCTGCCAAGGGACAAGCCTGAATCTTCCAGCCCTCAGGACGTCTTCACTCTGGTTAGAGCATCATGTCTCTAGTTAATGGTCATTAAAAATATCCAAATGAAACCAAAAATCCAAATTCAACACCACTACGACCTGTGTTCATGTTCATCCTAACTCAAGGTGGTGAGTCAGCAGGATTTTAACTCCCACCGAGTGTTTTGACGCGTTTTTACATAAACCGTCCATCTCTGTGCTGCGACACAAAACGTTTGTAAGCTGTGTACTGTGAAAAACCCCAAAGCTGTTCTACGTTGCGCAGCGATCTCTCTCTCAATGCAAATGGAGGAGGGATATTCTCCGGCCACTCAAAACCCTGTCTGCTTCACCTGCAGTGCATCGGAGCGCGCTCCAACTGTAATTGGCCATCGCATCGGTGACAGCGAGGCCCTCCATTCATCACCCCTCCCCCTCCCCTCATCTCCTCTCCACCCGTCGCTCTCTGCCCCTTCGCGCCAACTCTGACCAATCTCTCCCTCACTTTCCAATTTCTCCTTGCGGCTTCTCCCCCCTCCCTCCCTCCCTGCACTCCTCTACCTCTGTCCTCCTTTTCCTTCCCCATCTCCCTCCCCCTTTCTCTCTCTCTGCTCCTTTCCTCATTAAAGTGGGACCCAGGCAGTAGCGGTCACTGCCTCTCATTTATTTTCATTTGAAACCGGTGCAGCTCCACTGATCCTCTGGGGCTGCAGGAGAGAGAGCAGGACGGTGTCATTCTGATAACAACCGCCACACAAACACACACCCTCACACACACGCATCAACTGTATGTGCACGAGCTCACACATGTGCATTGAGAAAAATGGGGAAACACAACGCATGATGCACACGCACAAACACACACTCTGAGCTCTATACGCATCTGCCCGCAAACAGATGCACTTTCACACCCATTTCAATTCATTTCACGCACATATTCACACATTTCATGTACCTGCAAGCTCCCTTCCTTCCCCTCATCCTTCCCATACGCACCGTCTCCCAAAACTCCTCCCCGTCTCCCCCTGTTGATTGTGTGAAGGTGATGACAGCGGGTGTGAATCAGGGGGTGACAAACCTGTGCCCATTCTCACCTGTATGATTGCGGGTATCGATCTGCGGCGTGCACGCGGGGCTATTCGTCTGCTCCCCCCTGTCCCGCTCCCCCCACTTCCTGTACGTGTGTGTCCATGCATTGTATTAGAGTCGTGTCGAAAGCGGCGCCGCCTGACACTCTTTGATTGAAAAGGTGCTCGGCAGATTAAATCGTTGTAGCGGAGACGAGGCGCGCTCCCTTCACCAAGGAGGCGATGGGAGGGGGGGGGCTACTTTATGGCCCGTTTAGCTGACCCGTCTAAGCAAATGGGAGTGACTCTAAATCAACTTTAATAGAAGACTAATATCCTCCACACCATTAGACAGGCACATTGTGGGGTGGGAGCGGGATGCTCACAATGTGTAAGCAGCCAGAGAGGAGCATCTTTATGATGCTGTCATAACACTGGAGCAGAATTAAAACAATAACGGTAAAGTTCCAACTGCTCCAAGTGCACTTTCATAAAGTTAGAGTCAGAAGAGAGAGATTAAAAATGAACCAGCAAAATCAATGCTGCAGCTGCGATGATATCCTGACTTCTGCTCCCTGGTGAAGTCTATTTGCAGTTTTTGTTGGGGTATATTCTGAACTTTAAATGAACTGCATGAAGTTATTACATTCAATATTCTGAGTTATGTCCTTTTAAAACAGCAGCTGAGGGACAACGGCGTAAACTGGAGTGCCGCCACCGTTGCTTCATTCATATTTCACAGTAGTTTCTGCAAACAGTTGGACTGAAGTCAGCCATCTGACTAAAAAGGAAAAGTACAGTTTGGCTGTAAAAACACTCCTGAAACTAAAAAGTTTTACCAACACAAGTATGGATGTGATGAGAATGAAAGCCCAGACTTTCACCTTCACAGCCACTGTTTCATCTCTGTGGACTCTAAACAGGGCAGCGCGGTGATGCACTGATTGACTCCAGCTCCCGCACGACCCTAAAATGAATAGATCGAGTCAAAACAATAAAAATGTCAGAACTCGACGCCGCGATCTAAACTTTGCCTGCGTCAGACGTTTGTCCTCTGATGTACACCGCTACCTCAACCCACCTACGGTGACTCCACCGTCCCGAACGCCTGCTAAACCTCCAGAAAATTTCCCTCGTGTTCATCGCTCGGAGCAACCGCCTGATGCAGAAACGATTCAAAGTCATATTTTTCATCAGGAAATTGCAAGTGAAGTGTGTGCCTCAAAACCAGTTTCATTTGTCACCCAATGAAGCATTCATAGATTCAGTCAGTAAATTATGGTGCAATAAATTACTACCTGCAAACATCAATGAAATATGTTGACTCGTAGCAAAACAAGTCAACCCCAGCATGACTGTTTTCCATGAACAGGTGCGCCGCAGACGCTAGTCTCAATCTTTTATGCAACAGGAGGGGAGTTCAGACAAATTGTGACTGCTGGGGTACGTCTATAAAATTTATCAGTAATGGGGACTTTGAAATAAAAATGTGTAATTTTCAGGAAGATGAAATACAGTATGGATGGAGGGAAAGGTTGACGGAGAACAGTTGGGTAGCTTCATTGTTTGTCTGTCTCGTTTTCTCTCCCCTTCCCCACTGATGTCGCTCCCATTTCCTGCGACTGCTTGTGCCATCGTTCCCCGTCTCCTCAGCGCTGAACAAAACCACAGCGTCCTCAATCACCCTCCGCTCATCCTTCGCCACCACTCTGCTCGTGCGTCCAGTAATATAATTAAATAAAGACAAGAGAATATCATTGCTCTATTAGCGCTTGCATGGGAAAAGGCAAATACTGCTGCATTTTGCTGGATGAGTCCATAAGTACAGAGACTCTGGCATCAGCTTTTCTCATTCTTCTTTGACTCTGAATGTAATAAGATCCTAAGTTCACATCCTTACTTATGAAATAATACATGCACAATATCCGTACTTGTATCCCATATGGGTAAAGTGGTTCATCGGCCAGTCTTAGGTGAATTAATGATGTCCAGCTTTGTTGTTGTGCAGGATTCAAGGCACTTTTGTAACTTTAGGATGTCACAAATTTAAAAAAGTAAAAGCACAAGAATCAGCTCTGACTCCATGAAATTCTGTGACTCTTGATGCCAAGATAAAAAAAACCAACAACACAAATGATACATATTCATGTTTACGTGGGTGGAATAATAGAAAAATGTAAATTAGCTGAAGGGCAAACACAACAACTGTATGATAAATGCTGAATATATACAAAAATAACAAAAACGTATCTATGAAGTCAAAGGTGAATGACACTAAACTGCCAGATATTTAATTTAAAAGCAGGGGGGACAAAGCTGTTAAGAGCTCCGCATGTCAGACGCCGCTGCCTCCCAACCGCCTGCACCAAGAACCAATCCTGCTAACACAGCAGGAGGAGGTTTGAACAGAGAGGAAGACAGGCAGACAACGAGCAGAAAGAAAAAGAGAAGTACAAGCGCCGGGTGTTACGCTTGGCTGGGAAGGGAAGCAGGGGACAAGGTGGGACGAGTACCTGCAGACCCTGTTAGCAGCATCATTCCATATGATAAGTCCTTAAGCACCTGCGCCGCAAAACTGCCAGAAGCCTTCACTCGAGGTAAAACAAGCTTTAATAGAGACACATGGAGGCAGCATCTGGGTCAAAAAGCAGCGCCCACGTGTTTGTGAGCGCAGATGTGCGTCTGCGTGTGTGTACCTCAGCAGCAGCCCGTCGCTGCTCGTGGCTCCTGCGCTGACAGCTGCAGGAGGGGGGCAGCACACGGCATCGACGCACACTCTCCCCACGAAGCCCAGCTCGGACGAGTGCTCCAACATCACAACAAACAAACAAGCGAGACCTAATCAGGCTACAAGCTGCTCTCTCTCTTCCTCTTCTCTCTTCCTTTATTCCTGTTTTTGCTTCTCCTCTCAGCCTCTGCCTGTTGTTCCCTTTTCCCTCTCACGTAGAAACAAGCACCCCCTCACCTCCTCCTGCCGCCTCCCTCCTTCGCCACCTCCACCCCCCCCTTCGCTCTCTCTCCGGTAGAGCAGCCGAGCAGCGGAGACCCTGCTGGCTTGCCTAGCTGAAGTAATCCCCTGTGACAGCTCAGCTCATGTTGTTATGTTGTGGGCCTATTTGGGTCTAATGCTGCAGTTCTGGAACAGCCAAGCCCAGTCCAGCTCTGGACTACCCGCATGGCTGCTGGGCCTGGCCCGGTCCATCACAGAACCAGGCCAACATCCACAAGGGATGACAAAGTGGAACATAAAGCATCCGCAACTCAGATTTTCCATCTTCTCATACATACATAACATGATTTCTGGAACCTCCTGACCTGACCACCACCTACGTTGACGGTGTGATTGGTGCTTTTACAGGCACATCACAGGCGTCCAGCCCACGATGCTATAACTTCAACAAGCCTTTGCCTCCTCGGATGTCAGAGTCTATCTGAGCCTCCTGCAGGTACACAGAGCATGTTTTGGCTGGGACAGACTAGTCTCCAAACAGACGCCTTGGTCCAGCAGATCATGTCCACGAAGAGCCAGTCCAGACAGGAAAGTCTCAGTAAGTAGCCTTCCCGGAGGAGGCGCTGCCAGATCTGGCTCCATATACCTGGCATATCAGACCATCTCCTCCCCATAGGAGCAGAGGCTGAAGACACAGGAAGGGAGCTGCTGATTAAAAATTCATCTCTCTGTTTATTATGATTTATGCATGTTTCACAGAGCCAGGAAGAGAAGAGGAGAGAAGAGGAGAACAGCTTCATTAGTGCATATTGTGTGTGTGTGTGTGGGTACTATGCCTTTGCCTGTTTGCGGACTCTGTGTGTTCATGTGCGTGTGGCTAGCTGGCAGGTGGGGGATAGTTAAAATTATGGATCGTACGTGAGCTTCATTAGAATGTTTGGCATACGGGGCAAAATCATCTGTCTTCACAAAACACCTGCATTTCACTGAAAAACAACAATTGAAATCCTAAATTATCCGGTGTGCGCGGGCCATCGCTATTAAAATGCAGCAGACACTTTTGCTAAGTTCTAACTTAATTACCCATTTCCGCCTCCGTTGTTTACCATTCAAATCGGATCAGCCTCTCGCTGCATTCTCTCCCTGCCAGAACTGATGGCAGGCGCGCAGCAGTGACAAATATTGACACAGGGCGAGTGTGTCAATTAAAAAAGAAAGTTGAATAAGAACGAGTAAGAGCGTGGAACGGCCGATGCTAACCAGCACTCTGATCTAGTGCGGCTGCTGAAATCAACAGATGCTGCACGCATTCATCATACGTCGCTTACTGTTAATTACAATCTGAATGTAAAGAGCATAAAAAACTGCACAGAGCTGGTCAATGGGGCGATGCATTAAAATTACCATATACAATTAACTTCTACAAATGTTACAGTTTCTTCAAGCCGGCAGTGATGACTAATAACTAAGCCGAACATTAACATCCAGTGATTAAAGCGACGCTAGACAACGTGTCACCGCCCACAGGAGGTGACAAAGAGGAACCTGAGGAAAATACAACGACTGCAGCTTTTCTGATGTCCTTCAAGCTTTCTTGCTGTGTTGTAAACAATACATCTCTTTAACCCGATTACAAGAGCGGCAGTCATACTTTTTTGACTCAATATCGCGCCCGCTGTGTCAAATGACGTGATGCTAAGTGACACCGGCTCCATGTTTTGCCCTTTAGACTCCTTGTCGCTCTCATCACCCTGGGTAATCTGTGGAAGCACACGTCACATATCTTACTAAACATGAGCATTTTGTATGCAGCTTCCTGACGTGATTATCTGCGCTAATAGAAAACTGCTGACGTGTGAACCCACCAACATGGACAAATGCTCCTGTACCCCAGGGCTTCATTTTTCTGTCTCCTTGTCAGGCAGCTGTGCACAATTTGATCAAGGGTGGGTTGTTTTGTCTAAAATCTAAACCGGAGCCTCATCAGACACGGCCCCGTTACTGCATCCATCCAACCATGCATTAGCTATGCTAAGGGCTTATACGTCATACAGTCACCTCCAAAGTGATGCTTCAAGCCCTATGCCTGCACAAGACATAGAGAGACAGAAGGTTGGGGGCTGCAGGATGCTAAACATTGGCTGCATCTTGTTTGCAACACGCCCCATCTGCCTTTTTCAAATCCTCCTGTTTATAGTTTATTCGTTAGGAGTCCACTTGCCTCCCCGCTGAGCTGTAACATCATGCCTTCTGAAGACGAGCATCTTGTTTTTGTCATTCACAGGAAACACAGACACTCCGGTGCTGACATGGCAGTAACTGGAGGCCACAGCTCAATCCGAGAAGCCCCCGTCTCTTTTAAATTGCGCTTAGGATTTAATGACCTATTTGTGTTTGTTGTTCCCGGCGAGTGCCTTGCTTTCCCCTTTCCCCATCTCTCCCTTCCTCTCTCTGAGTCTCTTGCTCCCTAACACGCTCTGACAGGGAAAGGTCAGTGCCCATTGGCTACATGGGGGGCACTGAGTGATGTAAGGGCCGTTGTCATGGTAACGTGCAGGGCTCGGCGAGGACGCAGGATGCTTTCTTTTTTTGTTTGTGCCAAATGCAGAGGCTAGGACCCGGGGCGGGATCAAAACGCTCGAGAGTTTGACTCTGCAGGCGGAAGCGCACCAGACTGGGATGTTGCTTAAATTACGAGCGCTTGACTGGCCTGGTGAATGCGAGGGGTGGAACTCAGCCAGTCATGCCCATGAAGCAGGTCTGCATGTAGGAGGCCTAAAGACAGTCAGTTGTGGGAAGCTCTGTCATGTCTGTGAGCCTGCATTCTGCTGAGCTTGGCTTCACATTAATAAAAGAGGGATTATGAAAGTCTGCAGGCTCCTCTTAGCCGCTCTCCACCCGAGGGTTCACCTCTCTGCACTCCTGCCTCCCTCCTGCCACCCTTTGCTCCCTTTTCTTGCTCCGCTCAGCATGTTACTCACGTTCATCCCATTCAAAAAAAAAACACTCTCATCTGCCTTTCCTCGTTCCATTTCTCTCCACTCTCCCTCTAAGTACAGGAGAGGGAAAAATGCACCAAAACACAGATAAATTATTTAGATTTTTTTTCCCAAGGAGAGAAGGAAAAAAAACTGCTTGACTCTGCAGTTTGAAAGAAAAAGGAAAAGAAGAGAGAGGGAGGGAGGTGAGAAATAAAAATTGCATTAGATACAAGATTCCGCAATCAGCCCGCGAAATAAAGAATTAATCTTATCTTTCACCGGCACACGCGTCCAAGTAGGAGAGCGCCTCCAAAGACTTGAAGATGACAACGGGACGAATTCGCCTTCCCATTACGCCGCCATTCAGCCATTGTGGCAGCCGACACCTCGCGATAAGCGAGCGTATTGTTGTCATTGACAATGTTATTATGGGGCAGTAAACAAGCGATGCAGCAGAGGGTCGGGATGAACCGGGCGGGGCCAGAAGGTCACTAAGACAATCTGAAATTAAAGGCTGCAAGACCCACAGGGAGAGATAAGGCCCCCTTCTTCTTTTTCCTCTTTTTCATCTGTCTCTTTCTCTCCCTCTCTCTCCGAAGCCAAGGACAGGCATATGCTTAGAACAAAGCCCCGGCACTGCCGCGTAATCAACTCCTCTGTACTCCAGCAGCAGCAACAATCTTCCCTGGAGGTCATCCACGGGAAGAGGCTTAGGAGGCAGAACGGCTCCAGGATCATGGGCTATTAAGATGAGAAAATTGGATGATGTTCACTCCCATTTTCTCCAGAAACCATTATGAATTTAAGGAGACATGAACAGAAACCATATTTAGATGTTGTGCCATGCAGGTATCAGAGGAGAACAATCAGTAAATGTCTTCATGTTTGCATTAATGTCCAGCGTCACCGTAACACCAGAGATCAGGCCGTTCTCTGCAACAATGCTGTCAAAGCGAGCGAATACTAATTATGGAAACTGCAGTTTAGCTATAATAGGGCATGTTGTGGTTCCGTCAGTCCTAGTAAGCAAACTACAAGTCTCTAGGCATTTAAACACTTTGTTTTTGAAGTTAACAAAGCTGAGGTTATGTGTGGGTAAGATAGCTAGATGTTCATGGGATCTTACAGTCATCTCTTTAGAAAGTCAAGTAAAGCGAGGGGCTTCCAGCGCCTCCAGTGCAGCCATCAGTCTGCAGGCAGATCTGACGCTGGATCAAGTGCAGTGAGTTCACCTTTTGTACGCAAGACTCCCTGAGGTGCTGTGAATATTTTGTGTTCGCTAATCTATTAGGTTTCGCTACCAAAGCCCCACCTCTCACACCTTTTTTCAAACTCTACCAATTTAGATTCAATTCAGTTTATTTATATATAATTACAAACCTCCAGCAGGACCAGGCTCAGGGTGGGCAGCATCTGCTTTGATCCAATACAACCAGCAATGTGCTCAGATTTCCTCCGACAGTGTCTCAAACAAAACCTGGTCTTGTCAAAAAGAGAATTCGAAAATCTCTTCAGGTGTGCAACCACAAACTGGTTAATATCCATCATCAGCTGACAGATGTATCTAAAAGCGTCAAGCTGACACTGATTCAAGCTCACTCACAGCAGGTTGGTTGAGCACGTTGGTGGTGGCAGGAATGGTCCTGTTCCATTTGCAGACATTAGCACAGGGAGATTAATTTGTCCCCTTCCATTAGGTGGGAAAGCAGCCGTCATGGCTGCTCAATTATCCCTTAACAAATCGAAAAATACACAAACAAACAATAAGCTCTGGACGAGGGTACGCGTTGCATCGTTTGGATGCATATGTGCGCAGGTACTGTTCACATATAGAAGCTGGGATGAGTGTATGGGGTCAGGCGCGACTGTGTTTTCCACAGCAGCTTTTGGCTCATTAATGGCGAAATCCGCATTTTCCATGTCTAATATCCAGCTACTCAACAGCGGCGCACAGAGAAAGAGATGACGTGAGAGCAGAGGGGTAGAACGGGAGAAAAGGGGATGAAGGGAAAAAAGGGAGATAGAGGTTGTTGTTGTGTTTAGGCTTGCCGTCTTCCCGCCGCTTTCTCCTCCTTTGTGAAGATTTCGACCTCATTAGAATTATAATGAACATCAGCGAGGCTTGCTGAAATATTTTTGGCTCCTTGAAAATAAATGAATACACAAGCAAATCAATTCAAATCTTCCCATTATGCCTGTTTTCTGGGTCGTATAAAACAAGCATAGGCACAGCAACGTATGGTGCAGGCAGCCATAATAATAAGCTCAAATTGGGGGCTCATTTGTCATCATTCCCAACCCTGTTACAGATTGTAAAATCAATTTTATATCTACAGTGACATTGCTGGACAGATCGACAGACACGGGCATTATGGTGGTAATGTTACAGTGGAGCCATGTGCGATGCTGATGTGTTGTGGGGATGTGCATGTGTGTTTAGCTGTTGTGCTTCGCCAGCGTGATGATGTCGCTGTGTAGTGAGACTTGCTAATTGGCTCACCTGTCTCTCAGCCATCTGGATCCTCTCAAAAAAAGAATTTGGAAAAAAGACGACTCACACTGAGCTCCCACAACATCACAAGCATGCACACACACGCACACAAAGCCGAGTGTGTGAGCCTGAGCTGGGAAAGACGAGCGAATGCAAAAGCAACGAAGAGGCAAGCGGGGAATCGAACGGTATTTTTCACTTATTGCAAGGTTTTTACTCGTACAAGTTATTGAATAAACACGAACAATCAGTGCGTTTCTTTATTCCTAATGGTACAAATGCCTCAAAGTTAACGTGATAATGATTAATTACAGCAACAACAAGGTTTCAGGTGGGGTGGAAGTTGCTTGTAGGAGCGAACAGGCAGGCAATCTAGACTGATTCTATGACCACTGCACAATAATAGCAAGCGCTGTACTAAAATAGATATGTTATTGTTTAGAGAACCCACTGGAACACGAAGACACGCCCACAACTTCCTGCCACCTCAGAGAGCATCAGCTGGAAGAAAAGAATAAAAAAAGCACGGCACTATCCCAGAAAACCCTGGGGCACGCTGCTGAGCGTGTGTAGTGTTTTATGCAGACCAGCAGCGTTTCAGGAGGATGAACAACGTGACAAACTGTGCCTACATATATGTGTGTTTGTGACCAAGGTGATGCTAGCACAGGATATTACAAAAGAAGCTAAGCTTTTATGTATATACACAAACATAAGCACAGGTCCGTGCAGCATTACACAAAAATATGAAAAATTCTATACAATTCTGCATTCATATAAATTATTTTTATAATTAAGAGAAAATAATAATAGAAATAATATGTAACCAATTCATTTAATTAATTGATGTCACAATAATAAAAAATAGATTACACATACAGAACTACTACTAATAATACTTTAGAGTTACAAGTTCAGAGACCGTGTGTGTGTAATCGTTTTTATTCTCTCAGTACCCAATGTGTTCCAGGTCAATAGTCTGAATCAGCCCCTCCCAACCCTCAGTGTGTTCACCTGCCATTGAGTGTGTATGTGCATGTATGTGTGTGTCTCTTGTTCACAAGTGGAATCTGTGTCATTCAGAGAGAAATAAAATGTTCCAGAGAGAGAGACAGGGCAGACTGTGAAGATACGTCCGTCCGGCTCTCTGCAGACACTCCCCTCCTCCCACCTCTGTCCCTCCCCGTCATTAGCAGTTCTTCATAATTCATGTATTTAGATGAAAAATGGATGAACAGCGAGCTCGACACCAGCACAATTACAAAACGCAGTGAGAATCGCAAGCCGGTCAAAAAGCACAGACAAGATGCACAAGGCTACTTCCAAAAAGGTCAGCGACCTCTAGTGGTTTTACATCCTGAACCTCAACATCGAAATAAACGCCACTCTTCAGAGAGCCGGTTTGGGGGAACTGTGTCTCCCCTCCTGTGGTTGGACACAGCTACAGCCAATTGGGAGAAATGATGTTTTAAGCAGACTTAGGCAAGGAGGACAACCTTCACCTGCTGCTCAGACAGAGAGAAGATGCTGTTTTATCAGCAGTCTGTGAGATCGTCATTGTGTGTCTGACAAAAGTCAGGGCCGAACTGAGCCGCGTCACATGACGTCACCTGTTTGCCAATTATGCTGACTGGCAGCGTTTCCAGAAAGCACGTCTTCCAAACTGCAGCTCTCGCCGGACGTTTTCTCACATGGGGATAAATTAGAGCTCAGGAAGGAGCCTTTAACACTGATAACTGTCACTGCCGAGGAGAGAGAAGACTCCAGCCAGTGTCTTCCGACTGCAGCGAGCCAGTTCCTGCCTCATAAATATTCAGATGTGGGAATAGCTGGGGAGGCGGGGCTAGAAGCGGCACAGCGAGCAGTCGCCATAGCGAGGGGCCCGCTGTTGTCATGTGGCAACCGGGGAGGCAATAACGGACGCAGCGTACCGGGACGCCACATTGTGTGAATCCCTGTAATTACAGTCTCTGCTGTCTATGTGTGTCTGGCTCAGTAAACAGGAAGTGTGTGTGCATTTGTGCATCGCACACACACCTGCAGCCCTTGTGCCAAAGAGGAACTTGAGGCCTTTAGAGAGCTGTCGTGTCTGTTCCACTCGTGCGCCGATGCTATTCATACGCTAATCACCGCTTGTTTACGCCCATTTGTTTATTGTGTCGCGGGAGACGAGGCGTGTGCGTGAGTGTGCGTGCACAGCGCGGCGTCCTCCCCTTCTCAGGAGGTCATGTCACAGCCAATAGCAGGTTTTCGGTTCATAATGACCGATGCTGGAAGGCGCCAGTGGAGCCACGCTCGCTAATTATCAGCTGTGTGTCTTCAAAGAACATTATCAGCACAAAGACCCGCAATTATAAGCACACGCACACACCCTTTATCACTGCTGTTTCCGACATCAACTTTTCCTCCTCCCAAACTGTCCTCTAGTCTCTTGATTGCTATTGTCCTCGTTTCTTTTCCTCCTACCTATGCTCATTTGTTTGACTTTTTCTCCTTCCTCCTTTCCTTCATCCACACATCTTTCCACGTCCCATTATTCATCCCCCATTTACCCATCCTCTCTACCAGCTCCCCAGCTTCCACTTTCCCAATCTCTTCCACCGCATCCACATTTCCTCCTCCTCCTAGCTCCTCTTTCTCCTCATGGCCCGAAACAGAAGGTTAAATAACGAGCCGGGTGTCAGTCAAACCGCCAGAGAGCTTCATTAGAGGAGGAGAGCGCAACGGATCAAATTATACGCCCAGTCCTCTTTTGTGTGATTGTGTGTGTTTGCAGATTGTGAGGGGGGTCGTTGGTAGTGGTTATGGCGCTGAAAGGAAGTAAACACACACATGCCGACACACTGTGGAACGACGCAGCTGTTGGTGGATTAGCGTGTAACACTCATCGTTCGTGCACGTGCGTAAACCTCCACTATTTTCTCCAATCAGAGACACAAACAAAAGCAAACTATTTTGCCTAATTATTCACAGCTACATCTTTCTAGTGTTTCTCGTCTTCCTTCTTGATCTGAGCTGATTTACTTGCTACTATTAGGTGTGACTTTAAAATGCAACAATGCTGTGGTGCAATCAATAAAAAAATAACAATAAATAATAAAGATAAAGTCAAATCCTTTGAGCTGTTAAGTTACTTAAAGGCTTGTGTGATACTGCCCATTAAAACAGCATATTCTTTACATTACCGATGGGTATTTTTCAGATGAACAGAAAGTTTTTAAATGGATTTCTCACTTTCCAGGGAGCCATTAGATTCAGTTCATTTCACTACCGAAGGAAAATCAACTCACAGAGACCTAAATCTTGCTCGTCGTAGGTGATGCATCACTGAGAGCACTGAACCTCTGTCTTCTACGTATCATAAACAGACAAGACTTCTTTGAAGAGTTTAGTTCTTTTCTGCTTCCTTAAGCTTGATTTTCTGATAAAATGGCTCATGAATTTGGCTAAATCTCAAACCTGTCTCAAGTCAGTCAACCTCTCACAACTAGTGTGTTATTGGTAACAATACTGCAGGTGCTCATGTTGTGTAAGACGCGTAGTTCATTCGCACTTTGTTCAAAAAAAACACCTGAATATGAGAGGATCTACCCAGAGTGGAGCACGCACACCAACGCCGCGCTCATTTCGTCGCCAAGTACTAAAAGCATCAGGTCACGCAAACGACAATAAACAACACCACAAACACGGCCAATCATAATGCGCAACGACCGCACTCACAGCCACACTGATGCATTATGGGTCCTATAAATGTTTATGAGACGCGCTATTATTAGGGCCTTCTGTGGAAGAACCTGTTCCATGTGTAGTTCATGCAAACTGTCACAGTTAATGGGAGCTGCAAGAGTAATTTTTATGAGTGATTATAACCCAGATCATAAAGCCTCATGGGTATATTATGATTCTATAGACGTGCTCTTAGGGTGTTAAATGGTTCGAACAGGTGAGACAGCAGCTACTACAGCGGGGAGGCGGGTGCTGGTGGTTTTCAGGGCAGGAAATTCGTCCTTCTCTTGTTAACTCTGCCTCAGATGAGAAATAGGTGCTGCTATTTTAAGATCGCCCCTTATTTAAACCTTCTTCTCCCCTTCTCCCCTCCCTTCGCTTGATCTGTCGCTCTGTCGCCAAAGGGTTTAGTTTAATGACCCTCCTCGGCCGTGGATCTGAGCCGCGTCACATCTCTCCTTTCCAATTTCCCATTTTTTCTCCCTTTATTTCCTTTCCACTCTACCTACCACCCGGTCTCATCAGCCTCCTGTCCTTCTATGTTATCCCCCCCTCCCCCTTTCAACAACACCACGCCAGCTCCACAGCAGTGGTGGAGCTAAAATGCCTGTTGATGTAGTCAGTGTTTGGCCTCAAGCCATCGGGATGAGGCTGAAGGGAAGAGTGAAGGGCAAACGGAAGAAAAAGAATAACAGTACCTTTGTATTGGTCCAGAGAGGTCACTGGCGTCCTGCCTGCAACGTAAGAACACAAAGAGACAACTTGTGAAACTCTGTAACCCTTAAACACAAACAAACAATAAAACTATCCATTAGAGCGCATGTTAAACATTTCGTTCACTTTTAAAAATTCACCACTTCCCCAGAGGAGGTCATTCGCAGGTTGTGTGAACCTGACTGGTGAAACTCCAAACGTAAAATGTGGCACAGCAGCAGTTTTGCTGCTTTTGTAGAACAGTGGCAGTGAAACAGTTGGGCGCCGAGGAGCCTGGTCTTGGTGGAAATATGATACAAATCACAAAAGATACTGGCACAACAACACACACACACACACACTCAGCCATCTGAAAAGTAAATTGGTCTTGTCTGTCCTTGGGAACAGGAGAGAAACTTCGTACCACTGGGTTTTCTCCATAATTCCCTGCTGTTTCCTCTTTCTCCCTCCTTCCCTTTTTGTTTTATCCCTTCCTGCAATCCTCTGTTCCTCTTCCACTGCATGTAAATAAATTGGTCCCCAGGCCCCTACATTACACACTGTATGTGTGTATGTGTGTGCATGACACAAACACACACACACAACCCACCAGACTTCAGAGCTGCACTGCATTAGCCCCAGTTCTGTGCCAGAGAGGTAAGTAAAATAATAACAAATTAACAACGCTGTCATTAATAACCCGTTTGTGTGTGTGAGACAGAGACAGTGTGTGTGTTATGATGAAACGCTGGGAAAAAACTCCTTGCTCCTCCTCAACGCAGTAGCCAATCACCGCTATCACCGCTCTTTGCATTTCAAAGACACACTCTTGTCTGTTTCATCTCCAACCACAGAACACTCAGCCTGTTATCCTGCTACACGCGCGCACGCACGACAGCCACCTCCGCTTCGGTCCATTTTCCCAACGCCATGAATTATGAAAAAGGGTAAATGGAACATCAAACACACACTGCTCACACTCGCAGCTTTAGACGCCACACACACACGCGAGGAGGACACTACTACACACGCGGTAAAACTTCACTACGCACGTCTCATATTTTTAAATCTCCATACGTACATGCAGAGTGTTTCCACTCTTATTACGTATGAAGCTGCGTAACAGTGAAATGCTTTTCATACGTTTTAAAACTCATGGGCTCACATGACTGTTTGTGACTTTAGTTCTTAACTGATGCTTTGCTCTGGAGGGTAAGTCTCCATAATTGCATACTGACCTGTCCGTCAAACACTGTGGCTTCTATCACCTTTGTCTGCTCTGTCATGTTTCATTTCCTCTTATTTCTAACATTCTAGTTCTTCTGTTTGTCCTACTACAGCTGAACCGCAACTTTGCATTTTGACTTGATTTGGATGATTTTGAACAGATAAAATAATGGCAGACTTTTCAAAACACTTATTGTTGTTAAATTTAAGCTAAAGGGTTTTTCAGAAATATTTCTTGACAAATTAAGTCATATTTTCAGGGAAAACAAAAAAGCTTTAAGGTCTAACTTCTGGAGTATCAATTGCCCCTTGTTCATCTGCATGAGCCAACAAGATTTGGGTCAGAATTGATCACTGAGATGGAAACAGATGGTAAATCAGCATCCAGGTGGAAACAAGCCAGACTTATGCTTTACGACGGACAGCTTTTTGGCAGCGCGTAAAAAACCCTTGCACACAGCTCTGCAAGCCTCGCGCTGCTTCTGGCCTGGCGGAGACGTAAAACGAAGCTGAAACGTGAGGGACTCCTCGGGCGGCGGTGCCAGAGCCGCCGCAAAGACAGAGCAGGTGGCAGGACCCGGCGAGGGCCACAGGCATTTTCGGACACATTGTGACTAACAGAAGATCTGACACAAGAGCACACACACAAACACACACAGGACCTACACTAGCACTACATGAAGGGAGACACTATGAGCCAGCTGTCACCACACTTCTGAACAGCATCGATGACAAGAGCATTCCCATGTTGAGGCATTGAAAAGATTGCCCCCTCCTCCTCTCGCTTTCTCCTAAACATGCACTCAAAGACATATTGGAAGTGGCACAGATGCTTCGATCAAAGCGAGCCACGCAGGCCGGCGTCGGCACGCTGTCGGTGACGGAGTCAACCAGGTTTCTGTTTTGGTTGCTCACCAAATGACTGAAATGATTTTCTGTATGTTTTCAAATAGGTTTGAGCTGATTAAATGATAAAGTAATAGTTTCAGCATGAGATCGATCTGTTTCTGGTTGTTCTAAAAGCCCAGAGCGTCTCCAGCTTGGTCTCTGTCTGCTAAACAGGTTTCTTCCCATCGTCATGCTCCTCTCAACGGCCCATCTGTCATTCTAACACTCTCTGTTTTTAACACTTCTCTCCTTCTCACCTGCCAGCTTGTCTTTCACGTATACACAGGCGGGTTCACATACAGTTCTCACAATCAACGCACCCAAATGCACACTTCTCTAAAGGCTGATAAACACATTCGCACCCTCCTAAGACTTCCCACTTCCATCACAGGGATGTATGTATATACAGTGTGTGTATGCGAGACAACAAGGTGCGAGGTCCTAGGGTGGCGGATGTGCCGTCACGCACCGGGAAGCGAGTCTCGTGGACAGCGGCGCCAAACCGCTGAAGCCTCAGGACGACTGGAACAACACCAACAAGCTGCCGTTACATTCAGACGGAGCTGGAGTGATCAGTAAAAGCTCTGACTCGGATATTTCCATGTGAGTGAAGCTGTTATTCCGTCCAAGATCTACCTGCGAGCTTGAAAGCTGCCAACTTAAAGCACCGGTAAACTTGAACTTGTAAATTCACTCACTGAGAATGGATTTAGAAAATCCGTAGGAACTTCTCCAAGCTCTCATGCTGCATAATCCACTTCCATACTGTCCACCTGTACGCTCTGAATGCTCAGGAGAAGCGGCAGCCTGGCCACAAATACTATTCCTACGGAGCTTTGTCTAAAGCACTGCAGGAGAAAGTGACTTTGGAAAACAATTTGGAAATGATCATTCAACAGACCGCTAGAAACATGCATGTGTGTCAGCAGGGTCGCTCACGCAGGCGACTTACGGAGGATGGACCTAAAGGAGAAATGACCTAAAGGGTGAACGGGGTGAAACGTGGTAGAAGGTATTAGGCCTCATTTACTCTGTGAGACCGTAAGGGAAGCACTTACAAACGCATGGAGACGAGTGTGTGTGATCAATGCTAATTGTAAAACAAACTAAAATCAGTGAAGGGCACGTTCCTGCATCATCAATCATACCTCACAGGGGACGGGAGAAGACCTCCCCCTTTTTGAGTCTGTCTCCCTCCACCACCTCCTCCTGCTCTTTAATAATAGCCCCTCTCCACCCACCTCCGCTGCTTCCCCTTCTCTTCCTCCATTTAATAACAGTGCAACAGATCAGCTCCATTAGCCCAGACCTCCTCACACATGCAAATGAGGCAGGCGTTATGGAGGCACGCGTCACGCATTACTGATGCCTCCCCGACAGGTCACAATAAACTCTGGATATGCGTGCGTGTCACAACACTGCTTAAATTGAGACGCGTGGAGACGTCCCTCCATCCCTGCAGGTGGCGCCGTGGCTTCTGCAAGTAACATCGACTCTAACAAGTAAATGTACAACGATATTTACCGAACGTTACAAATGTTCTCCTTTGATCGCAGACTTGTGCTGCTCCCGTATCTCTGAAAGGTGTTGACAAAGAGACTAATAGGGAAGCTTAATCACGTCTTGCTACCTTGTTAGCCTTGACGAATGAGCAGGGTAATTGGGCTGAAATGATGGTTTGTCATAATTGGAAATAATTAAAGCTCTTTTGTGGCATTGCTGTTGAATGGAGAGCCGTCATTAGCAGGTTCAATAGTGGGACTTTGTTTCTGTCCATTTGCGAGGGCGAAATCCGTCATGTCTTTATCCACCGCCTAGCTACAAGCTTTTCAAAACTACAGATTTGATGAATAAACGTCACTTCCCTAAACAATCACTCCTGGCAGCCGGTCGACGGTCACTTATCGCCAAAGCCTCTGTGACAAGGTGCCTCATAAAAAGGCCACCATATCAGATCTAATGCTGTCCATGTGAATGCGGGCCGATAAAAGCAGCCGGGGGAATAAATCAATATCATGAATGCCAGTTCATCAGATTGGGGGGTAGCTCAGACGGCGAAATGTCAACTACTAATCTCTTTAATAGTCTGATATTACATTTTAATCCCAGTCTGATTCCTTCACTCTTTGGTTCAGGCTGTCTGCCGATGCCTGACGAGGATCGGAGGGGAGGAGGACAGTAAACAGAGACAGAGACGTATCAAAATAGAGTGAAAGTCAGGTGGATTAAAGAGACGGAAAGAGCAAGAGCCAGACACAAAGAGGAGAAAAGGTGGAGGAGAAGAGGAAGCGAAGTAGTAAAGGCAGAGAAACGGTGGGTTTCTGGAGTGTTCTGGCACGATGCCACTTCAAGTCGGAATTTACAGTGTAGGGTGACGGACTGTGAGCGACCAAGAGGCAATAAAGTGATGTCGACGAGAACTGAGGACAAATTGATATGATCGTAACGTGCCACATTAAGAACAGGCCTGCCATCCATCAACATGATAAAAGGCCTCCTTCACTCCAGCGCCAGCACCACTGCCATTGATCTCAGTGCTTCACTTAACCAACCGCTAACCATTTATGATAACTATTATTATTGAGTTATGGAAAAGATAACGATCCATCAGCGCTGAAGAGTCCAAAACGAAAAGATAACCTCACGCTAATTTGTTGCACTGACAAGCTTGGATCATGGAGGGAAATTAGGTAGAAAAGAGAATTATCTGTCTCAATTTTTCTCAGTTATGTGGTAAAATAACATGACGGTGATGACAAAGTGGGAGGACATGGTGTGTAAAGAGCCATGGCTGTTAACTATTATTCGAAGCGCACTTCACGAGGGAAAAAGTACTTCACCCAGGGCAGAAATGCTTCTTACTACTACTTTTTGTGCTAATGCCTTGAGAGAGAAACCGAAAGAGCAGAGGAAAAGCAGCATTGACGATAACACCAAACATGCTTTTAAATCACCCTTGAGCAAATCAGTAAATCAATATCAATTAGGCTGTGAAAGAGCCCAAATGGACAACTGGCTTTGTTTTAACTAATGAAGTCTGTGGAGAATCCAATCAGTCCTGCCCCCCTCCCTCCATCACTCTCTTCACTGCCTCCCCCCACTTCTCATTACCACCATGACAATGTGGAAAAAGGCCCTCAGACAGATACACCAACTCAAAGGCACTGACTGCCTTTCACTTAAACGCTAATTGACGTCAATACGCGTCTTTTCTCGTATACTGCCTAACACCGGCTTTTTATATGATGATATTACAGTTTGATTGAATATTGATTGACAAAACCCCAAACAGAATGTTGAACTCAGGAAGTCTGGCAGATGCTGTTACACTACGACAGGGAAAGGCTGCTTCACATCTGGCTCCAGTCCCTGAGCAGCGAAGGACGACCTGGATGTATGAAGATACTAATTTATAGAGTATCTGGACCCGATGAAATACTCAACGCGTTGTACGTTGGATTTATTTGGTCATTATTCACAAACTACAAACCACGAACAGATTTGAGAGAACACTGTGGGTTTCTGCTACACTGATTTGAATATCGTTTTCACCGAGTGACACACACACAGACACACACACCCCGTCCCTGGCAGGCAGCATGCAGCGAGGCTGCTCAGGGTTGCCATATCATTTTAAACATCCATCAGCTCAGCAGAGATATCATATTAGCTCCTCATCTGCATACAGCGCTGACAGAATGACAAACGAGGGGGAGAGAGGGAGAGAGAGGGAGAGAGAGGGAGAGAGACTCTTTTCTCCCCTCCTTCGTTACATCTCTTACATGGCTGCCTTTCACCTCTCTCCTTCCCTCTTGGCTCCCTCTATCTTCTTATCCCTTGCTTCTAACCTACTAAATTGGATCACCACTGCCGGCAGCGTGCGTGAAAGTGTGTGTGCACATTGTTGCAGTGTAATCACATCTTTTAAATGGAAAAAGGGGGAAGAATCTCAGGAGGAACGATGACCACTGGACCCATATCTGACTCCCCAGTCCCCCCAATGGCAATCTTTGTATCTCCGTATACTCCATCACATTCACTTTCACTGAGCAATCTAGGACTCCTGCAAACTTTTCCTCCTTGCACCTCCCTCCCATTTCATTCTGCAACTTTCTACCCAGACTCTTACCTCTAATGTTGTGCTTGTTAGAAGTGACCCATGTGTTTTTGCTGTACCCACAAACAAAGGACGCACCGTGCTGCTAGTGTGCTGCACGTACTGGAGGCTGTTAAGTTATCCTGATGAATTAAAGCTTAATAAAAACGTACATTGACTTTGTTAATAGTCTTAACTAGATGTTTAACAGCCCGTCAGGACACAAGTGTGTAAGCAAAATGAGCACACATTTAATAGGGAGCATATTTGTTTTACTTGATTCTATTCAATTAACTTTATCTAATTCCATTTTAATTACTAGGGCCGCTCTTAGTTTCTATGTTTATTTTCATCTGGTGCCGTTTAATATCTGCTATTTACTTTGTTGTTGTGTTTCCATTGTCTTTCGCGAGAGACTTTGTTTACAAGCTGTGCTTTAAAAACTCACTTAAGGCAAAAGTTTGAAAATCCACTTTGGTCAAGTGTTCCTGAACTAGATGTTCTCTCTGTGTGGGATTCTCTGGCTCCTTCTCTGTCACCTGCCATCGCCGCGAGTTACAGTAAGAGTAAAGAAGAGTGAGGACATGCTGACATAACAGCCAGCTGAAAGTGGAACGGCAATATCATACCAAAGTGGAACAGTACTCTGGAAAACACCGGTACACAACAGTGTGACAAAGGTTCCCAACGCTGCAACACAACAGAGCGAAACAGCGAGTTAGAGAAAAAGAGAAAGGAATGAATGCAATAGTATCCTCAGATCTGAAGGCAAATCCCCCTTGGTGTTAGTTCTGCTCGAGTGGCTGGCACTGACACATGAATATTTCATACTGTTGATGTTTAAATCCCATCATTTGTGATGCGCCGTGCAAGTGTGCGCGGAGATTCATTGAATTGAGGAAGGAGTATGTGCGCACATGTGTGTGAACAGGAGCAAAACAGGGGGTTTGTTGATCTATAATGCATAGTTTCAGTAAGTTCACTTGTGATACGGTCTATTGCGTCTGTATTTCAGCATTGTGGGAAAAAAGTGGACGTGCCTCTGCGTTGCAGGGCTGGCACGCCTTTAAGTGCAGATTGCCCCGCGTTAGCTCATCCATATTCAGCAGCAGCTATGACACATAAAAACACGGCGGCACCCACACGCACATACAGTACAGCGTGTCAACATGCTGACATCCAGAGGAGCGCTTCCACAGCTGCTCTTTTCTACTCTCAGGTCAATTCAGACACTACAAAGCCAATTAGTGAACCAGTTTCAGAAACTAGTTCACAATCTAGTCTCTGGAGCACAAAAGTAGAACACAAAAGCCCCGGCTGCCCCAGGCGGGGACGCACCGAGACATCGTTACGCTACAGTTGAGCAATGTGGGGAGAAGACCACCTCGAACTCGCAGCACACACGGCCTTACTGTAAGTGTTACTCATGCTTTAGAAAACAGTGACGTGAGAGCAGGTTACATGCAGCCTCCACAGCCATACTTTTAGATTTGACTACAGTTAGCCCACATTTAACCTGCACAACGTTTGACCTACATATGGTTCAAACAGAGCTTCATATCAGAGCTGAAATTGCTTTCTGGTTTGTTTTCGTGGCGTAAAGGACAGAGATTAACTGAGAATATTAGAGGTGACTCACAGCATTTAATAAGCCGGTACCTGCTGCTTTCATAAGGCCACGATAGACACATGAAGACAATATTACGTGATTTCTCTTTGGTCAAAACACGGGCCTCTTCGTGGTTACATGGTCCGTGTGTCATTACTGAAGTTAAATGTAATAACTTCAGCCTCAGTAGGAAACAAAAGGGACCGATGGAGGGGAAACTAAATCATATAAATCTAGAGACTGGCATGAAATGAAACATTCACTACGTAGCAGCGTGTTTTCTGTTGGTCTTGGTTTAAGTTGCATTACTTGTGAGGCATATTTCTAGTTCCTGCCTTTACTGGGCTTCAGTCTACACAGAGCCACTCAAATCAGACTCATTGCTCCATTTACGACTCTACGTCTCCCGCGCCTCTCTGCCACTTTCCCCTTTTCTACAGGTAAGCTGCAGACGCTTCGTTTCAACTTCCAAATGCACAATTTCCCGGCTAATAGAGTGTACTCAGAAATGACTAATCGAGTTGGAGTTACCTGGAAAATTAATTTACCATTATGTTCTTCCAAAATTGTAACAGGGAGGGCCGGCAACCTCGTGTAGTACCGCCGCAGGGGAAAGTAAACAATTAGAGACTCGATGACTAATGAATTCTGTGATTAACGAGTGTGTCGGAGGTAAATCTCTACAAGACTGGCGCACGCGTGTGAGCACGTATGTACAACAGTAACAGGTACACACTCGGAGTGAGGCGCTCCTTATCTATACACAGCATTCATGGTTGAAGTGAAATATTCTGCGCCTCTTCCAAATTCTTTTTTCCTCCAGCTGCCAACAATCTTACCGTGCATGGCTAAGTGAAACGGCTGGAATATCCACTCACAGATTGGGACTGATAGCACGTGTAAACATGTGGAAGCAAAGGAGGAGAGTGTGAAGCCGGGAAGGTCGGTGTGTGTGAGAGTGTGTGTGGTGGGAGATAAGGCCAATGTGGTTTGTATTACAGTCTCAGATAAAGAAAAAGAGTGGTGCGGGGAAGATAGCGGAGTGCTGCAGAGGGACGCACCTCAGTGGCAACACGCTTGCTTTAACCACCACCACAGGAGGAAGTCACAGCGTGCACAGAAAGCTCCAGTTTCTGATTAATTTGTCCAAAGCAACAAAACCCAGAGTGGCTGAGGATAAGGTGTCAGTTCTATATGGGGTGCTTTTTCTCAGCAAGGCTCTATTACATACTGCGCCCAACGGACAGAGGCGCATCTGGGCAGAGGGTAAGGACAAATACAGAGGGAACATTAGGGTTAGACGTGTGAGTGTTCACATCAACATGTATCCAGCGCTCAAAGCAAAAGCCAAAGGCTTAATTGAAGGACGCAGTGGTATCGTGATAGATAGATAGATAGAGACAGAAGAGACAAATTGTGCATTGCTATGTGCACGTGTGTGTAACGGGAGAGTCCCACAGTGGTGTAATGACTCCCCAAGGGAGCAGGACCTGGGGCTGAGGCTCCCCTCTGACACCCCCCTGTCACCCGAGAGGAGGGATGAAGCACGAGAAGGAGGAGGAAAAGGAGGAAGAGCAATGGCGAAGAAAGAAGGCGATGGTGGCGACAGCTGTCGGCTCCTCGGGACAGTAATTGGTTGGCTGAGAGAACGAGTATACACACATCCATTAACACATGCACACATCCACCTAAGGCTGAACACCAGCTAAAAACACCACCCGAAATCGATGGTGGCACTCTGAGATGGTCATTAGCCACATCCCACCTAGCAAAAGTACTCTGCCACCAAAGCCTCGCGGCCACAGGGGGTCTTCCGGCAACACGCAGCCGAAGTCAGAGCATGAGGAGGAAATGGGAGAGGAGGGTGAGGTGGGCTTATTCAGTGTGACACCTCCAGTCAAATTTCAGTAAACAAGCCATCGGACCTCCACACTCGAAAACCAGAGCTGGAGTGACAGCTCCAAATCACACATGACAGCTTGACTGACAGCTCGGTTTGGGCAGAGGGAGGGATGGAAATATGAAAAATAATAAGCTGTAATATTATCCAGACAGGAGAAGGAGAAGGGCGGAGGGAGGAGGAAGTGAAAGGAGGTGATGTGAGGAGATGATGGAGGCATGAGTGGCTGCAGGGAACACAACTATATGTGAAGCTTTGAGTCTGTATGATTCTTTAGTTCTCTTAGTTTTCTGTGTTGAAACGACGAGCAGGGGAATAACTGGTGTCCTCGTCAGCTGGACACAGACTATTATTGGTATATGCTTTTAAAATTCATCTGAGCACCTTCAATGTAAAGAAAATGATTTTCTGGCTTTAGGTGGCAGTGAGTGTTTTTCTCCTCCATCTCTGCTTTCCAGACAGTGTGGACAAAGTTTGGAAATAAAATGAGACCACCATCATGTTTTTAATATAAATGATAAAACATGTCAATCATCACATTATCATCTGCTTTTGCTGGGGGTGGATGATATGACGGCCTCATATCGCGGCTAGCGCTGCTGAAATGACATCATTAAAGCCTTAAAGACAAAACAGGTGAAACAGCAAACTAGTCTTTTGTGTAGCGCAGGTGACGACGGGAAGAGGCCAAAAGGAGAAAGAGGAGGAGGCAAGACGTGGAGAAAGAGGGGTTAAAGTGAGAGGGGAAGGAGTGCAGGGGGAAAAAATTCAATATATTTTTAATCTAGCGGATGTAATCAGATTATGCGTCTGCCAGGAGCGACGTATTTCATAAGGAATAACCAGTTTCGGGGAGGGAAGGGGAAGCGCAGTGGCGAGGAGGAGCACTGGAGATGGGCACTTTGGCTGGCCGATCTACATCGACACTGACAGATTCTAATAAATGCGCTGGGAGGCGCCCGGAGAAACACAATGCCGTGTAATCATTTTATCACGACAAACCGGAATTCCAATGCTGTCCCATGTGAGCCCAGCCGGGGGAAAATTGAATTAACTGTGAATTGCTCATGCTTGGGGAATGGGGATGAGAAGAAAGGGGGAAAGGAGGGAAGAGGAGAGATGGAGAGTGAGTGGGAGGGGAAGACGAGAAGAGGATTTTGGCCTGCTTTCGTTTTGGCAGTGTTTCTGGTCTCTCTGGGCTCAGGCGGCTTCGTGAAGAGCTCGGGTTTTTGCAGCTGCAATCGAACGGCGCTAACTCTGAGATCCAACGCTGACACACTCCAGCCCTGCACGACTTAGCTGCGCAGGAAACACATTACACACTTGTTCAAGTAAACGTAGACGCCCTCAATTATCGGAGAATGGGGACTATTAAAAAAACGATGACACCAGCCGTCTAACAGGTGCTCGCCCGCTCACATCGAAGAGCATGTGATGAAAAGCTGAGAAACGTCAGTCCTGTAAATACGGCACCTAATCAATCTTAATACACATCACTGCATTCATTTTGGTTTTAGATATATGCGCACCAGTGCTCTACTCCAGCCCAAAGGTATAATTTAACTTAGTCCCTGAGCATTAACCCACATTTGGCTCTTCTTAATCCATGAATACCATTACATTTATCTTAACAGTGGCCTGAGACAACATAATCACAGACAGCATATGGTAAAATGTTCGCATACAACCTGCTGTCCACAGTCTGTGAGGAAAAGAGTCCACTTTTAAACGTGCATTAACCAAAACATCAACTCTTCAGGAATTATTTAGCCCTTTCTTAAGCCTAAGCCTCATTTAAATTCTTAAACTTTATTCTTAAATCCAAGCCCCATATTGAAGTTCAGAAATGAATTCACTTTGATGGAATTTGCTTATCGTCTTTTTTTTATCTCTATGGGCGTATTTAGTGCTCTTGAGGATTGAAGCGAAAGATCATACACGCAGAAAGAGAACAGAATCTGCCCTGCTGCGGCCTGTGACTTCAGATTAGGGCCTGTCAGGGTTCCAGGGTCGCTACGGATACAACCCAGATGCTGCAGCTATGCAGCAGCGTGTCGCTGTGGAAACGGGAAGTGTTGACTGCTGAGAGATAAAGGGCTCGATTCTTCCCCCCGCTGAAAACACCCCAGAAAGGCGAGAACATGGAACGACTGAAGAGGAAAGATGAACATACTCACATACAGATGCCATTGTGTGTGTGTGTGTGTGTGTGTGTGTAAAAGAAGACTTGTCCTCAAATCCTTCACTCCTACACAATCCCTCTTTTTCTTCTCCTTCAGCTGTCACTCCACCGCTGCTTAATCATTAATATCACAGCTTTGACCCCAGCCAATGAGGATGAGGCAGGGATTTGCATAATTAGCCCCACTTGGTGGACAAGTCCCACTCCAGGCCCTGTGACAGTGTCTCTAGTGGGCTTGCTCAATTTCACATCTCAGAGACTGCGAGCAGTTAGATAACTGCAGAGGAGAGGAGGGAACAGCCAAACAAATGAGGAGCAGACAAAGGGGTGCGTGCCGTGGTGGCGCCCCCGGACACAGCCACGGTGCAATGGGAGAAACTGGCATGATTCAAGTGAATGGGGTAACGCTTGACATGCGGAGCCGTTTCATTAGCAAAGGTATTTAGACGTACAGCATGGAAGGTTTTAGATAAGTTTATTTGCTATAAATCCGTTTAAAAACGAACGGCGATGTCACCCCCCCGACCATCATATTGTCGAACTGCCAGCAGTGCAGAGACGTTTTCTTTCCAGCCAACCAGTGAATTTACATTGTTTTCAGCTTAATTATTTTTGGAGCGTTCTCTTTTGTTGTAATATCATAACGACAGCAACCTGAAGCTCTGGGCAAAAGCATGACCAAAGACAGCAGAGCACAGCCAAGCAAGCAGAGGGAGGCAGCAGAGCAGGCTCATGCTGGCCTTCCGGATCATCTCCCCTTAAACCTCCTGAAAGGACTTGCTTGTGAATGCTGCTTTATTTACCACAGCAAAGTTCCCTTGGCATTTATTGCATAACAGCATATTTCTTACAATGCTGAAACTCTTCTGCAGGATTTCACTTGAGACATAAACATCACATCCTCCTAGATGAGTGTTCAGACGGGAAACCGTTGTTATAGAGTCACGCTGTCGTCCGAACCGTCCGTGATGTCCAGATTGATTACTGCTGAACAACCAACAAAGCAATAAAACAACAACAACTTAAAGCAGGCAGAGCAGAAAGGAAGACAGCATGTCGGGATTAAAGGACAGACTGATGAAGCTGGGACTAGATGTGCAGTGGAATAGCGTTAAAGAAGGCGGCAGTCCAAGCCCACGTCCAGACAGAGTGGCCTGAAGCCCAGGGGACAGCCTTTATCACACCCACACGCACACACAAACACACACTCAAAGTGAAGCACCTCTCATCCACTTGACTATCCCCCACACCATTAGCTCTTGTAAAGATTTCTTTATTGGTATATGTCATGCTCTGCGTTTTCCTAGAAAACAGCAGTGCCTAGTTATGAAGTAATAGCTCTAATCAGCGGCTGGCTTCATGCCTGAACCAAGGCTTCTGGCTTAATCATCACTGTTTGGTTTTCTCCATGGATACAGGAGACGTCCCAAAACACTCCCACTTTATTACAACACGCCTCGAAAGGAGGAAACATGAGGCCTGGAGTTGCTTGAGAAGAATGACGGTTATGTAAGTGAAAAACAGACAAGACAGTGTGTTGATACGTGTGACTCACATTAGGCTGATCGCATCTCGGTTTGCTTCGTCCTGATACAAGTGGAGTGTGATAGAAAACAAAATCAAGAGAGCAGAGCGAGGGGAAGTACGACGGAAAGGGGGGACTGGTGAGTCAAAGTTATTTCCACTGTCAAGATCCATTCCCTACAAAGTCATTTCCTAAGACGGAGCATCTTCACTAAAGTCACAAAACCAAACGGAGAGCTCGTTGGAAAGTTCAGACAGCGAAGGAAATCTGCGGCCAGGCTTAAAAAGAATGTACAGTATGTGGGAGCAGACGTCCAGCTGTGCTATCTGTCTGCTGGAGAATGAAACAGCAGGAACCTGCTGCATACGGGCCCACACAGCTTTCTCAGTACGAATGCATGAAGCAAATTCTTCCAGGCCAACAGCCAACATGAAGCACGGATTAATCAGAGCATTGTCTCTGCTCTGCTCTAATAGGGTTCAAGAGAAGGAGACTAAGTGAGCTGCAATTGACCCGAGAAAACCCAAGCACTTCATGGTCTCTCTCCTGGTTGGGAAAATACACTTGACTAAGCTTGAGGATCAAAACATTTCAGTTATGTAAAAAAAAACTTTTGTTCTCATAGAAAGTTGACCACAGCATAGGAGTGTTTCCATAAGGTTGGGAGGGCGAGCCGTAAATGTCACCGTATTGATTTATAGGCACTCTGAGAGGAAGGATGGCATGTTTAACAGTAAACTGAGGATTTACGGTCCTGCCAGGCGTAGCTGGATGGAGCTGAACATTTGAGACTTCACACCTGCCAACAGAGACCTGCTTTAAGACAGTGGAGCCATGTATAGAGTTGGCACATACTGTGCCTTAGTCATAACATTGTTATGGCAGCTGGCCACACGCTGCAAATCCCTAGGAAGTATTTTTCTGTGAGCGTGATTTTAGTGCAGCGTCAACATTTTTTTGCAGTGTGGTGTCGTTTGTTGCAGTTTGTCATATATGTTAAACATCTGTACTGTTACAACATAACGACCAGTGAAAGAGTTTCAGTATCAGCTTTCACTTTTCAATCCTGCACAGTACAAATGGCTCAAAATGAATAAACCTTTCAGCAAAGGTTACAAACATTCAGCTTTCGACAGGAACAATTTCAGTGGCTCAACGCAACCAAAGTTAAAGTTGCATGTTGTGTTGATTTTGGAAGAGCTGCTTGTAACACAACTTGTGTTGAGCTTCTAAAATTGTTGTTTGATTAGTTAATTTCAAACGGTTTGCACCACCAGACGGCGTTTGAACTGCATCTTCTCCGCTGATGATTCATTCGTGTTTCATGTCCATTCAAGTACTTCACGGCGTCTATGAAAACACTGAGGTGACTTGCGTCTGCGCTTCAAAGTCGCGCCGAAACGCCTCCATCCATTTAATCTGTTGCTCTGTCTGTGCTACAGCTGTAACGCTCTCAGCAACACCTCTCGTCGTAGCTGCTGCAAAATCAGGTAGAGAGACTAGCGTGGATCAAATGTGGAAGTGGAGCGTAACTGGTGGAGAGCTTGAGGGTAGACTCTTAACTGTCTCTTCCTCTCCTCTCTGTCTCATTCTCTTTCTGCGGGAGTCACTTTGGGCCGATCAACCTGCGTACGAGTATGAAATAGCAGCCCTGGGATCTCATCCATCAAATCCGCATAGAAGACCCTGAAGGGGCCCCCATGTGGAGAAACATAACCACATCCAGTATTGCAGTAAAACAATCAAAAGAACAGGCTTCCATCTTCACAGGGATGCTATCAAATTAAAGACGTCCATCATGGATCACTTCAGTGGCTACCAATGTGGTTTGAAAGATCACTTTAGAGTCTGCTGCCATCAGCATGAATCTATTTGTGAGATTAATGGCGGAGAGCTTGACAACGAGGCCTACAGTTGGTTCACGGATGGCTTTCTCTGTTTAATATGGCAGCACAGAGCTCATAGTGCTAGTCTCCTCCATGGCCCTCTCCATCCCGAAGAGCTTTAATCTCCCACTGGGCCGCTGAGCGAGCCATTCAACACACATTTGCATACATCTGCATATTTCCCATTAGACTCCACTTGTTGCCTTTTCATGGGAAACTCAGATGTGGTCATGATCACCCTTGACAGTAATGGTCCTATCTTTCTCTGCCTTTTTCATTCTTGCTTTCCTTCCTGGCTTTATTTCACATCCCGATCCCATGTTTCCACTGCAGCGTTGCTCTCTCGCTCTCTCTTATTCTGTCATAGCTGTGATCAGAGTGCAGTATGGAAGTGTGACCCTCAAACAAAGGGAGAAGCTCCCAGTTAGATGAGCGCTGCTAGCCACAGTAAACCATCTGGGGCCACTGTCAGCCTCCAGCCTGAGCGAACACAATAACAAGACGGAGGAAATGAATTCACTGCACAATGACCACGACTGAGCAGACTAATTAGATTAATATGTGATCAACTATTCAATTAGGCCCATTCAACTGCGGAGCTCAAAAGGTATGTATACATGCAGATGAGATGAGTGAACACAAAGCCGGCGTCCTGCTATGCAGCTAAAATCAGCCCTAGGTGGATAAAAATACTCTCAAACCGATGACAATGCTTTTGTTGAGCAAAAGCCAGCGTTTAATTCAGCTCCGGAGTTTCTGAGCTGCTGATAAACGGAGACTCGTGCCACACCTAATAGTTGGCACCACCTATCGGACAGCGCAAGCCTTCATTAGCTTCCCATGAACAGGACGAACGCAGTAAAGCGCCCTCAAGACAGTAGCGCTCACCAAAAAACTCAGCATCACCTTTCTGCGGCTGCTTAATTTTCTGCAGGGCGCTAATCAAGCGCCTGCCTCCACTCATGAATTTAGAGGGAAACCTTGAGCATTTAAATGTGCATTTAATTGCGTTGGTTCTGGAAGCGTCGTTAAGTAAGAGCTGGGAAATACATTTCTTAATGCGACTTAGCGATGCCCGGCAAATCAAAGACCATCAAGCGAATTAATGAGGGTGAGCGGTGAGCGCATTAAGAGTAGAGACGGAGCGCCTTCATAAACAAATACATATCTCTCAACTAGACAGCAGGGACTGAGGGATAATGTGGGAGCCATAATAAATAGACTTCTCTGTCAATAGGCATGCAACGCTATCCATTCCAGCACAATGGGCCCCCGCTTTAATAGTGTAAATACTCACACACCTTTATTCTGCTGTGCTTTAAAAGGCAGACAGATGCTTGTTCAGCTGCATTCCTTTGCTCCCGTCAATAGAGAACGAAAGCTGAAGCTGAAGAGAGGGACAAGCAGGAAGTAGAGGGGGTGGCGGCGGAAGAAAGGGGAACTAGAAATATGAAACCTTCCTGGTGATTAAAAGCCGACTTGTGGGGGCAGCGCTCCTGATGTTAAGTAGCCTTTCAATTACCAACAGCCAAGACACGTTCATCCACTGCCATGTGAACGCCGCTGCAGCGCCAACGCAAACTTTCAGCACTGACTAACTTTTCCCTGTCTCGTTTCTGCTTGAGCTGTAATTGTCACCGAGCTGGTGAGAGGACAGGTCAGGAGTGAAGGATGATTATGTAAAACTGGGATGTTTAGACTGTTTGAGCGCCACGGCAGGAACAGATGGCCAGAGACAGAGAGAATAACTTCATCATCAAGGAAAACCCTCTCATAAAGCAATTTGAAGCGGAGGGGGCTCGTCCTCTGGGGGAGATATGCACTGACGGCCAACAAACTCAGAGGCACATTTCTCTCTGCTGACAAGTGCTCGTCAAGCTTCGGCAATAACAAAGAGGAGATAAGGAGAGATATTTGAGATATTTCTGATTGAGCTTTGGGCAATAAGAGAGGGGCAGGAAGCTTTTAGGCCGTTATCCTGACTCTCTGTTCACGGCTCCAAATGTTCCTGTGCCTCTGATGAGACGGGCTCACATGACAGATTACCAGCACAAATGCTGCTTGGGGGAGAACTGACACAGGGAGGGATCCAAACGCATCAGCGTCACGCACGACTGTGTGTGTTGGGTGGTGTGAGAGACTGTGGAATAGCAGGATCAGATCCGTGTCTGGTGTAGTCACTGCATTAGCGTAATAAGGTGCTTTCTGGCATGAATAGGCAGGACGTCACTCACACACTCACGCACTTATTGCTCCTGTGCAGAGTCCGACCATTATCAGGCGTCACTTCCTGCAGTAATATTCTAATGCTGAGCTTCTTTAAAATGTTATAAATGAAGCCTTTTAACATATTACAAATTAGTTTACTGTCCTCCTTTGACCAAATCAAGTTTTAGATGAATGTTTATTAATCAAAAAAAGCCACAACGTCTTAATAAAGTGGTTTAAAAATGGTGAAACACCATTCTTCTGTTATTCAACCGACAGGATCCCAATTAAGCCTAAACTACTTTGATGAGTTTCCCTCTGATTGTTTAATCATAAAGTGTCAAGAACACTACACAAAAATCTTTCAATCAAGTAATTTGTTCGCAATTGAGTCCTTGTCTTATTTTTTAAAATTACCTTCGCAGGAAGAATAAATCATTTTTTAATGCAGTTCAGTTTGGATTAGGCATTTCCTCAAATAGTAATCTTCTCAGTTCTACTTAAGCCTTTTTTATTTTATCAAAATTGAAACTATATTATCATGTCATTCTTTCTCTAAATTAAATAAAAGTACACGTTTATAAGCAGTATTGTTGTCTGACTATGATAATAAACATGATTTTTGCATTTGAGTCGCATTGGGCTATTCTGGGCCAGTAGAGGACACTTGTTCTGAGTGAGGCCCAGTCACTCTACCCATTGAAAGTTAGCATAGCTGGGAATGTAGGACTGACGGGGAGCGCGGCTTATCGACCACGGCTGGGCGCGTTTCCACTCTGGAGATGGGACGTGGAGCACCGGGGCGTGCTGACGGCCATCCCGCGGGGGCCCCGTCCAATTACAGCTCAAAATGAGCCAAGAGAACGCTGATATTGGGCTGGGCACACGAGGATGATGATAGAAGGAGGGAGGAGGCCGAGAGATGGAAAGTAAGGGGCCAATGATATGAACAGCACTTGAAATTAATGGGGCAGCATGCAGCGGGACTCCCAGGGGTGAGCAGAGGGCCCGCTGATGACATTAACTCCGCCCTGGAGCAGCCATTAGGGGGCTGGGGCTTCCAGTAATCTTGGGACGCTTAGCAGACAAGGCTCACGAGGTTCCCATAGATTGCAGCGCCGATGCCGAGCTGAGCTGGTGCCACAAGCAACCCCGAATACAGACGGTAGTGATGTACGGCGAGTTAACTGAGCGTGACACTATTAGAGGCAGCCAGACGCCCCCCGACGCTCGATACCGCTGATGAAATCTTTAAAGCATGATCACATAACTAAGTTGAGAATTTCGGGTCGCAATCCAGATTTCACTTTTGACCCGCATCACGTAAAAGGGGACAAATTGAAAAATTTCAGCGAAGATTTTAATAGGCGCTGGCGTTCAGAGGGCTTTCATTTGAAATGTCATATTTGGACGTCTCTGCTCTGAGAGCTATTAAGCAGAAATGTGTTCGTCTATAAAAGAGCTCTTCTGTGTTTGATTGCCATTTAATAGCCGGCCATACGTTCACGCTTCAGTCTTGCCTTAATGTTGCAGTGCATTGGGAGCCGTCTGAGAGCAAGGGGAGGGGGGACGGAAGGCCTCGAAACATCGCGTCCAAATTACTGTCATCTTCCAAAGCGCGGCGTCAAGGGGATGAGATAAAATGTTGCTATAATGTTGCTGTGTTAAGGCATCATTGCCTGCACATTCAGCAATATGACGCACGCTGGAATAACAACTGGCGACATACAAACACTAGGATTACAACAATGCATCTGTCTGGATGACACATTTAATGTAGATTGAATTCATGTCAGAAGAAGCTCAGATTCCCTATTTCTGCTGGAGATGGCAAAACAGACGACTTGTTAATTCTGTAGCATTAATTTAATCAAATTTGAATTTAAAGGTGGTGAATAATAGGACGAGACATCAGTAATCTAAAAATAACCAGCTATGAGTTGAATCCTATCGATTACAACAACAGCACAGACAAGTGTACTCGGTCTGACACACAAAGAAAACACAGCCGTCGCAGAGTCGAGAGAGAGAGGAGAGAGAAACACATTTAAAGTTTTTGCCTGGAGTCAGCGAAGCTTTTAATACATACAGTCACATCAATAGCACATTAAGACAGTGTAACCACGGCAACAGACACCAGGATTATGTCAAAGAGAGGCACACAAAAGATCCGAAGATGCTTTGTTTGAAACAGTGGCAACACGGTCCTAACGAAAAACGAAAATAAAAATGAAAGAAAGAAAGCTGGAAACATGGTAAGGCTGCAAGGGCAAGATTTGCAGCTCCTGCTGCGAGTGTGTGCGCGTACACTCAGACGTACACCCGCGACGGGTTTTGGTTTGGAGCCAGGGTAGAGGTGGGGTCAGGGGGACAGAACCACCACGGTGCCTCTGGGTGATTTCTTGGGTTTCTGCATGTGAGAGGAACATTAAGCAACAGTCCACTTCCCTAAAACACAGTTAATGCAGCTGCAGTAGCGCCGTCTCCTTCCTCTGAGCCTCTCCCACTCTTCTCTGTTCCCCTCTCTTGACTTTACCGAGCCAAATTCAGGCAGGTCAAGCAGATCTAAGACAACTCACTGCTCAGCACCTTGACGAGAGCTGATGATGGCGTTTTAGTGTTAGAGAGTAAACAGAATCAGCTCCGTGGCTGCATGGTCATTTATTAGTGCACTGACTTAAATGTTTTGAAGCGTTTTCTGGCCAGTGTTGCTTTAAAGTGCATTAAGTGCCCAGCATGTTACGCCGGAGACTCAAAAAGTAAATTCAAAAGCCACATGCAAAAGGCAGCAAGTCCGGACAGAGATCCAATGTGAATTTGTCACCACGCAGGACGCTGCAACAGCAAAACTGCTTTGGCACTTCCCCTTTCAGGCTGGAGGGGTCTTTTGATGATTGTGAGATTCTTGGAAGTCCAACTGTGAGTTTTGAAAGCCTAAAATGTCTGGCGTTAACACAGAAGTAAGGCGAGGCGAGCAGAATCCTCTTCAATGCACTTTTGAAAACGTTGTTCATTCCAAATCTGAGGTATTTGGACTAACAGGACACTGTGGTCAGTCAGATGGAAGCCAACAGCTCTTTAACGCAGAAATCAACAAGTTTGCTCCTGTGTCTGACTGCAGGTTACTAGTAAGACTAGTCAGCTGGTAACAAGTAGCTGGAGTCAGCTTGTGGTGACTGCACTGCTGGGGGAACCGACCCAAAACAGCTCCACTGCAGACTGAGCTACGCACATACTGAACACGCATTAACTAAATCAAGTCCTCGTCTTAAAGAAACACAAGGTCGGCATCCTCATCCCCGCGCGCTGCCTCTGAACAGTGTGCGTTCATCCACTTATCTGCCACAATACAACAAGGCGCTTTCTCATGTGGATTTAATCTGGAGCTGACACGAGAAGGGTTTCGGGTCATGTGTCTGAATAAGCACTGTTAATGAAAATCAGCTGCGTAAACCAGGCCGAGGCTAAACGCAAAGCGAGAGCATCGCACAAAGACGACTCCGAGTCTGGAGCAAATCAGCTCGGGTTGTTACATCAGAGTATTTCTGCTATCTGGACTCCACCCTGCAGCACTGTTCCCTCTCCTCCTCAACACTATGCATGTGCAGTGTGTGAGAGTTGTTTAACTCCAATGTTTTATTCCTGTTCTGCTTCATCTCTGGCAGCTGCCAGACATCTGACACTATTTCCAGGACATTAATTGAGGGTGGAGGGAGGAGACGGACAAATGGTTGGCTCCTTCATGACGACATGATTTGACGGACTACATATATCGAATTGTTCAATAATACATCGGTTATCTGCGGGTAAATCTGGCAGCTGCTCTGCCTTCATAAACCAGAAGCAGATGAAGCGTGTTGACAGTGATCGTGGCCGTGATTAAAGGCGACTGTCAACCCTCGGCAGTCGATCTGCTTTCTTTCCTCGGCTCTTCTCTTCGGTCCAGTTTGTATTTCACAAAACAAAACCGAATCCTCATTAACAACGGATTCTTCTCTCAAGCTGGTTCTGTGTTTATTTACTTCGCCTGTGCCCCTCCCTCTTCCAGCACCCCAGGGTCACCATCTGCATGGCAACACAGTGTGACACTTCCATAACCCAGGAGGAGGACGAGAGTGACAGCGCACAGACCTCTCTCTCTCTATTCACAGGCCACCCATAATTCATTAGCTCTCCCTCTCATCCTCTCTATTTCTCCCTCTTTGCAGTGTGACCGACGCAGGCTTCTCAAAGCTCGGATGTTTTCTGGAATGAAGCTGCTGACAGTCGACATTTTGTGCCGCTATTCAGCACGTCTCAAATTTGGCCATTTTCATGCCAAACTCCATTCAGAAAACGCAATCTTCTAAACCACGGGGCAATAAAATATCCCCCTGAAACAAGACGATAAACACAATTTTAACTCCGTCACTCAGACATTATTCAAACCTGCTCAGGGTTTTGATGTTAAGCTGATAGCTGCCTAGTTTATTGATTTAACCGTAATAATTATCTAGTTACTGAATATATTTTAAACAGTTTGTGGCTAACATGCTCGTTTACTTGGAGAACTATGATTTTCTTTACATATAGCCTCTGGTCCTGCACAGCTTCCATCTGACCTATTGACGTGATCCTGGCAAAAACAAACTGCGTACGATTGGTCAGTTTTTCATTTGGCCTGTGGTTATGCACTTTCTGTATGTTTTTTTTCCTCTTGGCATCATTTCGAGCATCCATCAGTCAAACACAAAGCCATTTAATCCCCTTTTTTTCTTATTTTCACCGGGCACGCTGCCAATGTTTCTCTTTCCTTTGCTGACTCTCACTCCCTCACCCGTACTCCTCCTTTTTTCTCCCATCCTTCCCTCCCTGCTCCTCTCGCTCACCCGCCCGCTTCACCACCTAAATGTTCTGTTTCAGTCGCAAGCGAAAGCTGTTTATTTATTCAGACAAGATCTATCCCCCCCCGGTTTTTCTCTACCCCACCCTCATAGCGTTCTCACTCTCATCGCTCCTCTTTCCATCCTGCTTACGTGCTTACGGAGACTCACTGTGATGAAGAAAAGGAGGGGGAGAGGTGCTGTGCAGGGAAAAAAGCGGAGGAAAAATGTTGCGAGGACGGGAAGACATTTGAAAAATAAAGAGGCTTCTACTCTATAGATATAGAAAAGCATACGGCAAAACTGCGGCGTGTCACGGGGGAAACATACACAAGCAGGTTTAAGGCTTCATTACGGCCTGGCTGTCGCGCCCACAGCAGCATTTCCTTTGAGAATAGGGCTATAACAAAGTACAGCACTAAAATACAGCCAGAGGGAATGATCAGCGTATGAGAGTGTGTGTGGAGGAGAGAGCGAGACGTGCTCCAGGTGGTGCATTATTAAACAGATTTGTCACTTTGGGCCACTGGTGTTAAGTGTGTGTGTGTGCCTGTGTGTGTACATGCAGAGGTTAATGTATAGGATGCACTAAGCAGTTGGTGACCAAAGGAAGCAAAGCTGCAAAAAACAGGAGCCGAACAAAAACAATAAATAAATAAAAAATACAGAACGCGGAAAGGGCAGAGAGAGAGAGAGAGAAATGAAGGAACGTCAGAGCAACACCAGCGAGATAGTCAGTACGAGATTCACGAGATAGCGAAGCAAATCTCAAAAAGATAAAAGAAAAAACTGCAATTCTTCCACTTTAAGCACAGGTTATTTGATTTACACCCACAGACACATTCCCTAGTGTTCAGTAGTTATATAGTTTGTGTATGCACACGCACGGTCATGTGAGGTGTGTGTTACAGTTGTGCTTTAAATCCCTGCGGCTGCTGTTGACTAAGCTGATCTACAGGGAAAAAAACCCGAAACGCTAGAGCACCTGCCACGACAGACAACAACACTTGTTTTAGTCAAAAATAACATTAAAGAGCGCGACAATATCCTTTGTGTGCGTGAAACGTGTGTGTGCGGTGTCTGTGATGTGTACGCCTGCGGTGGGCGATGTTACTTTTGGTGGAAATCTAACGAGGCGAATGCAGAATCTGGCAACGAATGTGAAGGACTGGACGGGAACAGAGGCAACGCAAGCCAGCGCACACAAGGACTCGGTCCCACGCCCACACACTGTAACCTATGAACGCGCTGCTAGGAAGGCTGATAACGATGCAGCGAGGCGACTCAGGCGCAGAACAATACCCAGGATTCAACTGTGACGGCAGCAGGAGACGCACAGGCCACCGAGTTCTGTTGTCAAATGCAAACATATCTTACGGTTGGTCCGGCTTTTTGTTTCACTTTTAATCGCACAGGACGTGTGGAGATCAGACTGACCTACCATCTAGGCACGAACTCCACCATTGTTATGTTATGCGTTACTGAATTCCTGCCAGTGTTGTGATGCTCTTAATAACTTTATACATACGTATGGCTCAAACTATCAGCATCACCTGCGGATGGGATCCTTTATGTAAAATGTTCTATATTTACATGATTAACACTCCTCCATCCTTTCTTTTTTACATATTAGATAAATATTACCTTGTTTTTGCACAGATATTGGTGCTGCTGCACATCACATGTTATGTCTATATGTGGCGCTGACGGAACCATATCCCACTAATAAAAATGATCCACAGATGGAGGAGTCTCGCCTACATGGTGATCTTTCCTCCTCTGCTCTAGTCGTTCCGGCTCCTCTGTAGCTCTTGCAGTCCCCTTCCCTCGCTGTCATCTTCCCTCCGTCTCTTTGTGTTTTTGTGACGCACTCTCGCCTCAGCTATGTAATTATCGCTTGCTGATTCCAGGGGGTTCGGAGGAATTCAGTCCTCCCTCTCTTTCTCCTTCTGCCCGCCCTGTCTGCCTCCGTCACTTGGATGCTGAATGCCATATTGTTCTCTGTCGCTACAAAGCCTTGATTGACAGTTGTGGGAAGAGCTGAGTGAATTCTCAGTCTGCCCCGCTGCACCTCAGTCCTCCCTCCTGCTGCCATCACTTCAGTTAAACTTGTCACTCCGCTTTTTTTCTCGTATCACGCTGTTAAGTGATGTGGTGGTTGAAAAAAAGAAGAAGCAGAGTGCGTCAACTAGCGAATGCTCCACAATATACTGTAACATTATTATTCCATTCACAATATAGTCAAATGTAGGTTTGACTAATTACGATCCAGAATTTCTGAATTCCTACGTCTTCCATTTAAATTGATTAACAGTCAAAGTGCAAATGTTCTGCTCTTAAAATTGACCGAAAAAAAAAAAAAAGATTCATCTAAATCATGTAAGATGTTTTACACAGAGGAAAGGCCTGAAGATAACCAGTCGGGTAGTCAGATGAGTCGAGTGACGTCATCACACGCATGGATCAAATTCAGCTGCAACAGCAACAGAAAGCTCCTAAAATACTAAAGAAACCAACAAACACAAATACAAAAAGTCGGGAAGGGAGACAGAGAAAGAACTTTGTGCAACACATTTATCAGATGAACTTAAAATCAAGCCTTAGCAAATAAGCTGTTTGATTCTCCATCACAAAAATTAGCGCTGAAAACATCTAACCGTAAAATGCTGAGACTGAAAGATAAAACACAAACTACCAACAAGCTTCAGAAACTCTCAGTATCAGCCTTCGTTGAATGTTTAGTTATAATCCTGAACGGTTCACAGATAAGGCACCACACACTCTCACACACACAGTATCAGAGGGGATTTAACGATTCAAACAGTGGTCCTGGTAATTAGGCAGATGGATTTGTGCCTCTCTTCCTGGTCCGGCGGGGTATAAAGTCACGCGTAATGCAAGCGGACAAACTCTTTAAGTGGATTAATTAAAACTAACACTATGGGGTCAAAGGTCAAGCCCCCTTTCGCTGTCAGCCCCCTCCCTCCTTCCGTGGACCGCGCTCGGGGCTGCAGGACGGAGCAGCGGCACCAGGGAGAGGACTGAGATCGAACGATGGTGAAGCGCTCGAGCAGGTGAAAAGAAGCAGCACAGAAAGAATCTTGACTTCTTTTTTTAAAATATCTAAGCTCATCTCTAAAGCACACTTTTATCTTTAACTTTCTGTCCTTGCAGAGGCAGTAATAGAATCAAAACCTGAGCTCTGCTCTCCAACCTCCCTAATTGAATACATTATACACCTCGACGTTCCGTGTGTGTGCGCGCGTGGGGTAGCTGGATCTAATCAGATGGAATTAATATGCATGCTGTTTCTCATTATGGAATAACTGAACTGCACTTCAGATATGTGATGTGCACCACGAGACGCACGGACAGATTTATATTATCTATCCAACGTGCTCTCTCTGGAAAACGAGTGTGTGTGCACAGATGGATACCGTATATAAGATAGCAGAGATACCGAGTGTAGAAAAGAAGACACCCCCCAATGCTGACAGATAACACTTGCACTAACTCCTTACTGCAATGAAACAAAGTCAAATTCCACAGAGCGGCATTAATCAGCTAATCGTGCTAATATGCATATCATGCTGCCTAATTATGTCACAGCAGCGAGGATCCATTTTTCATTTGCATCGATAGTTTTTATAGCTTCTTTTTCCTTCAGTCTTCAACAGTCACCGTTTTTTAGTTTTCGACACTAGAAATCGAATTTTCACTGCAGACGCTCAACCCTGGTGCCTAAAAATTGTTTGTTTTCCACATTAGCATGTGTCAAATTAGGAAAATTCAAGTGTTTGTGCCTTTCTTTGTTGAAATGATTTTGCTGTTTGACAACAGCAACATACACACTTTCTTGTTAATGCTGTGTTTATAATATGAGTCTCTAAGCATGTGTGTGTGTGTGTGTATACGTGTGCATCTAAGTGTGACGGAGGTGAGTCTCATTAGAGAGAAAACGACGCAGAGAACGGCGCTTCATTATCATAGGCGACTGAGAAGTGCATTTGTTAGCACGAGTGCCTGTGTGTGCGTGACGGAATGAGTTGGTAGAAGTGTGTGTCTGTGCGTGTGTGTGACCCTGAGAGAGTGTGAGCGACGGGCTGGCAGTAAGCTGGTCTTTATTAAGATGCGCCGTCTTTGGAGAGGGACAGCTGCTCCTGCCTCTAATCTGGAAGAACAAAGGTTTAATAAGAGAAGATGAGAGACAGAGGAGAGGTAAATACTCCTGTCTCCACTTTCTGTCCTTCCTTACGTTCTCCTCCTCACTGCGCAACGTTTCCTTCTTTCCTAATGAACTACAACAACAGCAAAAATTTCTACTCGCTTCTCCTTTCCTGTGCGTATATTTGCTTTGGTCGATCTGAAACCCAATTCCCTGGTGGTGACCTTTGACCTCTCGAGCAAACGTGGCATCCGTGAGATGCGTCATCTGTGCTAAGCGCTTGCCATTTTTTATGCTGCCATGAGATCTGTCCCCATTAAGCAAATAGATCAAGAGGAAAGGAAGAGTTCACAGAGAAAGTCTGTGCTGCAGCTATTTATGCACGAGAGTGTGTCGGGTCAGATGCGCGCCCTGTTTCTCAGTCTGGATGGTCATCAGTGCCTGTTTGGAAATGACATCATTTAGCTCCCCTCCATTCGTCCATCAGCAGTTCACAGAATAATACCTGCTCCACATTACTCCACTCATTTTCTATTTTGGATTTGAGGATAATGATAGTGGGGTGGCAGTGGTGGGGGTGGGGGGGTAAAAATGATAAAAGAGGGGAGAGGCAGCATTAAAGGAATAATTTCTTGAGGGTTCTGTCTCCCCTCTCCGTTTCTAAAATAGAATTTGCGATAGTCCCTGTCTGTCGAGGGAATAATGACTTATTTATCAAATGGCTGAAATATTCAGGGACAAGACCCTTTAAATTCCAGCTTTTAAATTCATAGGCTTTTCTGCTGAGATGCTTAATGACAGTGAATGTATTCATAGTGATTTGCAGGTCCGAGACGGAGCCTCGTGTCCTGCCTATGAGTCTAATAGCTGCTTGACAAAAATGAAAAGTGCCCACTCAAGACAAAGTGAGCTAGGAGAGGTTCACCTCTGACCTGACACTAAATCCAATCTGTACCATGGGAATGTCCATGTGCCAAGAAATAAATGGCCATGTTATTGGGAAGCCGTAAAATATGTTTTGCAACTTGGAAGATAAAATTTTATGTTCTCTAAACGCCTCTGCTGCGGGAAGTCAGCCATGAGTAAATGTTTCAAAATAAATTCCTGGTGGGGCTTTGCTATTCTGGCAAGAGTAGGTTCTTGAATATTGAAGATTTAAGGGACCAAATCAAAATGGAGCGGTGGGGGCGGGGGTAAAGAGGGGGCCTTTAGATGGGGGGGTTGATGGTGGCAAATGACTGTTACTGTTACGAAGTTTGGAGATGACGGTGGTGATGAAGCCGGGCACCGGTTAGGGGTTAATGAGATGTACGTGGACACGAAGCAGCTTGCATGCGTCAGACCCAGGACAGAGCGAAGACGAAGAGTGAGCGGAGCGCACAAAGTACAAAGTGCGCGTATTGTCCGCAGATTACAGCCAAACGGCGAAAACTGTGCGTAATTACGCACCCCAGCGCCAGAACCAGAGCTCAGGAGGCGGCGACCTCCTGCCTGCGCCGTGTCCCACCCTTATTTTCTCCAAAACAACAGCGCACTTCTGCCTCTATCCCCTCTCTCTCTCTCTCTCTCTCTCCGTTCACAATGGCGAGGCTGTGGAAAAACTGACCGGGCGCTTACCTTAACACGTTCCAGCTTTTCAGAGGGTCCAGGTCTGAAATTATAGAAACCATGGTCGACTGGCTGGGCAGCACCGGGAGAGGGAGGGGTGCGGCAGAAAAAGATCGAAAGAAAAAGCGGCGCAAGGCTGTAAACTCCGTCTGCGAATGACAGCGATTGCTCGGATGCTACCCGTCCTGGTTGTTCAGTGGGTGATGAGCGCTGTCACAGCTCTCTCTCTCTCTGGGTCTCTCTCTCTTTCCCTGTGTCTCGCTCGCTCCCTCTCTCCCTCCGCCCCCTCTTGCACAAAGCCTGCGCTCTGCAGACGCGTCTCCGAGCTTCCTCCGGTCCCTCTTTGACAGGAGGGCTGCCGCTGGAAACGCAGAGCGACGCAGTCGAGCAGGATTAAGCAGACCTAGAAACCCGTTCACTCGGCTTCTGCTTTTTAAACACACCGGAGGGAGTTTACACGCATTTATTCTGAGCGGGCACTGTGAAATCTGCATACAGCAAAAAACATCCTGCTCAACATCTTGTTTCAGTTTTTTGCTCCAACGTCCTTTGAGCATGGACAAGTCTGTCTATGGGCAGCAGATGTATTTTACATGTTTGGCTATTTTAAGAGGAGGCAGGAACAAATACAATTATGATAAGTTTCTGTAAATATCGTTGAAGCTGTGAGTAAACAAACTCAAGTGGCCTCCTTTTAAAGAGATGTACAGGTGAAACCAAAGTGCGGTAGTGTTCGATTATCAACCCCAGAGTCAATGACATGGCAAATATGTCACAGCTGAGTCCTCATTCAGACCCAGCTGTTCGGTGAAGTGTGCTGCAGTTTCTAAGTTTGAAGCATCGTCGCAGCCCTGCAGAGCATCTTGCTGACTTCCTGTCTGACACCACCACATCCTGTTGATAACTGTTATTCTTTCTCATTCGTTCTCCCTCCCCTCTCGACCAAGCGACAGCCAATGCAACGTAGATATCGAAGAATAAAAAGGCAGCGGCCAAGTCCCGCCCATCGCCAGCTCCCATTTATTTGCTCATCGGGGAAAAACAGATGAGCCCCGATGGAAAAAAGAAGAGTGTCAGAACTGTGTCTGTTTCAGATAATTGTGTGGGACAACAGACCAGAGCAGGGCTGGAAAGTCTCTGCCAAAGCCATTGGAGTTGGAGGACAAACGGTTTGTTATTTTCAGGGTTATGATATTAGTTACAGCAGCACTCAGATACGGTCAGCGTGACAGGACACTGCTGGGAAAAAAATGCGCTTTGAACATGACGCATAAGTCAAAGTCAGCCTTGTTTGGGCTCAATCAGTGAGTGTTTTTAGCTTTTTCAGCAAGTCACCCATCATTTATGATTCTCAAGAAAACCCCCCTTCTTTAATTTCCAGTGAACATCCTGAAGAGCAGAAGTTCCAGTTCACATAGAAGCAAACAGAAACCGAGCTGTGAGTCGCGCACGCTGCAGGTAAGGTGTAACAGTAATGCGAAGCCACAGGCTTGTGCTCTGAGCATCAGCAGCCATACTGCACTTGCTTTATATAGCCTCAATTGGACATCTGCTTCACTGAGGAGGAGGAGGATGGAGCGAGTTGACAGCATCTCTCCTCTCTCCCTCGGTCTCTATTTCTGTCTCTTGCACAAGCACAGGCACAAAACGCACGCACGCTCATCGGAGAGATCAAGCAGACCTTAGCCCTCCTCTGCACGGTTCTAATTTTTGCTTAGAAATCACGCTGGCGGGCCTGACGTCTCGGCGTAGGTGTCGGTGCGTCTGTACAAGTTAGCGGTGCATTAATACACCTGTCTGACGGGGAAGAATAGAACGGTTTAATGCAAGATGTTAATTATCGTCTCTTTTCTCTTTATAAGGCTTTGTTGTGTCGAGCAACGTGATGTCTTAATTGGTCGTTTCTAGATTTTCTGTTGTTTAACTTTGAGCTTAATTAAAAAGTGCTTCAGCTAACAGCAGTTTCTGTCTTATTTCTAAATAAGAAGCAAGGTAAACATTAATTAGCATTACCTCCTACCAGAGACTCCAAACCTGAACCCATCTTAACATGGCCTAAGGGAGCTGCATACATAACCCAACTTTCCAAAACATTTAGCTTTGTGTCCTGGGCTGCACACTGTGGAAAATTACAAAGTTACAGGTCGATTGTAAAGGCAGCCCAAACAATTAACTCACAAACAAAACTGGCCTAAAGGCGGTCGGGGTGGCAGGCAGAACACAAGACACTCCCCGTAGAGACCCCAGCTCCATTCCACTGTAAGACAACTTTCTACTGATGGTTTCGTTCCTGGTCGTCACATCGTGTCTGTCACCCACAGATATTAGAGCCTAAACACAACCAAATCCTTTTGTTTGCACAACTGTTGCACGTTTCCACCATTTTGGTGTCATTGTATGAGCCACCGCCTGCCTGACGGATGGTGGCATGGCAGCCAGTGCAACTGGATTCATAGCCTGTCCTGCAAAAAGTGCTGTAAAGAAGGGAGAACGAACAATGTCACCATGTCGATACGGTAGTTAAAGGTAAACGTAACTGAACTGAATGAACTTTTGCCATTAAGACAGTTCAAAAAAGGTGAGAAACAGATGCAGTGTGATGAGTCAGGGAAAGCAGGAGAAAGGTGCAACAGCGAGGCACAAACCCAAGATTCACACCCATGTCGCTGTGTGAACTGGCTATGCAAATGATTACCGTCAGCCGCCTCTGTGTGAACGCACACCTTGCACTGTCACCGCGTGTTAGAACTCACTGATCCCATTATTCAGCAGGGGATTAAAAGCCCTCTGACTCCTTACTGGCACGCAGACACAAGCGCACACTCAGGTAACGTTTACACACATGTATTCATCAAACCACGCGCACAGAGGCAGAGCCAAAACAATATCAGCATGATAAACACCTTGTATTTCCCCGAGCTCTTTTATTTGACAAAATCAGGCAGATTTGTGGACAAACCTTGAGGTTTATGTCATCATGCATATGTGATGTTCATTTCATCTAAACAAAGTCAGTGTATCTTAAAACCACCCACTGAATACAGATTCCCATTTTACCTCAATCCATTTAAAGGTGGGGGTTGGAGCAGAGCAGAAAGAAAACAAGCAGAGGAGAGAATACGGATGAAATAAGTATATGGGGATTATTTCATAAATTTTCTTTTCTGTGTAAGTCATTTGATCCTGTCAAATGTGCCTAAAGCCATACGCCCACGCAGTCATTGTCTGAAAACGCTCCGTTTATGAGCATCTCCCCCCTTTCAAACAATGAGCGGAGCGGTTGGCGCCTGGGCTCAGCCTCAGCGTTGAGCAAAACCAGCAGAAGGCAAATGAGATTTAAATCGGGCGACATGAAGTGGCGCACACGCCCAGGAGAACGGCCCAGCGAGCTTGTTTGTTTGCTTGCCCCATGCTGCAATCAGTGCGCTAAATTGCAGAAGGCCTTGGTGTGTTGTGATTACCTCCAGGACAGCTGAAATACATGGATGCAGAATAAACCCACCTGGACCCTGACTATCGCTAGCACCATCTCAACTAACCTCCACTCCACTAATCTTGGGCAGCCTGCTGAGCCCACATCCACAACACAGGTCTTTATTCCTGTACATATGTGCAGATCTCATTATTCGTACCCATTTTACATCAGCTTCCATCTTAAAGCTTATGAATTTATGCTCCTGACATCTATCTGTCGTAGTAATAATGGATCGGCCTTGACCTACTAACACTGCTTTCAAACCTGCTGCGAGCATCATATGTACAACGTTTCGTGGTTCTCGTTTGGAGGAGAATGTGTCTATATAATTGTCTGTGCCTCCAGATACTGGCGTCTAGAGGACTTTTTCAGTTTGGATGATATCATAGGGAGGAGCTCCACAGCATCGGAGCTAGAATCTGTTTCCAGCTAGAGGCTCGTGCGTATGTTCTGCTCAAACTAGAAGCAGAGATCAGCAAAGTCGGCCTTTGCCCGTCGTTGCCACTAGTCAGACGTGTCGTAGTCCAAGCAGAATTTAGTTTATGGCGAAGTGCATTGAAATCTGATGATGATGGAGCTTATTGCCTACGACTATACTGTAAACATAGAAAGAAAGTTTGTCAAATAATGGTGTCATTTTCTACCAAACCTTGCAACATGACCTGTCTCCCTATCTTGTTTTCAGAGGGGGGGGTGACAAATGATATGCTCAGAGTGAGTAAAAAGGAAATGAAGAGAGGAAGAGAAAGCGCTTGGCAGAGCAGCGTCCAGGCTAATCGGCCGAGAGAAAATGTGGAGAATGAGCGAACGAACCCGTGTGGGAGAGCGAGTGGGTGAGGAAGCGAGTGAGAGAAAAAGAGAAAAAGGAAAGAGAGGAAGAGGAAGAAGATATGGAGGAGGAGGGGGTGGAAGAGGTGGAAGGATATATTTAGAGCTGCCCCTAATCAACTTCTCCGTCAGTTTGTGTCTGTGGGGGCGAAAGGGAGAGAAAGAGAAAGAGAGAACCACGCAAGTTCAACACTAAAAATCAATATGCAGCCCACTCGCTCAGTGAAAGCAGCGGCCAGAGAGAAAGAGAAAGTTAAAGGGAGAACAGGAAAACAACAGGATGATGCAGACAGATGAGATGACAAAAGTGGGGGGGGAAGCGTTTGTTTGGCCACTGCAAGTATAGAAGCACACAAAAAATAGTTACAGGATGGTTTAACTGAGCGTTGTTGGACACAGATCCAACGCTTTCACTGAGGCGCAGCGAGTTAATATCGTCCAAAGTCTTTCTCCTGAGCTGTGGCAGTCATACGTCTCTGTAGTCACATGTGAGTTTGTTGCTGGGAGACAACACCAGCAATAAGCCCACAACTCTGCTACAGCCTCACATTAGGTTCACTCATAAAGAACCTTAAATGCCGTGTGCACAGAACAAGGACCCTCGAAGAAAACACACGGCTCCATGGATACAAACCTGCTCCCAGATGTGATGGGAAAGAGCACCGGCGATTTATAAGCTAGGCTTGCGGACAACTCTTCACAGTCTCGGCATAAACCACGCTCCTCAGTCACACACAGACAATGAAATGCCTGCTCAGATGCTTGAAGGCTAGTTGTGGTGAAATAATGAAATATTTAAAAAATGTAGTGAGAACTAATTATAGCTGGAGAATGGATTTTTTTAGTTAGAGCGTGTTAACTTCGAGTCTTCGTCCACTTCCATTCACATAAATCCTTGTGTGTAGATATTGATAGGTCTGACTTAAGCTCAATACTGTGTGGGCTATAATGAAGCCAAGATGTGGGGATGATAGCGAAGACACCACTGAGCAGAGGAGGGTTCGAGCCCATCTACAGCACCCTATGTTTTAGCACCCCTGGCCTCTTGCTTCCACAACCCTCCCCCACCCGCCTCTCATTAGCTGATGATCGATCCCCTCCCTGTGCGGCCCACACAGAGACAAAATGCAATTAGAGCATTGACCAAATGATTGTGTGAACTGGTGATCGATAGGTAATCATCACCTGAGAGGGGCAGCAGGCAGGTTATAGAGAGGGGTGAGGGGTGAGTTTGGGGTGAGGGAAGGTTGAGGACAAACCGAGTGAACAGAGGACTATGAAGGTAAATATCATAAAGCAAGAGAGCTGCGTCTGTTATCCACATTATTATCAACATAAGCATCAGCGAGACGGGGGAGCCCCTCCCTCCACTAAAGGAAAACGATGCCTCAGTAAGTTCATTAAGTTCGTAAGACAAGTTAGGTATGCGTTAAAAGTAATTACACTAAAACCAAATCCTATCCACATTTCTGTTTGTTTTTTTAGAGCCAACCTCATGTCTTTAATAGCAGCGTTGGCTACAGTACAGTTCCCCAAAACCAGGAGCAGGCTTCCCTTCATGCCTGTTGGGTCTAACCCTACATGGCCTTGGCTCAAATCTGCCCCTTAAATATCTGCATTAATACTTAAAAGGCCACTTACAATCAACCTCAGTAACAAACACCTTAAATAGTGGAGCATTATGGCTTCACTGTGGTCTTCTGAGACACACTCTACTGACTTTATGCCAAATTACTTAAAGGGACTTTATTCTTTGGGGACCTTTGCGCAGTGATTGTATTTGGCATCTACCTTAAAATATATTTATGACTAATGCATGACGTCTTTTTTCCATCACAGCTTTTACAGTAACTGAGCCCTTTAAAGGTCAGACCATACTCTATGGCAGGAAATGTTCAGTTACGCTTACATATCACAAGCAATAATCAACTGTGTAAAAATTAGGAGCGAGTGCATTAAGGAAGGCTCTGGCTTCTGCAGGTTAACAACTCAACACGTGGGAGGTGATTTTTCCATTGATCTGTCACTTCTTCCACCCGCTGTCAGAGCAGGAAAGTCTGAAAGTTCTTTCTTTAGCAGTAACTATAGATTATGCCTAAGTTTCAGCAAACTTCGCTGAAAGCGTTGCTCCATCTCTGGGATCATGTTGCTTTGTTGCCTCGGTTAAATGTTGAGGTTTGTTACATTTGCAGGGGGTTATGAAAGAGACTCTTTAACAGAAGTGCCCTCACTCTCACTTCCTCTTTGGTGTTCGGCCAGAGTACGGTGGCCTCATCGCTTCCTGCTTAAATCCAGTATGTTTCTGCTCACTCTCTCTTCCTCCCTCTCCTTCCCTTCCTCTAATGTACTGCCAGTGTCTCTCGCCCTCACCCTTTCCAACCCTCTCCATCTCAGTGTCTCTGTTTCATGCAGTTCACCCAATTTCCCCTCCATCTATTTTCTCTGTGTGAGTAGCTTAAAAAGCATTACGCACCACACTGATTCCCTCATATCATGAATAAAATAACGCTACCAGTCACACAGGGCCGAAGCCAAACTTTGAGTATCAGAAGAGGGCCGACTGTAGCAGGACAAACAGTTTGGAGCCACTGTCACCGTTTTCATACGAGCTCAGTAATATTTAAATACGTGCACGTGATGCATACTGCGAACAGTTATGAAACAGCTGCAGTGATATGTGAAAAGCTGGTGGCAAGACTAAAAAAGAACGGTTAGTTAAAAATATTCGCTTTTTTTGCAGCTCAGCATGTCAGACACTGTGAGTGTGATCACAGTTTAACGCTGAGCTTCCTTTTCCTCCACACACTAATACAGGAGGTCCCCTAATAATAAGCCTAATAATAATGAGCCTCCTTTGGATTTTCATGAAATGTTTCATATCACTTAGTCTAACTGTGGAATGTGTGACTGAGTCTAAACTTAGTCCCGGTGCCACATTCCCTGATCAGGGGGATACTAGGGATGCTGGGTCTGTGTGGATCTAGAAACTATACATTCAACAGTGTTGAATGGTCAAACATCGCACAGCATTTTACACACACGCAGCACTTTTTCAGACGTGATATCGACTGTCACGCTTTTGAGACGCCGGCAAGCTCATTTGCGTAATCTTCCCGAGCCGGATGCAAATCACCATTCCCTGGAGGACTTTTACCCCAAGGAAGGAGAGAAAGGAAGGCCCCGGGAACTTTCTGGTGGAAAGGGGCCCAACGAAAGTCCATTTGTCTTTAGTCATGACAATCCATATTTATTTTGGAGATGCGCAAGTTTCGACAAGTGGGCTGTGCTGATAATCAGACCAACACTGAGATCCAGTTCAACTCTGCTACTGTTGTTCAGTATGTTTTCATACATTCAATATCTACCATGACAGGATAGTTCACCATATATTATAAAAAGTCTAACATCAGTTGTTTATTTGTGAAATCCCACTCTTATCCGGCCAAGGCAGCGGTAAGCAAAGCACTTATGAAGCAACAAATACTGCAGCAAAATAGCACACAAATCCCAATACAGCAGTGGCTGTTACACTATTTTTCCCACTACAGCCTCCCATTGATTGGACGACATAATCAGCCATGGAGTCCTTTTCCTAAACAATACCTGACGGGACAACTTTTAGTCTTAGGTGCTGTGGTTACTAAAAGGTCAAAGGTCAGAGGTAGCAGCAGCCAATTAAAGCCCTGCAGATTGGACACAAGAAGGAAACAAACTCCAACCCCATCTGTGAACCTTTGCCTCAGGGGCCCAGTTGCCAATAACAGCCTTGCCGCAGCAGCAACCACACATACACTGGAAACATATCTGTATATGTGAATGGGTGCATCTTCTATTTCTCCCTGTGCTCACCAACACGCCTGTGGTGCCAGTGCACAGATGTAGTTCTCATCGTGCTACTGGTGCAAAGGTCACCGCAAGCCAGCACACTCCATTTCCCAGGCTGCTGTGGGGCTGGCCAAGGGTTACGACGGCGCTGTTCGCTGGCTTGATGAAACACGTCTACCGCGCCATTTGTGTCTTGTGAGAGGGGTGGGAGGGTCAGAGACGAATGTGTGCGAGTGAGCATCATGCTCCCTCTAGTTCAGGATGGCACCGTGACAAGTCAAAGGCTTATAGATCATCCTGTGCCAGAGTGGCAGAGGGATATTTATGGGTGTCTGATGTAACGCTCTCTTTATATACATAGTGTGTGTGCATCTGTCAAAGAGAAAGACAGAGGGTGAGGATGTTTGGAAAAATACAAAGGCAGTGAAGGCACAAGTGAAGGCAGGCTTTAAAGTCCAACATGTAATCAATTATCCTGTTATTAGCAACTTTTGTGGTTTAGCCCAATTTACTACAAAATATCAAGAATAACATGATACTTTTAAAACTCCACCTTACCGACAGGGCTTCTGTTCTTAGCAGTAGTGACTGAACCTGTCACAAGCCTGGTAGCTGCAGCTTTATGCTACATAATGTCAAGCAAATGTCCACCTGACCCAAAGCAGAAGAGAATTGGTCTCTGACCATTTTAACGTTCAACAGGTGCAGCAGCAAGTGTTTGCACGTCTGCAAGACTAAGACAAATTTAAAACATTTCAATTTCAGATAGATTTTTTTATACAGTGTCATGTATTATCCTGTGCAATCAAAAGTATTTACAGAAGGATGAATGGTGTAAACACTCAGCATGTAGTGCCTTTTGGCTTTCACTTTACTGATTTTGTTTTAGTGATCTAACAGAAACAAACATCCAACCTGTCACAAATAAGCCTTCAGCAAGTTGGGAGCGGAGCAGAAGGTTGTAGACTGGAGCTAAAAACAAACTCCTAACTAAGCTAACAGCATTAATAAGAGCCAGGGATGTCATCATCTCTGGATGTGTGGTTTATAGACTATGACTTCTTGCTTCGAAGCAGTGGATGCGGGAGAAAACAGCCTGCCAAGACAGCGTTTCATAACATTTGGCACAACTCTTGACAACTGTGAGCTGGTTTTACTGGCTGGAGAATATTGTTGCTTCCATGTCAGTCCCACAGCAACGGCATCCCACACACACTCACCTCTGTGCAACCCGCTACAGGGCCGAGCGAAGGAAAGGAAAGGAGCATGGACGGAAGGATGGGTGCATGAGGGAGAGGAGGAGAGGGCAGGCACCGAAAAACATATCTGACCGCGAGGAGGAAAGCCTTTTCAATGCTGTCATCGCTGCCCAAGTACAGCAGACTGCAGCTTCGGTCATCTCAATGTGTTCGCAATAAAGTTTTAGGAACACGCACACACAGATGGTGTAGCTGAAGGAACACGCTCATCTGGTTCTCATTGTTGAGGAATCTTCTGAGCTGCCTCCAACCCTGCACCCTCCTTCCCTTCACCCTTTCATCCCTCCTTCCTCCCCTCTGCAGTGTTTCCTACAGTTCCAACTGTGAACAGACAAACAGTGTTGAACTAATTCACATCTTTGAGAAATAGGCTAATATACTTTGGATTTTTTGCAGCTAGCACAAATACCGTTGTATGTTTTAGATCTTAAAATAAGCTGGAACACACTAATACTTAAATGAAAATAATACAACTATTGCTAGAACTATACCAGTGCTTTATAACATAAAGCAGTGTTAATGATGTGACGTACCATAAACTAACAAGTCTTGAAGTGCGTTTAGTGGCTACAGTTCCCCCCTCACTCCAAAAACTAAGGTACTAGGCATTGAAATGTCCGGAAGGTGAGTCACGACATGTGGATTTCTTTCTTTCAAGACGTCCAGATGCCACGACTGAGACTCTTCACCAACACAAGGGCTGAAATTGAAAAATCTATTTCAACCACACGTAGGGGAAGAAGCCGATTTTCACGTTAGCATTGTTTTTGTCGACTGTCTTCCTGTTTGCAGTTCGGTGGGATCTGGATTGTGCTCACTGCTATATCATTCTGATGTTCTGCTTGGTTACATAGAGAGTTCATGGCATTACTTTTCTTATTTATCGCACATATATATATATATTTATATTTATTGCATGTTATTATCGCAATGGTGGGCAAGTACTGGATATTCTAATATGAATTATTTCATTCTCCTTATGCTCATTAAATTAAAGCAATTAAAGCCAGGAGGTATTCATAAAATACTACATATAGAGTCCAGTATATTCACATAATGTGAACCGCACACAGAGTAATGAATATCTACTAGACGCATCTCTCTGACTGAGTCTGAGGGAGGCCACAGGCGCTGGTATATACATGTCAAAGGAGAGGGAGGAATACAAAGAGGAGGGGGGTAAGGAGCCTCCAGGTTGGAGCAGTGTGGAGAAAACTACATCATATCATCTTTAGTGTCCAGCAAATGCATCACCAAACTGTCAAGACCTCCTCTGAAGACAGGTTTCATAAACAGCTTTCGTTTCTTTGTACACATATTAAAGTGACACGAGTAATTTAGCAGCTGTCCAGCGACATTCGCGAAACGCGGCTTTCATGAGAACAATCAAGTGTCCTGGACGCCTGCACGGCCAGATCATCTGGAGGACGTCTCCCTTAAGCTTTTACACGTGTTGCCAGAGCATTTAAACCTATTCAGCAAAGCTCTTCCCCCTCGCAGCGCTGACTGAATCTGACGTCACATGAAAGCAGAGAGGCAGAGACGCTCAGATGTTTTAGACATGCATTGAGCTGCAGTGATCCGTCCAAAAACCTTTTGAAGTTTATATCCCTCAAACACTTAGAGGAATCTATCACAGGGCTCTAAACTACCTCCTATAGGATTTCCAGCGCAGTGCAGTGAGTCAAAAAGCAAAGAGAGTCAGAGAGTTATGAGGAGAGAAAGGGGAGAAAAGAAAAAGAGACACACAGACGTGTTGCTTCGTGTTCAGGCCCGTCTCTGTTTTGGTAAGTGAGGTCACAAGCAGAGGGTGAGGAGTACGTCTGTCTCCTCCTGCAAACATAGACTCCGCGCTGTCTTTTTAACTCTTGGCCTGTTTTTAAAGCAGTATCACATGATAAAAGTGCTGCTTTTAAGAGCTTTTAGAAACACAAAAAAACACGTCTTGTTCTTTCTCAGCACTCTGCCCCCTCCCCTGTCTCCCGCCCTCGCTCCAGCAATCATATGGCTGGTATTCTTTATGCATGCACATGCTTTCATGTCCCATATTGGATTTGCTGATAAAAATAGAGGGAAAAATGAAAAGAATATTGCAGGCTAACAATTTTGACGTGGATATTCAAATGCGCTCCTGTGAAGTGTTGTGGAGAGAAATGAGGGCTGCTCTGAGGTCAGCTCCAATACCGCAGGCCCAGATCAACATAAAAGTGGGAACGGCTCCCTGTGCCTGATCCTGAGTCAGTTCATCAAATATTAATGCTGCGTGTGGTATTCCTGGGAGCGTAGCCCGACCCGAATACAATTACAAGCAATAAACAGCAGTTCTGCTTTAATCACAAGAGCAACGTTTACATGATTAATGCAATAAACTCCAATCTCATATTGCAGTTATGAGCTCAAGCTGAGAGCACGGTGCCAACGTTATGATTATACGCATCATTATGTTGATTTTTTTACATTACCTCTTTTCATTTGGCTTCATCGTGGACTCCAGGATGTTCCGCGTGGGTGACGTGCAGGCGAAGCTCGGTGGAAGTCTCTGGTTCCTTTATCTCCCAACTTCTCTGCACAAAAGACACATGACGAAGACGAGGTGAGAAACGGATCGTTCAGACAGGATGCAGTTCTTCTACATACTTGGATAAGACGTCCTGATCATGAGGGGGCACTTTGACATTTATAATAAAGGGACAAAAGAGTCACCTGGACGTGATCCTTGTGTCGCTTTCTAGAGCTACAGTATGTCAGGATGCAAATGTAGAAGCCAATAGAGCGGCAGCACTAATACAACTTGAACCAGTCGGCAGAGGAGGAAAGAAAGGTCTGCTCGTGATTAGGCGAACACACTCCTGATTAGACCGACTCCGTAAGCTAAGGACAGCATCAGTGTGATTGGAGGTGGCAGTTTGAGCAGTGTGAAACAGTAAAAGAGGCTCTCGACGCTGATGGCCGGCCTGACTGCTACAGTACTTGACTCGCCGAGGCAGATCGCTGTAACAAGATGCCATGCCACCCACCCAGCCAGCCACAGCCAAGCCTCCAGACACGTAGGGATCACAGCCTCTACCCACGCGTTGAGCCGCCACACACCCAGCAGCAGGTGCCAGTCATCGGAATAAAACCGTTTGTCCGCTTCCTCCGGTACAACATGCAGACCCGCTGGCCTACGTAGTGATGCTGCACTATTGTTAAGATTTGAAGCAGGTTCAGGTCAAATTACGGAGCAGTTTGGTTTGGACTGGGAAATGTTGAGCTTCTAGCTGTGGTGACATATGAAAATATTACTGTGATTTTTTATTTTTATCACCGTCATGATTTTGAAATGGAAACGATGAGCGAAGACTTGCTCTCGTGTCCATTTTTATTTTCCGTTGGAAGGAAAAACTAAACTTCCAAGCGTGTCAGCGTTCACTCTGAAATCCATCCACTCACCCCTCCATCAAACCCAGGTCTTCATCAGCATCTTACCCACCCTTCGTCTTCCAGCTGTTTCAGTCATTCACTTGTTGCGTTGCACTGTAACCATGAAGTCGTTGGACTGACAGGTGACTTATTCACTGGCCCGTTTTCCTGCGCCACAGGAATATTTTTTATTTATATAAATGTTGAATGTTGAATGAATTTATAACTTAGCATCAGGAGACGACACAGAAACAAAAATATTCTGGACATGGGCGTGTGGATTTGTTAATAAGTACAGCTGATGATTCAACATGCAGGATATTTTACTCTTAATAAAATCCAGTTGCCCTGGAAACACAATGTGCCCCTTTAACATAACTTAGCTTGGCCAAGTATCCACGGAAATAAGGAATACACATCATTACAAAACCAGTTTTAACACATGTACATGTTCCTGAATGTGAAAGGCGTGTGTCTGACTTCAGTGAGAGAGCGGAGGTCCTGACGCCAGCTATGCCTTAAATATCAGAGCGATGGTAGTTCTGTTTTTGAGGATCTAGTCTGACTTTGAGCCTGTGATTCATGCGGTGTGATGTGTGATGCAATTCATTTTTAAAAATTTGTTTGATTTATAAAAGTCTTCTCGCGTGTCCCAGGGCTAAGACACCTGAGCAGCTCTCTCGTCCTCCCCGCTGCCTGCCATTTATCCTTTCATCCTCTCCTGTCCGTTTTCATCTTCTGTTGGAAAGGGAAACCGTGTTCCATCTAAGGTGCCAAACATCCACTCACACAAATATATCCACCCCCTCCATCAAATCCATCCCAAACCCACACACTGTACATCTCTATTTCTCTGACTCCATCTGCCTTCCATCGATTCTCTTCCTGTCCCTGTGTTGATCGACTTCTTTCTATTGTTACTTCCTCTGTGAATAGCGGACCTGACGATTTGTGAACGAGCTCTGGTTCTGACCCGTGACCTACTCATAAATCCACTGTCTCAGTTTAAGCCCAGATCTGGATCTCTTCACGCACCTCCACTCCTGTGGCATAAGAAAACCATAAACCGCCCCTAGCATATCAACTGTCCCGCTGTGCTCCTCTGTGCTTTTCATGGTCACTTCTTTTCAGGGCTCGGTGTTTAGGCCCTTCTGCAAATGAAACAGGACTTCGCTGTTATAAACAAGGGACTAATTAAGTGCAGTGGGAAAGCTGAATAGCAAGTGCAGTACTTTACTGAAAGGATGTCAAACATTGCAAGAATAGAGTTTACTAGAGGGAAAACGAGCTCAGAGTAGCTCCTAGATGGTCAGAACATAATAAATACATATTTAAAACAAATATTAAAGCCCTTTTATTTATGTTTTCACACCCACTGTTACCCCTCAAGCTACACACATACAAAGGACTAACCCATCTGTCGTATTTCTCACTTTCTTTAGAACCTACCTATTCACTTAGTCCCAATTGCTCAGTTATCCAAATACCTAGATGTGCCAAAGTGAGAACAATGGAACGCAGGCATAGAACAGCTCCAACAAAACAGTGTAGACAAAACTGTGGCTCTGCGTGGTCATGTGCTCCTATTCAGGGCTTTTATAGGTCTGAAGAAGAGGGAGAAAAATACACAAAATAGATAAATGTTGCTATCTGCCGGCTCTCTGCATCCCAAAGACAAGCAATCAAGTGGGTAAACAGACACACACGTGCATAAACACACGCAGCGGCATACATAGACAACTAGCACAAGTGGCTGGAGATGTTTGTCCTTCTCCTCTCCTCCATCTCTCCCTCCATCCAGGCTAATCTCCCATTAAAATGGCACTGACTCTGCAGGCTGTGTTTACTCTCACCCCCAGCGGATTTGAAGTGTGTATGCCTACGTTTTCCTTTTTTTTTTAACCGATGCCTTGTTGTTTGAAGTGCTAATTCTGTTGTTCTGCCTTTATCTTGTGATCAGAGGACCTTCTAGCCCTCTCACTTCACACCACCGAGGGACAGAAACAGTCCCAGGTGAAAGCTTTTCACTGAATTGTTCTGAGTTTCAACAGCTTTAAAATAAAAATGAAACCAGTAATTTGCTGTAACAGCAAATCAAATTTCCTTTCAAACAAATGAATAAAAAAACATTTGAATATACCCGATATTTTCTCATCCAGTTGTTCCAGCAGTCGACTCATTAAAAGCAGTGGATAACGCTCATCTAGCAGGTATGGGTTGAATCCAAATCTGTTTGGCCAGAGAGAAACGTAAGTTCTTGCTGAAAGTAGCTCAAACCCCCACACAAGTCTGCCACATGCCTCTCAAATTTTCCAGCTCTGTCTCATGGTAGCGATCAGCGTAATGGTCAGAGGGAGCCGCAAACCGACCGCTTCATTTTCTGCCTGCTTCTACAGTGCACTGATAACATAACCAGCGTATTTATGAGGCCAAAAACATTTACTCCACAAGGTCATCCCATGCAGCCCCATCGGCTTTCTTCTTCCACAGCAGCCCTCCTTCCTGCTGCTGCGGACTAACCCTAGTCGAGCGTAGGCACCACCGAAGCGTCCTTTGTCATAAAACTATGACATGTTTGCACATTTATACCACCAAGCTATGCTGCGATGATCCAAAGAAAACAATATTACATCTTTTCTTGTGTCGGGAAACAAGTGCCTTTTGAAAATCTCTCTCTCTCATATTTGCTGGAATAGAATTGTGGGCTTTTATGCCCTTCTGACAGGAAACCTCCAAGCATCACTCAATAATACGTCCTCATATAGTTGTCATGCTGCTATAAATCCCTTTTGTGCCCAATAACACCTTAAGGAAAGGTAGCACTCTGTATATGTATCTCCTCAATATTTATGTCAGCTTTTACTGAGTGTGATAATCCATTCAGCGTGGAACTGGATCCTTTGGAACAATGCCTCAAAAGTGCGTGTCTGTGTTTGTGCAACGTGTGCGTCCTGCCTTCCCGCTAAACTGTGAATGCAACACAGCTGGAACGTCTCAGTCAGGGCTGAGCGGAGCAGGTGACCCAGAAAAAGAGCAAACCGAGACGGAGGAAGAGAAAGGAGGAAGGAATCTGTGAAAAATCAGCCTGATATTTATAGATATGAGGATAACGAGGGAGAACACAAAGACTGCATGTGTGTGTATACATTATTGGAGAGAGCACATTAAGCACTAAAACCTGTCTGTTTGCAGATACCTCTCATACATCATCAATATCCCTCCTCTACAATTCAGACATATCAAACTCCAGCCCGTGCATCTACTTATTCCATCATTCTTTTATTTTTAGCACCGGCTTCGCACAGCAGCAGGGGGAATTTTATGAGTTTACATGTTTTGAGATAACAGAGGGGCAGATAAAGAAGTTGGGCTTCTTTGCACAGCTGGCCCTAAACCAAAAGAATTTAATAAGTAAAGGATTTAGAGAAAAATCTTATTGTCTAGTGATCAATAAAATATTTTTTCTGAATTCTCTATCCTGCAGATTTACTCCTGGAAGGAGCGTGAATGAAGTTAATGTTTACTGGAAGAGACGGTAGTATTGTTTGAAGCTTTTTTTATAAATCCAGTGATATGGGTGGCTCTTGGAGGTGTGTTTTATTTATACGCGTGAACAACGAAGGACAGTTTTACATGACAAAATCTTAAAATGGTCCAATAGCAAAGGGCAAGAGACGGAATGAAAAACTTTATTTAGGAGAAGTTTTCTCCAATTCATAATATTTTCCAACTTGACTAGTCCATGACACCGGCACATTGTGCCAAATGTTATTTATTTATTAATTATTTGGCTTGAAACCAGTCAAAGGCTAATGTGCCAGATGACAGCAGAAGTATGTTTTGTTCAAAACTACTGATACTGGCTGTAAGAAGCCCATACTAAGCAACTATTTCAAGCAGCCTTTAAAGGCAACATTAATCAATTTCTTTTTCCATCCATTGTGCCTCCTTCCCTCCTTTGTTGCGTTCACCAGTGTCTTTTCCACCATGTTGTCATGCAGAGCCAGGCGGTAGTCAGTAGGCCTGCTGACACTCTGTTCCATCGCTCAGACCCACACTGTCACCTGCCTCATTAGTGCTGAACTGGTGGAGAAGAGAGCCACAAAAACCCAAAACTCTACATGAGCACACACACACACACGTCTCTCGCGGTCAACAAAATGTTAACGTACGTGCACGCAGCCGGATGCACAGCCAGACGTTCGCATGCACGGGCAAGCAGACGCACAGTCAAGTGAGGATGAGAAAAAAATGAGGAGGGAAGAACTTGTTCTAGGTCACTGAAATGTGTGTGACAGTAAGCCAGAGCGTGCAGCTGAAGGCTTTCTACTGAGTCGACTGTCTTGCTGTGACGGAGGGTTTTGATTTTCTTCTCGTCTGGCAGAAATGACGTATGGCCAGACCGCTGTCTGTCAAAGATCCCAGGCCCCTCGAACAGGAGGATGGTGCTCAAAGTCCAGATTTCATAGAGAACAGGCCAGCGAGCAGCCATGGAACTAACGTCTAACCCGTACGTGCTGCTAAAGACTGTGAATACATCCAGGTAGTAAAGTTGCCAGTGGCTGATTTTCTGTGCCAAAAACCATCTTTTTACGTTTTAGCATTTTCTTGCTAAAAAATGAGTCGGTGCTTTGTCCTGAATTGTGTTCTTGGCAGAGTGAACCGGCCTCTGCAAAACAGCAATTATGAGACACGGAAACTCATCACTAAAACCCAGCATTATAATAGTAATGATGATGATGAACACATTCATGCACACTTGTGTGGAATCTGATTAAAATGTCACATTAGAATCAGTTCAGGTTAAGGGCTTCTGCCTTGACAGCCAATGCAGTATTTATCAGCTGTGCAGTAAAAGCCAGGAGGCTGAAACGCTTATTAAAAACTGGAAAACAAAATAGCTTTTAAGATCAGACAGAGCGGCAACTTTGCTATTATCATTAGTGACTAGTCAAATGATGAACCTGCAGATTGTCCATGACCGACTCGCCTCCTACAAATTCTGTTCATAAACCACTATATAAGTGAATTTAGTAATATGGCTTGTTTTTCGACTGCAAAAACTTGGCTCTGTGGCTGGGTGTTAGCTCTGCTTTGCCTCTTCTCCGTTGGGTTCTTCAAGACGGTGTAAGCATGGAAATGCGTGTGATGTTTTTAAATGGACACCTGCCACGTATTTAGCCTCAGTCCACTTTTTCCTTCTGCTTTGCTTCATCGTGGCTGTTTATGCTGTTGCTACAACCGAGTTCACTATTAGCCTCGCTCACGCGAAAGCAAATAAATGGCTCCAAAACGTCGTATACGTCCCCGACGGCCCGTAAGCTGGAACACAAACCCAAAAAACAATCAATCCAGTAATCACAGTTACTTCAATGGCAGTTGAGAATGTGTCTGTTTTGTGTTTTTCCCTGGGGCTAATCAGTCCCATACTGGCGGATTTAGAGCCACGTTTAAAAGGAGACTTGGTGAGGAGAAGGGAAAGAGCTCTTCATAAACATGTGGAGAAAATAAATCATCTGAATTTAGAGGAAGGCTGGAGCGGGGGGCTAGAAAGCACAGAAAGAGAAAAGCTGCAGGCTCATGGATCAGAGACATACACATGCACACCTTATGCTGACCCATAAGCAGCGCGGACTCGCCCTGCTTGAAAACCTTACAGACGTATCACACACTTAGTCAGACCTGGAGATGCCCTTCCTGTGAGTGCAGCATGCCTGTACGTGACCCTGCAGGCCAGAGGAAACAGATGCTTAGAGGGGCCGGGGGTTTACACAAGACCAAAGGATCAAACCCAAACCACAGACGGCAACAGGATTATTGCTCAACAGCGCTCACACACAGAAACAGGAAGTCAGACTGATACGTTGGTTCAGCTGCCTGAGCCTTACTGTATGGATCACTGCAGACAGAAGTCATCTCTGAGTTGTTTTACATTGACTTGTTTTCTCAGGATGGAGCCTAAAAAAACAACAAACATACAAAAAGACCAACAACCTATGCTGTTTTTCACAAGATCTATAGAAAAACGCCCCATCCATTCATTGCCTTATTCTGTTTGCAGTAACACAACCAGCCGTCCTGGAGTAAGAGGCTGCCAGTCAATCACGTCTGACACGGGGAACCCACAACCTTCTAGACGTGAGGAGTGAGGATGAACCATTTAGATTGAGAAATTTCAGCTACGTGCAGTGTGACAACATATATGTATGTGTCAAGTCCGAGTCTTCCTGGTGAATCTGATGCCACTTAGGCAGCAGCTGACTCTACACAAACATGATAAATTCATTAGCCACAACTCTGACTGACTCCATTCAAACTTGGCTGCGTCTATATTGATGCAGCTCAGCATCCAGATTATTAAAACAGGAGGATTATGCAGCTTTAGTGGACGTGCATGTCCTCTGAATATGTTAATACTTTTTTCACTATCTGATGCTTTTCCTAGCTAACAATAATAGAAACCTGTTGGGGTGATAATGAAAATTCACTCATAAAATTGAATATAGGTAGTAAATATATTCTATGTGAGTCTTAAATCCAAAAGTAGCAGTACTGACCTTCAAACAGCCAAATCGGTCCAGGAGAACTCGCTGTTAGCGTCACACTCATTTGACAAACAAAAACAGCTTCATAAAAATGGATTCAGCCTCTGTCTCCTCTCTCTCACACACACACACACACACCCAAAGACCTTTTTGCTTTGGAAACAATCGTTAATTTGCACATGAACTCTTACACAACCGTCATTGTCATGTCTGTGTCTGGCCTGATAGAGAGAGAGAGAGAGAGAGAGGAGGTGAGAATAATGAGCCGGATAACAGAGCTCTATCAGAGTAAACAAACTGCTGCCCGGGTCGGTTTGCTGTCAGTGTGTGTGGGAGGAGAGACAGGTGGAAACAATGTACTCTTCACCTGGGTTTAAGGGTTCTCCAGGCATGGACGAGCAAGGCTGCACAGAAGAGAGGCGAGAGAGCGCAGCAAGAGGACTCCAACTCTGCCGAGGCCTCCGAACAGGGAAGGCTGCTACAAACGCCCAGGTATGAGTCACACTGGTATATGTACAGCGCATGTTAATATGTGAACATTTATTATCCTTACACTAAATACAAGTACTTAAAAAACACTCCTCTTTACTGGATACGACTTCCTAATGCTTCACTAATGCTTTACGGCAATCATGCATCATAAAGGTGTTAACGTTTCTGCGAGGTTGCCCATCACTGAATAGGTCTGTCGCCCTCCCAAACGATTTGCTCTTTGTCTGAACGGACAGTTTAAGTGCCTCTTGATGCTTGGAATGTTTCCATGGCTCTTGCATTTTGACAACATCACAGTTTGAATTCCTTCCCTACGTTTCAGGGCATGAAAAGAGTTTTAAGAAAGTGCCACAAGCTTATTTCAGTGTCAATAGGGTACTAAGAGCTTAAAAACAATAGGGGAACGCTCTGTGATTAGCAGTGGCAACAACAAAATACGATCAATAGAATGAATGAACTGTGCTTTTTTTTAGGGGCTTCTTTGTCCAGGAGCAGTTGAATCAGTGTGGGGGCTGCTTTCAAATCGCTTTTTCATAAGTCTACTTTGATTCAGACCACTACACATAAGAAACACTCAGGTCACCAAGCAGACGCAGATGAAAAGACTGAGATGTACCACTGCAACGAGAGCCAGGCAGTTTAGCAAAGCTGACAGGAAGGTGATGGCCATTCTAAGAGAAACGAAGAGTAACAACGAGAAAGAGCAAAGAGAACAATAGCGTGAAGGCCGATGTGGAGGATTCAAATCTGATATTTGCTGTTAGTAAAGTCTGAAAATTCTCAGAATTAAGACAATAAGGTTGAGTCAGAGCATTCTGATTTTAATGTCAACAGAGGAAAATTCAGAGAATAAAGATACAATACTGGAATAAGTAATGGAGTGACAAGACAGTTCTCATAATCCTCTGGTTTATTTCTGCTGTCAGGGGACGTATACTCGCCTTCTAAACAAAACACAGCCTTGATAAATGATTGTAGTATAACAGTAATTAACTTAAATGGAAATTCTTAAAAGCCATTATGCTTATTCAATGTATTGCATAATTACAACACTATAATGAAACATCACTTATACTTAGTGAAATGTGTATATTTAAATTCACACATATTAATATTTGGGACTCACACACACGCCATTACACACATACTCAGCATGGTGGCCTGTGGCACCATGCCAGAGTGGAAAAGCTAGTGGAGCAGAACCCAGGGCACCCTGGGATCCCGCCAAGCCCAGCTGGTGGCACAAGCAACAGAAGGAAAGAGAGTGAAGAGGAAAAAGAGGATGAAGACAAGTGGAGGAAGGAAGGAGGGAGGGTAGGAAGGAGGCAGAGGAAGGCCAGGAGCCGGGGGAGTGGAAGGGTTTGAAGCGGGGCTGGTGCAACTCCAAGCAGCCATCTACCTCTCTATGCCTGTGTGTGTGGAACAGAGAGGTACAGCTGGAGCCAGAGTCTGCATGTCGGCGCATACACATATGTAGTCGTGCATGCGTGCTCCTACATATGTGTACGAGGTTGGTATTATGTGTGGGCGTTGCGAGAGGAAGACATATGTGAAAATGAGCAGCGGAGTAAAAGGGGTGAGCGACTGAAGCGGAGGGGAGTTGACTCTATAAAATAGTGAATGCCACTAAATCTTTCCATTATCCACAGATAAGGCAGTAACAGATGTTTTGGAGCGTAGATAGAATTTAAATCGTTCAAGTTTGGCTGATACTGAGAGGGGAAGAATGAAAACAGATAGGAGGAGGCTGACGGAGCGAACCGGCAGCTATGATACAGACGCACGCCGGCACTGTAAACATCCGTCAGGACTCTTCCTCCCTCTTCATCACCCTGATGTCAGCTAGAGGGTGTTGCCCCATTCAGGGTCAGGGGTGAGACAGCGCCCCCAGACTGATTCTGATTAAAACCGTTATGTATGTTAGTCTGGTGTGCAATTCTATAGATTTATGGACAGACTATATATGGTATTGTAGTGTGTGTATTTGAGCTAATATACTCAACTGTGTGGGAGATGTTACTGTAAAAGAGACTTGTATCTAAAACTTAAACTTTCTGAAACTAAACACTGTACTGTGCATTTTAGCTGTAGCTCCATAAAGTACAGTTGGATGGGTGGCAAAACAAAAAAACAATCATCAGTTTCCTGAGCAAATTAATTTTCTGATTGTATTTTTCAGTGTGATGCGTTGTGATACTGTGTTTGTGAGGACACACTCGTATTCCAGTCTCATCCCAATCTCCAGGCTAACTAAAAGAGACCATTGTCCGCTAGTGGGATACAGACAGAGGCCAGAGGCGATCTTCACAGGAAAGGTTTAACACAGCATCCTCTGTTGCCACATACCGTATTAACAGATAGCGACTCTCTGCCTATAAATTCCTTAGTTGCAGGGCGCTTGCGACCATGTGATTAATGAGGACGCTACCCGGGGCCAGCAGAGGTCAGAGGTCAACTTTGCTGGGCTTCTGAGGTTGCCGCCACATTGTGAGGGTGCCATTGTGCTGTCCACTGTACGTCTTGAGAAGAAAAACCCACTGAACCTCATGAATATCACATGAAGGCCCTGCCATGACAGGATGGCGGAGAAAACAAAAGGGCAAGATTTCATCTGAGAGAGGGAGAGGAGTGAACCGAAGGATGGAGGAGGGATAAAGAGGGTCCTGTGAGGCCCAACAAAGACAGGCTTTATAGCAGCGAGGGTCAAATGGGCATTTTATTCATGGCTTCCCCCTACACACTGTGAGGCGCTCCCTTAGGACCTTTTAAAGCCAGGGCGGTGTGCACGTGTTTGTGTTCATACAGGTTACGCTTGTACACACACCTGGGACAAGCTTCGGTCCCTCAAATATCCACTTTGCTGCTCTCCCTGACAAACAGAGAACGCAAAGGTTGACGTGTGAATATGGACTGTGCCAAGTTCTGGCGTCTTTGTAGCCTTCCGCTACTTATGACAGCCAGGTGTGTAGTCGAGCAGCTAGCTGGTCATGGCTCACTCTTTCTGTTCTGATCGGGAGCAGGCTCGCAGCAGATGTCCGGTCAGTGTTGGGGACATTTCCTGATAGTGCAGGGAGGTACGGCAGTAAAAAGCAGCCGAGCCTCAGTGAGAGTGGAAGACACGTGGAGGGTTACTCCACTGAATTAAAGCCAGAGATGAACAACTAGCAAACTCTGCAACTAACTCAAAAACATTTAGAGCATTTAAATGCTGGAAAAGCTTTGAGTTGAGAATAGTTTACCAGGAGGTTGTTGTGTTGCCTGTGATTATTAAAAAAGTATTAAAAAGTATTTCATGCTTATTTTACCTTCAAAGGTCACCTGAATTAAGATCTGCAATGATCACAATGAAATGAAGGTGAATACAGCTCAATTATTATGCCACACATAATCCCCCCAGGAGTGGGAATAGTCCTTTAACAAAATGATCCAGTACTTTAATTTGTTGGGGAGGCAGCAAAACGTTTACACAGGATCTGAGAACTTTATGTTTCTATACACCCATTGCAGAGATTTATATGTCTGAACAAGCTGGACCTGCGTTGCACAATTCGTCTCCAACTGCTCCAATCCACGTTCTGCAGATAAACAAACAGAGGGAACCAAACGATACCTATGTTGCACTGATATGATTAAAACAACTCAGGTAAAGCAAGCACATGTAAACACAAACAAACAACCATCACGCCCACTCATGGCGTGGACAAACAAGCTCTCTTATTTGCTTTATGATGATTGCCATTTCCCTTGACGTCCCTCTACCTATTTTCCACTATGTCTAATACGGCTGTAATCACCATTGTAAACCTTGTGTCATTGTGAGGACACATATAATTAAAAGAGGATTAGCAATGGACGGGCCCAGATGCCTTCAGCATGTAATTAACATTCAGACAATGTGGCGGGCATACAGAGAAAACACCTGTGTTTGTGTGTGTTGTTTTTTGTGCGTAATGTCCCTGTGCCTGTCTGTGTGTATCTGTGTGGGTGTGTCTGAAGATGTGGATTGGTCTGTGTTGTTGAGAGGGATTAGCCTCAGTAAATTCAGTCTGACATCAGCCAATCAGGGCCACTGAGGGGGCTAGCCAATCATCCACAGCAACAGACGCGCTGCCAGGAAAAGGTGTTTAAATAGGCTTCATCTACCGAGCGTCTGTGGGCAACAGTATTAGCTACTGTGGCTAACACGTCTTAGATAAATGTCTAAACGCATCCACTAATTCCATCATTAAGTCAGTTTTTAACGTTAAAGTCATTCCACCAGATACCAGAGAGTCGATCACCAATGGTCTTTGTGAGTTACTACAGCCGAGGCGACAGCTGCTCTTCAGGCTCCTGCTGTGGATCAAACAAAACCCTTGAGTAGAGGAGTTGTGTCTTTCTACACTGCACAACAAAGCAGATGCAACGACATAACAACGTGCTGGTGTATTATAAGAATAATAGCAGTGGAAATCCAAACTGTTCTTCCTGAATTTCCTGAATATCTATTGGCAGCTTCGATTTTAAAAATAGCGTCTACATGTGAGGACGTCAGGGGCAGAGAAGCCACTAGGTTTAAAAGAACAGGTGGATAAGTCGCCTCCACACAGCTCGATTTCAATTTGTCTGTTTTGACTGTAGTTTGCAACAACCCTTCTGTTAATAAATTAGCAGATCTTCAACTTTTTTCAAAAATTTGGTTAAAATTTTCAGCACATTCAAAAAATGTGTATTGAGAGGTCAGATGCTGGGAGAGCAACATATAAATCAGCATTAACAGCAGTGGCTGCATTGGATGACCTGGCTAATCAGCCATTCTGATACCAGGCAGTAGATGCAGCCGGTTAGATCGACCGCTGTGGCGTGATTATGCTGTGATGCGATGCGGAGACTAGGAGGTCGCAGTTGCTCTTTCCGGAGTCTGTGACATTAAAAGGTGATCGCATAATGGAATTGACCTTTCAGCTTTATCTTCCCATCATGCATATATGAAGAGGAAGCATTCACTGTGTGCGTGCATATGAGTGTGTGTATGAATGCTTTACTTTACGTGTGAGGTGGGAAGGTGTGTGTGTATAACCGCCTGCATGCTTCCAGTGCGATGCTGTGTGTGTGTAGTTAATGCCAGTGGGATCGTCTAGCATTACCCGAATGACCATGAGATGAGGTTGGAGAGAAAGGGCACAGCGGAGACGTGAGAGTGCGTCACCCTTGACCCACGGGCCATTAGCTGATGGGTAAATACTGTCACCCTGCTGCAGCACAAGACAGAAGCTGACTCTTGCTGAAATAAGTTGCATGCTACGCCAGAGTTCCAGTCCACAAGCGTGTCGGCACAGGTCGTGCTCGCAGCCACATGAACTGTGTTGTAGCTTGGGAGAAAAGTCTGAGCGTGAGGACAACAACAAGCCGATGAGCTGTGCTTGAAATCCTCCATTAATGTGCTGCAAAACGGTTTCTTTATTAAAACTAAGACATTGAACTGCAAAGCAAAAGTTGTAAACATAATTTTTGCTTAGCTCATGATTTTCCCTCTGGCTGATTTAAACACATAACTTGAATATGTCCTTAACTGACGATAGAAATGTTGCTTCCATAGCATGAACAGGTCAACTGAACTTTGGTCGAGAAGAAAATGTTACCAAAACATCAAAGTCTTAAATCTCAGGCATGTCACATGACACTTTGCTCCGATCAGACACCTACAGTGGCCCATCGGGGTTCACAAGGGTTTGCGAATTTCTCGAAGAAAGCGTCTAGTTTCCAGAAATCAAATGGAAGCCAGTGAAATGTTTGGATGTACAAGGTTTAGAGGCAACACTCGAATGTCCCGTCCTCTTGTCTGCCACTGAGTGCTGAGTGGCTCTGACTGCTCTAAGAGAGCACTCTGCTTCTCAGGGCTAAATCACTCAGAACTCATAAAGAAAGGACTTGCAGCTCAAATGCCGAAAGCGTCAGCTGAGCAAACAGACAAATGGAAGTCTGTGTGTGTGTGTGCGTGCGCGTGTGTGTAGCCCTACTGCACTGCTGTGTTTCCCATCAATTAATGTGTGTTAGCAGCAATAAACAAATACATTAAAGTCTGTGTACATTACACACTCTACTGTATATTTATGTATATTGTTTATAGATTCATCTCTGACCGCTCTCTGTCGACACTGACACTATTTAACCTGCGTCCATAAGATATTTATCAAATAACAAAGGAATTGCGGTTGCGCTTGTGGTTTTTATTCCTAATGTTCGTGTTCTCTGCTCAGACGCACACTGCTGGAGAGAAATAAAGAGATGGAAGGAGCGAGCAAAGGGAGGTAGTTAGCTTCGGCCTGTCAGTCAATCGGAAAGATAAAAAGAGATCAAATCCCGTCAGCAGCACATTCATCTGCCTCTCTCGACTAGAGCTAAATAACAGTAAACAACGCAGCAGCACGCAGGACGGCATGAAACCTACTGTATACCCGGGATTGATGCCAATTTCTTATTTTTTGAAACGTCAGCTCCGTCCACTTGCAAGCCTCATAGCGTTCGTTTAACATTTAAATGTACTAAGATCTGCCCACAATTACAAACCGAACTGAGATTAACGTGATTAAGTTGGGGAATCAGAGAAGGACACAACCCTCAAATAATAACTGGCCGAGGACAAGTGAAATTCTATTTTTGCCGGAGCCCACAAAGCTATCGATCTCATTATGTATGAAAAGTAAGAGAAAGAAACCAGACGAGCCATGGCGGAGTATGAAGATTACGCCAAGACAGCATACACACCCAGAATTACCCCGCCTCCATGGCTCCAATCTATTTCAATTGGACATGGCTGCTGAGTGTGTAGCATCAGTTCTTACACACACTTCGCACGCTGCACAGCCCATAAACAGAGCGGCGCAATGCATTCAGATCTGACACACACAACACGCGCTCTGAGCACGTACACACTGGCACAGGTATGAAAAGCCCGAGCGTAACAGCCCATGTATGCGTATGTAAAGACACACAAACCACAGCACAGCAGACAGAAAGCCAGACTATCCCCCCACACACCAGCTGTTTACTACTGTCAGGAGTAATAAAAACAACATGAGTCAGTTTGAGAAAAGCATTTGTGAGAGAAATCTAAAACTATGAAACTCCATATGGTCCCTCTGTCTCTGTCTGTCTCTATCCATCAGCTCCTTCCCTCCCTCTACCTCTCGTTCTCCCTGTGCAGAAAGAAATGCAGCGTTGCATGAGCTCAGCGGAGAGAGATGACAGATTACCGTGGATGCTGACAACCTGTATAACAATCATGGCTTCAGAATTAGACTCACATTTTCAGCTGTGAGACTTAACTTCACATGAATTAAGGTAAGAGATAAATAAAGCTGTCGAGGAAGAAGAATGGCAGGAATGTTTATCGAGTATTTTTCCTCACATTATGACACGCCACTTTGGAAAAGGTGCCATGACAATAATTTACAAGCTGCAAATATTCTGTCAGTTTCGCTTTCTTTCTGTCTCGTCTCCAATGATTCACACGGATTAGGACGGAGTTGCAGAACGAGTAAAAGTCGGGTCATTGAAATGCAAAGTACATATTCATTTTTTCCTCCCTCGGTCCATTCAGCAGTGACGATTTTGAGCAGAGTTGCACACCAGCCTGAGCCGCAGGAGTAGAAACAGCAGCACTTGTGCTTGACAGAGAGAGAGGAAGAGAGAGACTGTTATAGAAATGTAACACATTGCCATCTGCAGGCAAGTCAAATCAGCAGGCGGGAGGCATGCGCGCACAGAAACATTTACACACGCAAGCAAGCAGATGAACCCGCTGAGAGCGAGACAAACTTGTCTAATTTAATCAGAAAACTCATCATAGAAAAATAAATTGCACTTGTGAACTTGTTTATTATTCATTCATTCATTGTTGAGGCTGGACAAGCTGCTATTTTACACAGAGCGCAGCTAAATATGAGCTGCGCTGTTCTCATACGGTGGTGTGAACTGGAGCTGGGTGCTGATGTTGACTCGAGTCTATAGCATGTGTGCAGTGTGTGCTTCATGTCTGCAGAAATGATTTCAAGTTCAGTTTAAAAGTGCAAGAAATGACACCACAACCTTGTTCTCTAAGCGGAGTAAGATAAAATGGGGGCTGAAAACAGAGAAAGATATTCCTCATTACGTTCGTTTTATAACGATGCTGCACAGTCACACACATCAACTGCACACACACACGCACAAACACATTAAGCACCGAGTGGGAACTGCTCCGACACATGTAGACACACATTCACACATACACTTGCACAGAATGAAATGAGAGCCGTCAGAGGGCCAGTGACGGAAAGCAATGGTGACACTAGCCGTCAGCCAGCATCAGCCCTGGGAAGATCGCCGTGACAACCACGACATCGAGCCCTCCAAGAGATTATCATCAGCTGCTGCCTCACGGCTACAACGCACACGCAGCCACACGCTTACATGCTCTGCCTCCAACCGTCTACAGTAAATGACAGAGGATAAAACATGTTTTAAAGAATTTGACTGGAATTATAACAACGATTTAGAGGTTAACAGAATTTCATTTGATGTTTTCTGCCTAGAGCCTAATATTTTGACCATTATATTGAGGGAAAGCAGCTCTAGTTGACCACTATTTCAGATTATACCTAACCTTGTGTTTCAAAATAAAAGCACCTGTCTAAAACGAATTTTGACTGGAGATGTCTAAGGTGTTTTTGTGATGTTCACGTGCAAGATCAAGACCAGATGTTGCTCCATTTCTTTCTAAATGGACTAAATTGAACAAAATGGACATTTGTTTGCCTTCTTCTTTTAAATTGGCCCTACATTGGCCACATGTCAAACACACTCAAACCGAGCGAACCTGTGTCATCTCGGGGTTCTCCAATGTTCAGCCAGCTTGAGAGTAAAGGGTGAGACTGACCTTTCTAATTCAGTAAATATTGATCGTGAGTCACCGCCACAAGCTCAAGTAAAGCTTACTTTTACTACTTTCACTCTGGGCTTCCAGCTTTGTTCAAGCTATTGAGACCACTGGTCGCTCCTTCATGCCAACCTCTATCCGGATTAAGCACTGGTTCACATTCCTGCACTCTGGTTACCATAAAAGCAGAGAAGGATGAAAGAAGGATGACGATTATGACAACATCAAGAACGATTACAATGACTGATGGTATTTATCTAAATGGGCAACAGCGGCAGACTTCGTGAGAGATGTAAAGATGTTTCAAGTCCAGTTGTGCAATGCCTCCTTGGCCCTGAAAGGCCTCTAAGGGTTGGTGTCACGCCTAAATGTGCTGCTACATTCAAAACACGCTGAAACAGCCCAGATTAGTTTTGTTTGGTTCTGCCACCAAATGATTCCGATCTGCGTTTTCCCCACAGATGTGTAAAGCCAACCAGATCAGATATTTCATATCAGATCTGGGCCACCACTCATATGTGGCCATAAATCTGATTTGTTTCTGATCCGTTTCTCTTGTTTCACTTCTCTGCTGCCTCTTGTCATCATTCAGTGTCAACATTATACAGTCCACAAAAAAAAACAAAAAAAACCCAGTCCCAGAAATGACCTTTCCATACAACTAAACCGCAGGGTAGCAGGATGAAGCTAAACATAGATGCTTGGATCCAGGTGCTCCCGCAATGAATTGAGAAAAAGATGTGGGCTTTGTTAATAGATGTAAATCAAGACTGAAAATTCACTTCAGTACAACAACTACACAATGCAGCTAGAAATGATGTCATATCCCCTGATACTATACGATAAAAAGGGCTATAGATCAAATATTTATTGCTTCAATAATCTGATGTTCAGTGTCAGTATGGCTGAGTGGATGAACTAGGCTTCATTGTTTGTCCTCATTTTCATCACCATATTCCAGAGAGAAGTTGATGATGATGTACATTTCATATCCAATGTCCTCTCATTTTCAAATGCTGTGCTTTTAGACACGCTGCAACTGTCTTTCTCTGTCTTCCTACGTAACTGAGACATTCTTTAACTTCTTCGTATTTACTTAATTTTTCCTCTTTTTCATAACTAATCTATTGGCATTTGTTGCCTGTGTTTACTCCATCTGACACTAATCCACTCTGGAGAAAACAAAAACGTAAAGGTAAGTGAAGTGAAATTGCCTTTTTTTGTATGACAAAACCCGTTCATGATGTCGATTTGTGTTATCACCAAATGCTACACAGGTCCTGATGCGTATTGTGTGATTTTAAGCTCACGGCAGCGGCTTGTACAGTAAAGAGCATGAACTAGGAGTGAACTCTGTAGTATGCGGGGAGAGCTCTTCATGCCTATGGGAAAGGGAAAGGAAAAGAAGAGGCAGAGAGGCTCCTCTGGAGATAAGACTCGCAGAATTAATCCTCTTGATGAAGCCTCAGCCTTAGCCCCACTCTGTTTATCTGCCATTCAAAGGCTCCAACAGCAGCGGAAGGGAACATGGAAAATAGATTAGACTTCTCCTGTCTAGACGCCGCACGCACACAGGAATGAGCACACCCTTAGTGACAAATGTTGACAAGGCAGATGACAAAGCAAGGTATCATTGAAAATAAGTCATTTAGAGGCAGCAAAGTGTTTGCCTATTGTTGAATGAGTGGGTCAGGCCCACGGCTTTAGAGGAGAAATTACACGTACGGACGCTTCTGCTATGGTCATCTCACACACACCCTGATGTTCGTCAGATATGATCATTTTCAGATTTGACTCCATTGGCAGGACAGCGTTGCATGTTAATGCCTCCTGAAATACTACTGACAGGTGAATAACATCGATTATCTCGTTGCAATGGCACCTGTCAAAAGGTCTCTGATGTGTTATTCAATAAGTTGACGCACAGGTAGCAGGAAAGCAGGTTCACGGATCTGATGGATTTGACAAAAAACAGCTGTGGTGACGGGATGATCAGAGCAGATCTAAAAAGACAGGTGTTGTGGAGTGTTCCTGTTATTGTAGTCACAGCAGTTCAACCAACCAAAAAGTCGTCCAAGGCAGGTGAACCGGGTTACAGGCACCCAAGGCTCATGGTGGCTGTCAAACGCTGAACATTTCATACTGAACATGAAGCATCAGAGCACACGGCATGAAGCCAGTAGCTTTGATGGCACCACAAATCAAACCGGGTTAATTGGTCCAACCAGGCACCTTGACTTGACCCTGACGCACACAGGCAAGCACTGAGCAAAAGTGGTGCCAGACTCGTAAATCTATCTGGGAGCTCGCACAGAAACATGAAACACATTCAGCCTTTCATACATGTTGACAGCTTGGGAAATACACACAACAAATGAGTGAGTCTGAGTAAATCTTGAGTGTTCTTATTCTGGCTAAAGCAAAAGTGTCTGCGGGTACGTTTCTTGACATGTAAGAGCTATTCATGACTGGAAAAGGAAAGTAAAATAATTGGACAGTAGTACCGATTTTGGCAACAACTCAGAAAACAAAAACAAACTAAAAAATCCTTGGAGTCCGTCTTCACTTGGTTTCTGAAGTGTTCAAATTTGTAATTGGCAGTAGTGGTCCAATTTTAGAGCTCAGTTGGCATCCTTTAACGTGATATTGCATCATTTCCAGTTAGTACGAAACAGCACGGGAGCCTACATCCGTTGCTACCTGCCAAAATAGTGCACAGTCACATGTAGTGTAGATTTTTATGTTACTTGCTGGGTGAAGTAGTTGTAAATAGTTCCAACGAGTGAGCTGCTTCCTGCTGTATTCTGTTCAACCCCCCAAGAACGCACACGCCACCAAAAAGAACACACAGCTTCAGAAGTGGTACAAGTTGTAATTTTCTCACTTTTGGGATCATACTTATCTCTTTTGATTAATCATCTTGTTCTTTACTGAGATAATAAGCAACCGCTTTGTCCTGATCCTTCACTGACATCGAAACCCATTTTGTTGAGCATTGTGCCTCTTACTTTGTGTGCTCGAATAATAGGATGGGATTTGTGTTTCCGTGAATTGATTTCTTTACAGAAACCATCCTAGTGTGGTGAGACTTTTGTTAATAATAACTAAGAAGAATAGAGAATTAAATGTCTTGTTAAATAAAGTTCATGCATGCTGAGTTCAGCCTTTACTCGAGAGGCTGTTTCATGTGATAGCTGGCATTTTAAAACCCCCTCATCCAAAACTCCAAAGAAATGCTGAATGTTAGTGGTGGCTCAACACTAAATACAGTTCTGGACTTGGACTTCTATACTGTTTTATTTTGAAAGCCAAACAAGTCCCATTTGAATAGACTAGTTCAACAATATGGATTTAGAGGACTGATCTTTACATCTGGGCGTTTAACTCATCAGCTGAAAATCTTTGTTCTTATTGATTATTATTTTTGGATTTGTGTGGTTATGGTTTTGTCTCCTTTCTTTTGAACGGAGAGCTGCTGTAACAAGACAAAGGCCCCTGTGAGACTGATACAGTAAATGTATTCAGGTCTTGAATCTCGAATAGTAAAATGAATACATTTAAATTGTCTAAACGCAAACAATGTGAAAACAAGGTAGGCTACTGTAAATAACATTTACTTACATGTCTTCGTGTATCTGTGTTTATAAAGTGTGTGGCTAGGGCAGCATGGTGGAGGGTGGCTGGTGTCTCACAGCTGGAAGGCCCTTGGTCTATCTGTGTCGCTGTGAGTAAGCACAGGTTCTGGGTTTAGTCACTGTACCGTGTGTGATGAAACCAAACCTGGCAGTGTCACTGTGACCAAAACCTGGATGTGTTCACTCAGCTCGGCTGTCTGTCACAAAGAAAGCGTTCCTTGGTAACCACAAGTCTTATTTGCAGGCCAATAATGTAATTTCTCTGGTTTTACTTAAAAAAGTGAAAGATTTATGGTTTAGGCCAAAACGAGTATGACTGCGCTATATGAGGCCTGACATGCAAATTTCATTTGTACTAAACATGCGGCTTTGATATTAGACTGACGCCCCTAGAGATACATACATCCATTTGTCACTAATTGGTTTGTCATGGTACAAGTCCTTCACTGAATTGGAATTTCTGCAATTTCATCAGGTCATGTGTTTTCATTTGTCTGTTCACAGCCATTTATAGAAATACATTTGGGTCAAATTCCACTATTTGCCATCAATTCAGAGGCAATTCTGCCCTGGTAAATGAAAGAGATGGAGGAGGGAATGTGTCTATTACAGCCGGTTTGACGCTGAACGAGCTCCATATGTATTTACTGTGTGAATATGATTGTGTGTGTTGCCGTAAGCGTTGTCCATGTCCACGGACGCTTGAGGGACGGAGAAACAATTGAAAAATAAACTGAATCCGGTGTCTATATGATAATGTGTGTGTGCGTCACACAGCTGTGTGATGATAAATTGACTGATAGCCGATCTAGCTGAGCTTACACCCTCTAATTACTTTTTAATTGACAGCCATTAAAGATCCCCGCTCCCAATCCTGATTATCTGTTGCACAGTGCAGCGATCTAACTGCCCCCTTCCCTTCCTCCTTTATTTATCTTCTCTGGTGCTGATTTGCATCATTTCTGTCTCTTGATATTGTAACACTGACACCCTTTTCCACTGTAATAAGCTTAAAACAAGCAGTCTATGAGTTTATCACATACCTTTATAAAATTAAAACAATGCCATCTGGCTGCATGCACATAGCACCATATACTGTTAAATGTGCTTTACGCTGCATATTCTTACATCTTTTAAACAATATAACACGTCACAACCCTTTAATGTTGTTGTTGTTAGTGGTGTTTTGTTTTGTGCAGAAACACTCTGAGGAGCCACATTTCAGACATGCTCCTAAAATGGTGGTGAATATTTTATGTTCTACTTGCCCACTTGCAGCGCTTGTCTCGACAGAAGGTTTTGCTTTTTAACCAGCACCTTTGTAGTTTCAACAGCCGGAGTTTACGGCAGACTTATAGGAATCCAGCGTCATATCAGAGTGCCTATAGTTGAATGCAACTAAAAAGTTGTGCAAAGTATTTGAAAGTAGTGAAGACGCGCTGCTACAAATACGTATGAACAACACCTTTTTAGGAGCAGCTATTAGTAAATCGCAGGAGAGGCGCGGTAGAAAGCAGAGACAGACTGAGTGATGGTATGCAGTAAAAGTTGCCGGCAAGAGTCAAACTTTCAGGGTCAGCGCCTTAAAGCCCGAGCTCTGGGGAAATTTGAGCCGGACTAATTCATCACCTGTCAAACATGGTTGAAGTGGATTTCTTTAAAACCTGTCCAATCACTTGCCCGTGTTTCATAACACATATGAATGATGATAAAACTGTGCTCAGCCTGAGTAAGCCACCAAGTTATTAAAGGCACAGAGAACATGGATGTGGAAGACAAACTTAACTGGAGGGGATTTAGACGAGCTGATGTTCATTGTCCAGCTTGGCTTTCTCAATACCTGCGTTGGTTAAACGTTCAGTATATTTAGCTGCATATAAAAACTACACAGACAGGATTTGTGCGTTAAGGGCAGAATGAAAAACAAGGCAGGATGGGGACACGTGCTGTTTGTTCCTCTGTTCGTGTGAGGGTCGAGCATATGTGATCAGCGTTCATCCTTTGAGGATCTGTCTGAGATTAGTCAGGAGCAGCAGGTATTCAAACAAAGGCAATGAATCCGGCAGGTGCCACACCCCCACCCATCTGTGCCTACTGACCACTAGGAGGTTAAAGCATAACATAAAGCTGGTCCCAGATGTATTATCCAACCTCTCAGAAACTAAAAACCTTCCTGTGAAAGTTGAATGATAATGCAGTTTGGCTTCATCTAAAACTGCCTAAGGGGCTTGGAAAAATAATATCAACCTATAGAGGGGGCGTGTAATTCGTCAGTTCTGAAAAATGTCAACTTTTCACAGTGATGTAATACAGCTACAGCTTTTAAAAAAAATTCATACCAGGACTGAGTAACCGCCATCGCTTCTGGAAAGGGAAATTTAAATCATACTGACTTCAACTAATCATTAAAATTAGCTTTTAGTTAGCAGGATTTATTGTTAGTATACCTGCAGGTTTCATTTTCAGTGCCATTGGATTTCAATGAAGACATTTTCTGTAACTGATTACCTTTAAAATCTTTCAAGTAGAAGAGCTGTACAAAGTGACACTTCAGTATAATATTTATTTTTTCATTAAAAAAAAAAAAAGCAGATTTCCCACTGTACAGTCCAACGCGCACACAGAGTCATGGGGCTATGTGCCAGAGGCTGTAACATCTCCTGCTCTACAGTGTAAACTGTCAGGGTCCTGTGTTGAGCCACGGGCAATCAAAGCCCGTGGTTATTATGTTCAGCCCCATGATCCACCACATCAAAGACAATGAATACCGAAGAGAATAAGGAAACAAGGCAGGAAAATGCAAAGGGAAGTGTACGGGAAAACAGAGGGGAAAGCAATTTGAAAGGTGAACACACAGAGAAGGAAACTACAGTACAAGGAAAGGAATGTTTTAGAGAAAGCTGCAAAGCAAGTGTACGAAATGGCAAATAAAATGGGAAGGACATGAAAAACTGAAAAGAAAGATGAAGGGAAACACGGCCAAGAACAACATGTATCTGAAGGGATACACAAATAGAAGCCTGGACCTAGAGCGCTGAAAGAACAAAAAAAGCCTGATATATGTGGAATGATGGAGGCAGCGTCGGTGCTGAGGTTTGGGGCTATTGATGTGTGCGAAGGGCGGAGGGCCGGCGTTATTAGAGGTCATCTCTGTGGATTACAGAGGCAGAGTTCAGCGCACAGCGGTGCCATGCAATTTACCTCCATGAAAAATAGATGCAGCCGACGAATGAAGTGACACATGCACTTACAGAAAGAGACGAACTAGGGGGCTGAATAGTTGTGAAAACAAACCGAACGGCCTGAGGGAATGATGAGCTGTGTTGAGGAAACTATAATACACAAGACTTCTATTAAATAAATGCTGCAGACACTGACATCTGATGTCTTCATATACTGTACACGAAGAGGAATTTCTGCATCATTACATCCCAACATAAAAAAGACACATTCGTATGAATTTTGTAAGGGTTTCAAAGAAAACGTGAAATCAGTTCATAAATTATTCCCCACACTCAGCAGTGACAAGGTCAGGGCCAACTGTTCCTATTCTGCATACAATAATAACACATTCCAAGTGTGTTGACCGACTGAACTCTGGCTCTCACACTGATACATATGTATTATCCACCTACAACACATAAACTGAGGCCAGTCCAAGAGTAAACACGACTATTCCAGTACATGTACTGAACTCTGAACATAGCAAACCTGCCTAAACGCATTCTGTCCATCTCAGCTGGTCGAGGCAGGCGGCAGCTGGAGGCAGCCCTTCCTGAACCTGCTTCCTTGTTGCATCCTGTTCAAGTCCAGGCAAAGCCAGGGCAGTTTCTCATATTAGCCTGACGGCAGCTTCATTCAGCTCATGCGCGTTATATCAGCGAACTGTTTATTAGACCTGGAAATCCTTCACTTTTGGAGCAACATGCTGAAATGGCGCATCTCCACCCAGGCTAATTTGATTCAAGGTGCCTTATATTGACTTGTGGCAAATCTGTCCCACCCACACAGGGACATCATTTTCCCCCTGGGAGACGGAGAGTGTCTGTGGCTCGACAGCTCCGGACTGTCCTCCTCTTTCAGAGAGCTGCAGGGCACAACAGCAGCTCATAATGGATTTCTCTTACTCCAACACCAGTTCCAGCTAAGATGTGATTCAACCACAAGTCAGTAAACAAATATATGAATCAGCACTGACCCTCTCTTATACATTAAGACTCTAAATGTATCAGCCCGTGTGGATGTGTGACCACAGACGTGGCTGCGGCAGCAGACCTCCCTCCTGCTTTTGTTGACAGAAGATAATTTGGTTTTGACAGCAGATGCTGCCTGTCCTCTCCTGTGCCCCTATTAGAGGCAGAGAGGTATAAGCTTTGACAAGCAGGGGAATGTGGAAAGCTCCCCCTTCTCTGCATTCGAGTCCAGCCACAGCAAATGAGTTGCCTCGCTTTACATTTCATTTCTTCCTTTGTTATCGTTTGAATCACCCTGGCAAAAAAAAGGACAATGCTGAGTGATGCGATAATGCGCCCAGGCGTCTCTCCCGCTATCTGCAACCGTTTAGGAGGCGTCGGTGACAAGATACTGAGACGAAGACGCATCGTCGTTGTTAGAGACAGCAGGAAAACACACAGCAGCCACATTTAAGTGGTCAGGCTCTACAGGAAAGCGCAAAACTGTTCAATTAAGACCGAGACCGAGACTTGTCATACTTCATGTTAGTGAGCATTACATTTGATAACAAGTTCTTGGTTTAAGACCGGACGTGTCCTACCCATGCTCACACGCGTATGCACACATATGGAGGAGCTCTCTCAGGAGAAACGGCTCCTATATCCTTCTTGCCTCCTTTTAATATTTCATCCCCTGCCTCATGTTTTATTGAACCCGTCACTGCCATCGGAGGGGATGTACTACATTATGCACCATCTTTTATATATGGCCGCCAATCAATGTCTATGCTCGCACCTAACACTCAATAAACAGTCTCCGCTGGGCTTTAGTGCACATTGATAGAACCAGAGTCTTCAGCCCAGCACGCACACAAAAATCACAAACTCATCGTTCTCTAGGCAGCCGGAGAAGATGACACACATTTGGTTTAATGAAACCCAAAAGTTAGCAGAGGAAGCTCTCACATGCTCATAATTCACACGGAAGGGGAATTCATTTCCCACCGGTTTACTTTGCTCCTCTTAATGTGAACTTCTGACATAAATATTTTACTTGCTCTGTTTTTCTACACGGCTTTGCTCGCACCAACAACCTCATTCTCATATGCACACACATACAACCAAATACGCACAGACTCAAACTTGTGTAAACATGAATGAGAAATTCTGAAGATATTTCAGCACGTCTCGTCACTGACAGAGTGATTTCACAAATTTGTTTGCTCCAGTTGTGAACTCCATACAAAACTCTCTTGGCCACTCTCCACATGGACACACACACACACACAAGCACGCTGACACTAGGTGATGGCACTTTTAGTCTCCATAACTTGGCCCTTGATCACTGTAATCAAACACCAGCATCAGCCTGAAGCTCCTGTAATTATGGGCTGCTCAGGCCTGCACACATACAGCTGCATGTGTCCACACGCATGCCCATAGACAATCAGAGGCTCAAAAACATGCATATACTCGTGCACAGACACACAAGCAGTGTGCGCTCTCTGCTGTGCGCTGAGCACAGACGGAGCCTCAGTAAAGGACACTAATGAGCCCAATGAGACTGAGGGGGAAAGCGGCTCCTGAAATCGACACTACAGTAAAACACCTCAGAGAGACTGAGAGAACAGAGGGAGATGCAGCAGTGTGGGGCGGCTGGTGGAGGTGGGAGGGGCTTCAGAAGCCAAACCACCGAAAGAAACAGAAGCGGAAGAAAAAGGAGGTGGAGATGGAGAGAAGGCAAGAAATTACGGCGGCGATGCTGGTGGGTGGTGGGTTGCCAGGGCTCGAGCGGCGCTGTTGCCAGCTGTAACTATGGTAACAGGATCCCATGGTGCATGTGTGGTTCAGCCGGTGAGTGTCGGGCTGGGGGTGTGAGGTGTTAAGGGTAGCGTTTCTTTCCTTTCCTGTTTTTGGCCAACGTCCCACATTTATCAGCTGCCCAGCAGAGGAGGGCCTTATGTAAGCTTGGTTTTAATGATGCTGCCTATAAAAAGATGTGGTCCGCTTACATAAAATATCACACTTTTACTAATGCCTATAAAGACGGGTCCGTGCACACTCACTGCAGCCTCGATCCAATGGTTGGATGGATGAATGAAAGCTGCAGGCCAGCGGTGGACCAGATCTACGCAGGCCATAAAACTGTCACTGACTTGAACCTAGCATTGTTCCAGGCCACAGAAAGCCTGGATTACTGCAGTCCTGCAGTGAGCGATTCAGGGTCCTCACGCGTGTCACATGTGTAGTATTGATGCTTCTGACCTTCCCGCTTTGCCCAGTGACAGTCCAGTGTTCCAGCTGGTCCAGCGTCAGGGTCAATGCTTCACTTTAGCCATTAGAGAAAATCATTTAATTAGGCATGATGGAATGTCATGCTACTGTATTTGCCTGCTGTACAAGTAGCTCTGGACTCATTCAGGCTGGACATGAATGCAGTTCGTGGGCCGAGTTTGACTCCTGACAAACTGTCACTTGCATCGATAATATTGATCAGAAACTTGAGGTCTTCAGGTCAGTTAAACATGTTGAGGAAATTCATAAACATGATGACATTACACATTTTCCAGCCAAGACCAGCTATGAGTCTGTCAGCTATCACTGAAACCCAAACACATTAAACCCAGTAACAGCAGTGTCCGTAGAGCCAATGTGTGTAAGTGTGAGATGTTGACGTCAGACACCTGTCTACTGTTCACGTCATTCAAAGGGAAACTCAACTTGAATTCGTCTTATTTTCTTAGCTTTGCGTAGGTGGCCATCGTTTCCACCAAACCAACCATAACAGTGTAGAACTCCATCACTGGGGAAGCCAGGGGAGGGAAAACAATTTATTAGCCTCCAAATCTTCCATCATCAGCGCTTGGGGGGAGGTGTTCTTTTGTTACAATAGGGGGTGAGAGCACAGGAAAGCAGTGGAAGAGTTGTTTTCACTTCATTTTCTTTTGACAATAATGGCTTACGAGGAGAGGGCCTCTCCACTGACCGAGCTGACACAGCAGGCATTTCCTCATCCCCACCTGCACTAATTTTCCATGTATTTCACACATTTAACAGTGTGGAGAGAGAATGCCAACATTAATTTTAAACTGCCTACTGCAAGATTAGGCACAAAGGAGACTGGAGGTCCTGCATCATATCCGTTTCAGTATTGATCAGTCATCTGTTTAGATCCGTTTCCTTGTCACATCTCGGTCCCACTACCAGCCACTACCTTCTACTGCTAAGGCCAGTTCCTCTAAGTCTCTGCTGGGGGTCAACTCTCTGGCCTAACACTGGATGTCTGATGTACATACGCACAAGCAGTACATAAACCACTTTACACATTCAGCTACTGTACAGTCGCACACGTAAAGAATGAAACACTGCTGCCCATCGATGAAATCTGGGCTGAGCGTGGGCGTTCACAGCTTGGCCGCAGGCGTGCTTGTAAGTGTTAGAATGTCTATTTAGGAACTTAAGGACAGATCACAATGTGAGCGAAATACAAGAAAGAGAGAGAGAAACTATGTTGTGTTATTTAAACAGTCCGCATAGAGCTTTTACAACGTACATGTATTATGAAACGGGTTGAGTTTAATTAAAGATTATGAATGAAGGAATCCATGACGAGGATTAACACACGTACTACGCATCCATTTCAACATGCTGCATTTTACAGTTTGGGAAAAAAACACTCCAGCATATCTCCAAATATTTAGAGCAAATCCTAGTAGGAAGGCGATTGTCCCTCAATGTTGTCAGTGGCTTAAATGCATTTATTTATAACGAGCATTAAAATAAGGCATCGCACCTAATTTCACAGTGAAATATTCATGAGGAGCTTCTGCATGTAACATGTTTAATGTCGGCTGTGTCTCCTCCGACAGCAAAAACTGAGATGAAAGACAGTCACAGTGAACAGAAGTGGGGACTCACGTGGAAATGATGTGTCAGAAAAGAACAAAACCTGAATTTGAAATTGTGCATTATAATGATGTTAGTCTGGTAAAGTGGCCGCAATTATTCCGGCTTCGTTGTCAACACATATTATTTACTCTATAATGGTGTTTAATGCCTTCATTTTGAACAACACACAGGTGGAGAGACGAAAAGTGGTGATAGAGAGAGAGTTCTCCAGTTGTTATTGTCCTTGCAAGCAGATGCGATTGTTGCCAGGATGTAATTTGGGTTGATCCATCAAAGAGCAGTAATGAGGTCTAATATTAGAGCCCACTGTGTCCTAATGATACCTCGGCTGTCCTGTCGCCAAAAACCCACCCGTTCCAGCTGAAGACTCCTGCTGTGCTCCAGGCAGCTGGGACTTGACATCTGACCTTTAGAGAGACAATCCTGTTCATCACACTCCAAACCACAGCGACAGGAATGTGACGCGGCGGACATCTCAATCGGTTGGTGGCGGGGGAGCGGGAGAGCTTCTGATATGTCTTTTCAACTAACCAACTATGTCTGGTGTCAATTTTCCTCTCCGTTTACAGCAGCCATGACTGTGGCCAGTTAAAATCACAAACATCACTAGGCTAGAACTAGCTGAAAGAAAACACGTCTTGTCTCACGTTATACTTCATTTCTTAGAAAATGTGTAACATATCAAGCCATGTTAATGTTAGGAAACAAACATCCTACAACTGGCTTCAACTCAACTCCAACCCAATCTACAAATGGGCTCAGTGAAATTTTAATATATAAAATATTATGATAAAGTACATTCAGTTTTGTACGAACAATTTTAGGAGGTTGGTGGTAGAAGGTTGAGTAAAAGCAACTTGTATGGACAAAACAATGGAGACATGGAAATAATGTAGCTTGAAATAATGGGAGGAAAAGCATTTTTGCAACACTCAGAGTAATCTTGAGTAATTTTGTGGCTTGGAGTGAAGACATTAAAAAGCAAAGTGGTGAAAATGTGCAGATCTGGAACTGGACCCGTAAAGTCATCCAGCAAATTCCACTGTTTGGGGGGCGGCTAAAGCGGCAGAAAGTCCAGACCTGGCACCCGGCTAAATGCAAGGCTGAGCTCATTAGGACTGGCCCAACATCACACACGCAAACGTGTACACACATCTACACACACGCACCAATCTGTCTGTGTTTTCACATTAAACAAGACACACGCATACACACAAGGAAAGCAGGAGGGTAAAGACAATGCAGGGAGAGAAAGCAAAAAATCAGAGGAGTAAGGAAAAATAGTTGGCAAAACCGCAAAGATCACACAGGAATGGTGAAGGAGCGACGGAGAGAATGACAGACAGAGATCGAGTGAAAGACAGAGAGAGAGATACAGACACAGAGAGATGGAAACAATGAGGGGAGAGACAAAGCAGGTGGCCTGGGTAATTGCCTGGGGAATATAATGAATGAGCCACAGTGCGTCTGACGGAATAGGAAATCGTCTCTATCTTCTCATTCCCCTCGCTCTCTCGTTCTCCCTCTCATTATCGCTCGCCCTCTCATTCCACTCCTCCCCTTATCCATCTCCTCAGCACCCTTTTAAACACATCTCCTAACCCTATCTTTCTTTCACACCAATTGCCAGCATTTCCTTTCTCTCAGCCGCCAAGCTTTTACCGCCGTTTCTTTCCTCGACTACCCACTAGTTTTCTGCTCCTATCTCCTTTTTTTTTAAACATCAAACCTCCACCTCCGCTAGCATCCCCTTATTCCCCCAGAGGCCCGGGTGACTGCACCTATTCTGACTACTGGTATTATTATTCTCACTGCCAACATATCTGCGGGATATTACAACATATCAAACAGTCTGACAAAAGCAAGAACCCACACGTTGCAACGATGCCCAGCCCTGAAGGTGACCCATTACATTCACCGGGTTTCTCTTTGTTAGTGCGGCGTTCATGTAGTCTCACAGAGCCATGATCTAACAAGTTTTTGTTTATTTTAATAAATAGCAGCTGGACTAATAAGCAGGCGGAAAGTGCACCAATCTGCAAATTATATGGAGCTTATTTATCCATGTTCACAACATGTGCAGGGGTCAGAATTAAAACACACAGATATTAAATGACTAGAGGGCGTAGCAATGCCCCGCATCCACTGTCAGGCTCGTTCCTTTTCTCCTCATACTGCACCTTCTAACCTGCCTCAGTGCTACTTTACCCGCTCCACTCAAAGGCAAGCGATAGATCCTCTGGTGAGAAGAAAAATCTGCTTCCTGGGATATTATTATATTATCCTGGGGAGATGCTATTAATATGCAAGAGGTGGGATGCCAGTGGCAACAGATTTGTGGTGGGGGTGTTGCGAGGTCCAGCAATTTCGCTCCATTGCCACTTGTTTAAAACCACATTTTAAACCACAAAGGCACAGCTTGATTTCTGTTTCCAATGTATTGGTAGTTTAACTAATTTCAATTCACAGGTGGCCAGTTCTCTTCTCTGTAAAAGCTTTGACAGTCTCAGGAATGTTTCACCTTTTGCCGTACTTTTATGTCTGACCCGCTGTCTGGCCGTCTGAAGTGCGTCCTTGCTCTACACCTTATATAAAGTACAGTAAACAAGAAACCTACGATGGGACTTTTATTGTTCACAGTTTAGCTGTTTTCTTTCCTGTGGCCTTCTGTCAGTGTAACTGGCGGCATTGTGAGAGAGTGAATGGGTGGATGGACACAAGTGGCTGCAGGTGGATAGAAGACAGAATCAAGACAGATAGGAAAGGAGGGAAAGGATGTAAGGATGTAAGGATGTGTGGGTGAGATACCGAGAAGAAGAGAGGAAGAGGTGGTGGAGGGGGGAGATAATGTCACGTCTACTATTCAGGTCCGTTTGATGAGACGCCTCAAACAGCTGAAAACAGGAAAGACGGGCAGAGTAAAAGTGTAAAAGACCCCTTTCATCACGGCGACTTGTACCCTCCCGTCGCCTCCTGCTCATCCCTCCCTCCTTCTTCCTCTTTCTCACCCCCTGCACGAATAGATAAAACACATTCAATCAGAGAGAAACAAGTGACAGGGGAAAAATAAAAGAGTTCAATCACACAGGCACTTCAAAGATGGGGATCGGCTGGTGGGTTGTGGGGGCTTTGAGGACAGTGTGCTAGTGGGTTGGTGCATGAATACTAGTGAGCTGAAAAATGTCAATTTAGTTTCGCATGATGTCATATTCGTCCTGTGAATGTGAAAATCCACATTCACAGATTCACATGTTTCCTTTTTCAAATGAAAAAGAAGAGCCGTGGTTTCATTTAGGGAAAATGCTAAAGCAATCTTAATAACAAAGGACTGTTAAAACACTGACCGATCACTGGCCTTTTGTGGCTACTAATCCATGTGGAGATGTGGCCATGCAGAAAAAGAATAGAACACATAGCTGGTAACCGTAACCCTAAATCTGTAGGTGAGCTTTTGGTGTGTTTCACCCTACAGAGGAATAGTGAGACAAGTCCTGGACAGCAGTGCAGTGCATTTCCCCCCAGCAGGCCTCTCAGACTCACTTTACACACCCCGCGTGCAGCTGCCAAACCAGCAGAGGCTGGCAGTCTGGTTAATGGTCGGCTGTGGTTGTGTCTGCACCACAGCTGATGTGTTAGCACTGTGGTCAGTGGTCTGGTTGGAAGCTTAGCAGCCTGTTATTCTCTCAGCAAGTTGAACCATAAGTGGGCAGCAGCTGCAATAGAGAAACCAACCCTGTGGTTATACCCGAGAGTGTGGTGATGGGGGGTAGACCCAGTGATCAGGGTGACAGTGATGAAGATATTAATGCTTTTAATAAGGAAGGGCAACCAGGACAATTTGTGTGTGTGTGTGTGTGAACATTTTGGTATACAAACAAAAGACTCTGGACAGTAACTGTAAGTACAGCAACCTGGCAAATCTGACTGGATCAAATTCTCTGCATCTATCACACGCACATACACACAGAGGCTCGCAAGTCTACCCGCGACTACTGCGCAGCTGAAGCTGAATCGTGTGTGAACACACAGAAGCACACAGGTTTATTAAGCTGTGGCACAATGAAGAATTGCATATTTAGCCACGGTTGGAAGCACTAGCACAACATGGGAATGATTTAAGAATCCCTTAAAGCAAACACACCTTAAATCATCTGGATTTGTGGAAGTAGAGCTGGTGACACAATGCTTCAGTGCTTTTCAGCAGATACAATCATGAATGTTTATGTTTATATGGTATTTCTTAATCTAAGAAAACAGCTGAGCAGCAGAGAAAACTAGATTTAGGTACCTGAAAACCCTGCATCTCCCAGGTCCCATTGTACATCCCCCCGATCCCAATGAAGCCACATCTGACAAAATGTGCTGGAGAATGAGGCAAAATCTGAAGTCTACAAGTTGTTCCAAAATAAGGCATTCACCCACAAAACTACTGAATAGGCATCAGGACACTCAGAGCCTCTCTCTGCTGTTCCCAAGACCCCTCCTTCTTTAATAAAATATGATTCTCCTCTGCAGACTGGGTACAAACAGCTCTCATGCTGGGACACAAACTAATCATTAGCAGATGGAAGAGCTATTAGCTCTCAGAGTGAATGTGTGGCACAGCCAGCTTAGCACAATAGAGGCCTACAGTAGCCTGTCATTCTGCATGAAGACCGGGGAACAGAATGGCTTTTAGAAAAGGGACAAGAGTTTCAATATCACGTAACCTGATTAAATGTAGGCGAGTGGAATGAGAAACAAAGTCTGCAGTAAGGGCCAGCTGCACCTGTAGAAGTCGCAATAGTTTAAAAAGGCTCTGTTTATACATCTACAGCGCAATTCAGCAAAGGACCCTTTTTTCTTATGCACTCTTCAATAATCCATCTCCCTGGAGCTGGTTAAAGAGCATTTCATTGAATCGCTGCTGCTTTTATTTTACTTAATGTAGTAAGAATAAAAACTAATTTGAACAGTTTCTTTAACCATGTCGTTAGTCTTTCTGCCGTTATAAGCAATTTAAAGACGTCTTCCTGGGATCTGTGAAATTCTGATTTGACATTTCACACACATTAATTGTAGAAAACATGTATTGATATTAAACTCATCATTCACTGTTGTTAAGTGGCACTGTTATTAAAATGAGCGAAAAAACCCATGGGCTATAAACAGAGACACCCTTTGTGCTCCTGACTCAGAGATGGGACCGTGCAAGTTTCTGAAATACCAACACAGTAGCCCAACAATCTGCCACAGCCCAGTCAGGTTTGCGTTTTACTCAACCTGACACTGGTTGCGCAAGGTTTCATCAGGTGCAAAAGGGCTTGTGTAATTGTACAGCTCTTTCAGAATGCACACCTCATCCCATCATCCCATCACCATTTACAGGCTGCAGATGGGAGGCTCATACCTGTCCTGGCGCCGTTAGATAGTTTAGAGGATTTAATCATCTGGAAGGAAAGACCAGAATTGCACTGCACTTGCTAACACAGCTCCTGCTGTGCATCTCCTCCCACTTCTGCACCGTTCACAAATTGGCAACCAACTGTTTGCAGATGATGAAAAACATACAGCATGTATGCCAAACAGAAACTCACTGCATTAGGGAAACGACGACCCCTTTCCCGTGCTGCTGTTAACGCTTATTGTTCAGTGCATAAGGCACCGGGAAGCCTTGATATGCAGGCTGTGGGAGTTATTTTGTCAATTGACTCCCTGTCTCTGTCTGCACCTCGTAGCTACATACTGTAAACGGCGTTAGAACGTAAGGTGAGGAAAATCAATAAAATCCTGCAGATTATTGCACAGTACTCGAAGGCAGTGTGTGGAGAATACCACTACTCCCGCTCTGCTAATGGCTGCTTGGCTCTTGAATTACAAGAGGGGAGTTGAGTGCAGAGTGCAGGGAGAGGGTTTCTCTACCTGTCTGTACTGCGATACTTAGGGCCGAGCAAATGCACCAGTACAACAAAACAGCACGTTGACCAGATCGATAAATCAGTCACTGGAGTACCTGCCTCGTGTTGGCCTTTTAAAAACTAAAGTAGTACATCTGTAGGGATTAAATATCTGGCAGGGCACCGACACTGCACCTCATTCAGCTGCTGCATCGTTCACTAAAGTGCCCCTGTTTCAATTTGTCACCTTGAAAAATTTAATGCTGTTCAAGTGCAACACGAGATCATACAAGGCTCTGCTCCGTCCAGGCTTTTTAGCGGTCTGTGTGACTGCGAGCTGAATTGAACATCACTACCCTGATTGTTCATAGCTGTACTATCGCTGAACCAACCTGTTGTAAGTACTGACAGCTTTCCTACAATTCACTGTCTTAGTCTTTATTTAATGCATCTCCAGTTTGAAAATGAAGTCAAAGGCTTTTTCTTGAGAAAATGAAAACTGGAGCACGTCAGGAATGCAGATGAGTAGCAGAGACATTTATGATGCGGCGGGAGTACACTGCAAAGTTTGTGTGTTTTTGTTAAGATCTGCATTGGAATAAATCTGAACTGACCACACTGACCTCCATGCACTGCGATGGATTCAACTGCAAACTTAACGGCATTCAGCAGTTTACTGATTATCTTCCTTGAGTATCCTAGAAATGTTTACACAGCCCTTTGTCTGAAATTTAATTTCAATTTTATTTATATTTCAAAAAAAGACAAGGGGACATAAAGAAGGAAAATAATGTAAAGCTGATGCAATACTGGTGCTACTTCATTCACTTGCTGAATATATATCACACGAAGACTATAAATATATAAAACCCCCAACAAAATCAAGAACTAGGCAACACTGGAGAGGAAAAGAAACCAGCAGCAGATCCAGGCGTCCACCTGCCTTCACCGTCTGGAGAGAGGCCATGGCAGAAATGAAACAGAAAGAACCTCAGAGCTCCCCATCCACGAAACAAGCCAAAAACCACTGAAGACACTTGAGCTTTACAGTAAACTACAGTAGCTTTTAAATGTATCCTCACCTGACAAATCAAAAGCACAGCGTTTAATGGTTCATTGTGGGACCGAGCCGTCAGACTCCTTAATAGCAATTTGAGCTTTTTTGTGCATTGATTCATTAAATTTGATTAAACAGTCACAGTAACTTCAAAGGTGGGATTTAAAGCATAAACCCACAGCACATTGTTCGCCGTCTCTTTCTTTTACTGACAGAACCGCTGTATCAAAGTGTGCGCGCTCGTTCTTTGATGTACACAGTCATTTCCTCAGATTTGCTGTACCTGGCAGTGGGCTCGCTCATTACACAGGGGCCTATTAAGCCATGCTGCTCTTCGGATGGATCACAGCATCAGGATGTGCAGGGGTGGAGCCAGTGAGGCGGAGTGGAGATAATCAAACACTGTCACTGAGGCTTCTCTTATTAGAATATTGTAATAGCACTTGTAATGAGCTACACTTTACTGCTGGCTGATAATGCTGAGACGATGTGTACACACCACAGAAAGGCTAAATTATATTTAAGACCCTACAGTCGATGGGACTGATGAAGTGTTTGATATGAGCTGTGGGTTGTGTTACGGGTTTAAATAATGCACAGTGAAGTCAGATATTAAACACACGAGTTTGAACAACTGTGTCACTGCAAAATAATTAAATGTAAAATCAGAAAATGACACGAACAAAAGAGATCAAACTAAAGGATCCAAAGTAAATTGTCGCATGGAACATTTAACCTGCTTTAATTACAGCCACCAGGCAGGGTTAGGTCATCTGTGCTCAACGGCCCATGTTTCCTGGGAAACTAGTGCAGTACACAACAAGTTCACAACAACGACAGCTACAAATTAGGAAATTAAATAGCTCCCCCTCATCGTTACCAGTTACCTCGAGTTAGACTGTACATATACCATCCATCCATCTTCTTCCGCTTTTCCCCGAAGGGGTCGCGGGCGTGCTGGAGCCTATCCCAGCTGGCTTTGGGCGAGAGGCAGGGTACACCCTGGACAGATCGCCAGTCCATCGCAGGGCCACATATATAGACACACAATCACAGTCATACACACACTCACACCTATGGGCAATTTACGCATCCAACCAATTGACCTAACTGCATGTCTTTTGACTGTGGGAGGAAACCGGAGACCCCGGAGAAAACCCACACAGACACGGGGAGAACATGCAAACTCCACACAGAAAGGCCCCCGGTCGCCTCCGGGAATCGAACCCGGGACCTTCTTGCTGTGAGGCGACAGCGCTAACCACCACACCACCGTGCCGCCCTTTGTACATATACCAATATATATATTTATTCCTAACACAAAACAGAAATACTCCAGACACATAAAACAATGGCAACGTGATTACTCTCAGAATCCAAATCTAAGCTACTGAAGGTTGAAAATGAAGCTTACTGCAAACTAAACTACATCTATAATCGTCCCATGCTAACGCTAAGCACTGCTACTAAACACACACTATATGCAGGCTATTAGAGCTGTGAGCCTTGCTTCAACTTCCCTGCGACAGATGTAATCATCATGAAACTTTGGTGGTGGACGGTGGACTAAGCTACCTAAAGCCTTGAAGTTGTGCTCCATGTGGCATGCGCACTGTAAAACCAACACCGCTCAGAATGTACTGGCAGCCACAGCGAACAGTCGCCTAATTACTCATCTGCTCAGCCATGTGACGTTCAATAATGCTTGACACTAACGTGCCGTATTTCTTTCTTTTACAGAAAGCGACATTTCCCAGAACATATCTGGCAGAGCAGCCCTCGCCCCCTCCCCGGTCCTCTAAATTGTGCAGATGAAGATAGCAAGGTGACAAGGTGGCCAGGGAGCGAGGCAGGAGGTTGAGATGGGGATCAGGTTTTTATAAATCTCATTTCTGCTGCTGATTTATCAGCTCGCCCCAGTCCATGTCAGCCACACACACATGTGACCGGCATGGCAAAAGGCTAACTCATTAGTCTGCCTCATCACAGTAGGAGATTTTGCAAGCGAGCGCGCACATGCACACACTCACACACTGTTTCTATTCATCTCATCTTCTTTGCTTCCTTGTCTATTTCCTATAGTCAATTTTTTCCAATCAGTTTCTTTTTCCACTGCTCTGCCTATCCTCATTTCACCCCTTTCGTCGTCTTCTCCTCCTTTTTGTTCCTCATTCTGAAGGTCTGAGAGGTGGCCCTCTCCATCCAGGATTTAATTAAAGCAGTTTAAATGGCCAGGGGTGATCCTCATCATGTCATCCTCTTCCCTTTCTCTTTTCCTCTGGAGGTTAATATCAGACTAATCCACTCTTACCCCCCTAAGCCCTTCCTCAATAATGCATGGCTTCTCTCAGGCCACGTAGAGCAGCTGCCTTCAACACAGGCACACGGTAAACACCTTGTGTTGTTTCTGTGAATGATGGACACACTGTTGTATATATGCTGAATAGATCGACGTTGCAGTGTTGAAATGTTACAATTTCTTCAATTCCATTGGTGGAGGTTGTTACTTCAGTTACAGCTGAGACCAAAGCGTCTGCCCAGGAGGCTGGTTTGAGTAATCCATTTTAGAAGAACGGGTGGAGGCTGAATGCGGGTCAGCAGCAAGTGAAATGAAGATGAGAATGATGAGAAGGAAAAGAAAAGAAAACAACAGGTACTTTTTGTGTCATGGTTGAGAAAGCAGTCGTTTGACAGCAGCTTGATGAAGTATGCGAACCAGTGATTAGCGTAAAACTGGTTACTTTTGTCACTTAGCATTACATATTTAAATGCAGATGACAGTAACTTAATATCACCAAGCAAATCATTTTGAAAATCCTGCTTACAGTATGAAAGGCCTCACAACAGGAGTGACGTGTGAAGAGCGATTAAACCCATCAGCCAAAACAACAACTCGACCTGGCGGCGTCAACTAGGTCAGCACGGGAAAACACAAACGCTAGCTGTGTCTGAGCCACGCGTAGCTGCAGACCTCTCAGACCATTACGTGTAGGTAGATTAGTGTATGTGCATAAAGCTGGCATGGGTTACAGGTAACGGTCGTGTTGAATAAAACTGGATCCAGGCAGCATTTGAACAGGGAATAAAACAACTAATTTGTCATATATATATATTAAATATGTCAATAGAAAAATATTAAAAACATTTTGAAATAGGAATTGGCCAAGGAAATTGCAATTGGTGCATCTGTAGTGTGGGCACTAAAGACAGTATTGTCCGGCATAACTATGGCAACCGGCTACACAGAGTGGGTACTGTTTAGAGTTCAATACCATGATGTACAGAGTACTCTAGTGGAGTTAAGAGACCTGAAAATACAGTCTAGGGTATGTTACCATTCATTCACAGCTAAAGTATATGTTAATTAATTGACATAGTAGGAGAAGACAGAGAAACAAGTTACTTTTTAGGTTTTTAGATGCAAGTTCCCTTGAGACGGCAAATCTTTAGCTACACTCTCTCAGCTGTGCCTGTGCTGTTGTAATTTGGAGACAGAAAAATGGCCCTGCCACTGGTTCTGTTGTAACTGCTTAGTCAGAAATATCCCCACTGCAATACAAAAGACAGGTATTCACAAATTAAGTGAACGGAAATACCTCTAGGTGCTTTTCTTATGTTTAAGAGTCCGTAGAACAGCGGCAGCTCCAGACGACAATCTGCTATTAAACGGAACACATCTAATGACCTTTTCGCCAATAGCTGTGTCTGTGTGTGCATGTGTGTGGGAGGAGGAGCAGGTAGCGTTGGGCTGCTAATGAAGACAGGGATATACACGACAACTACCAATTAAAGTTGTCAGAGCCAGTGTGTTCTCGGGGTTTGACAGTCTCCTCGCACAGCCGCTGATTTTCCTTTACATGCCTTGCAGCGCAATTACAGCCCAGTGGGTGTGGTTGGATAGAAATTACCTCACGTGCCATTGTCTTTCCCTCCATTATGGATTTATAGTTGGCTTTGTGTGCACAGAGAGCAGCACAGCTACCAATTAAATACACACTTGGGTTCACACTAATGCATGAATGTGTAGGAAAAGCAAACGTGCGCGCACACATGCACAATTTAGTCGAGGCAGTAATCTTTACCCCTGTGAACCACTCTTCGTCCGCTCCCCTTTTAGTGACCATGAATCATCTCCTCAGAGAATTAAAAGACCACGGTTTGGGTTTCATTTACTAACCAGCGTGGCTAATAGCTGCTCCAGTCATTGCCACAGCCATAAATATCATTTTATGGCTGTTTCACATAATTTATGGACGGGAAGCCTTCGCCGCTTTACCAGACTGCCGTCACCCTAATAACAGTCTGAATCACGATATAGGAATATATGATTTAAGTCACATTGACATAGTGAAGAAGGAACTTTGTTATTTGAAACTGACAATAATTTATTGTATTTCAATCAGTTGACAGTTACACTAACAGATCCAAAATTAACTTTTATAGTTTCCTTGTATTTGGCTAAAAGTCAGTGATATTTCATTTCTTATTTAAATGTCAACCAGTCACTGAATAACAACAACACTATAAAACTCACTGCTTCCTAATTTGCCCTGCGTAGAACTGTAACATAAGCTAATCACATCACAGGCTACACCCCAGGGTCAGTAATATGTTTAGAGCAGGCACAGGCAGATCTGAGTGACTGAGCCAAATCACAACAGCCGGATGATTGGGTCTGACCCAGGTCCAAAGCCATGGTTTGACTCACACCTTGATTTTTGAGCAAAAAAAACACTGCGAGAGGTGGGATGTCTCCAACAGGCCAGCGGCGGGTTGTGTGGAAGGACTGTGGACATGTGTCCAGGTTTTGGTCAACCAGTTTTACAACCCTGCAAAAGAAATTTGGGGGAATAAGATGCTAGTGCCATTATAACAGAATATGCAAAGCGTTATTTTGAATGTCACTTCTTCCTGTGCGTCAGTATAATTTTGCATTTGATTATTAATTAGAACAACTAGGAAAACAAAAAGCCTTGCTCCAAATCACAGGTTAGAGACTGGAGCACAGCTTTGGTTCAAAATCAAAATTCATGTCACGTGAATATGACATCACAACCAGACAGACACTTGCTGCAGCACGTAGCAGCCAAACAAAAATGTTTTGATCGAGGTGACTCAAACTCATAACTTTAGACCATAACGCGAGGTAAAAGGCGCAGTGTTATATGGTGCATCTTGATTTGAGCCTTCTCCAAAACAGAGGTGTCTGTTTTCTTTACAGCTTCAACATGGCCAATAATTTAGCCATTAAATGACTTGAAATATCTGGTGCAGTGTAATCAATACAGCTGCACTTCGTCCAAGAGTTTCTTTCAGAAAACTTAGATTATTCTATACATTCGTTCAGGGAATTTTATGGCCTGTCACAGTTGGTTTACTAAACACTTAGGTCAGTCCTGGTTAATATTGCTTTTATTTCTGTTACTATTGTCCTGGCTGCGCAGTAAAATGCTTTAAAGGCAGAGTTTAAGCAACTTTTCTACACAAAGATGAATAAAATGTAAATTTAAAACGTATTGAATGTCTACACAACAGCGACACAAATCTTAGAAGAAGGAACGTCAATGGGGGGGAACCCAAAGTGGCAACACCCCTACAGTGAAGTAACAGACTGTAAGAGCTGAAATGAAGCTGACAAAAGGGGCGACTGTGGAAGAATTTGGAGGGGGATAAAAAAGCATGTGGGTCAGGGTGAATCCAAAATGAGAATATAAGAAGGTGTGAAAGAAGTGGATGAAAAGCTTTCAGCAGGTGATTTTGCATGTGTGTATTAGACAGAAAGAAAGAAATAAAGAGAGGATGCTGAGTCAAGATGAAAGCCTCTTGGGAACATAATAATGGTGACCAATGCATTTCCTCCTAGCAGGAAAGACCAGAGTATGTGTATGACTATGTACTGTACTTTGAAGTACAAACATTTGAAAGCGAGTCCCTGACTTTTCTGATTTGGTACCTGCACTGTTTGTATTGAAGGTATACAGTCAGGCGAAGGTTGCAGCAATAATGCATCAGACAGCTCGAGTGTTACAGTAGCAAGTTAAAGTTTAGATTTGGGTCTTAGACCGTAAAAGGATTTTTTAGTAGCTCCTAGCAGTTGTAGTACAGTAGCTAACGCCTAGCAGTTGTTGGCCCTGGGGAGGACCTATCACACTACAGACACACGTTTGCCACCAGAATCCTGTCTTTGGTTAAGTTGCACCAGTTCCCAGTTCTGTTTTCATCCTACCTACAACCTGTGCCAGCATCTCATGGAGAGACAAATGCCAGCGTCTATGAAACCATGTCCAGATAAGCAATGTGAACCCACTGGGGACTGGGGGCTTAAGACCCCCAGCTAATTTTCTGTTTCAGTCACAGGATGACAGAGTGCTTGTCAAAGTGCTGCACAAAGCATCTGAATTCCAACACAAACAGAAAACCACATCATCCACATCCAGGGGCATGCAAAATTCATTTTACATATAATTTTAACGCCTACTGACCACACACTGTAATCAGTATCTTGTGCAGTTTCTTTCTCATAATTTGCACTTTGTAGTCGGGCCAGAGAGGAACAGTGTATTGTCTCGAAACTACCAGGTACAAAACATGATACAATGTCTAGTTTAGTCCAAATTCTTGCTTTCAGTGGTTGCTATGACAACTTGAAGATGCGGGCGGGGTGTGTTTGTGTTGGTGGGAGACGGGCGGTGTATGGGGTTACGGTTCCCTCCCAAACCTGGGGTACTCAGGATAAACGCAGCCAATCAAAAGGGGATGTGGAGGTAATGAAGACTAAGGCGCTGAGAGGCAGGGAGCTTTTAGAAGCCGCCGTAATGCTGAGCACTTCAGACCTGCTCTCTCCGTCTTCCACAGCTCGTCGGATTAGCTGGCCTAGTCTCTATGGAAACCTTGCCCCACATGAAAACACGGAACACACACACATGCACACGCACACACTGTGAAGATTTCTATTTCCCTCAGTTCAAAAATGAAACAGGATAATTTAAGTGCTACTTGTGATTTCCTGGTTTTTTGACATCGCTTTGCCTCATGGATGTGGTTATGGAGTCATCAACTCCACTGAGGGAAAACAGGCCCGACTGCAGTCGACAGGCACATATACAAAGTCTGACTTCTCAAACCTGATGTCTCTACGAACTAGTGCTAAAATGTTCTGAGGGTATTTGAGAAAAAGAAAACACAGATGAAGTCAAAGCGTTGGTTATCGGCTGAGGTATCTGGACACAATAAAAATCTACCAGCTCAAATAATTTCTCATCTGAAGGTACATTTTCTCTCTCGCTAGGCTGGTCCCCCTTCATGCACTGCACACTGTGGCCAATAGCCTTGACTTTTCCATGCAGCTACTGCACATGGAGTCGAGCCAGAACACACCCAAGGCATCTGGGAAAGCACAAAAGAACATCTTCTGGAAACACTGACATTCATATGTGGTCATAAATTAATAAAAATTAAGTTAATCATGATTGACCTGAGCCTAATGTGACGTCCTTCTAATGAACAGTCCGGTATTAAAAAAATTAACAACATAAATCGTTTGAGCATTTGTCGGTAAGTGTGCACTGACACTACTTCGCCATAAGATGACAAAGTTCTTTGCACTGTGCATGAAGATGTGTCCCACTGTGTTAAAAACACATCCAGCAGGGACTCTGCTGCTACTAGGATGATACGCTGAGGTGATTTGCCTTCACATGAGTGGGGATGTCTGGATACTGTGTCTATGGAAACAAACGACACGTGTAACATCAAGAACTAACTCGTGGTGTTGTCTGAATGCATCTAACTTGTCCTGCCCCTACCATTAAGTCAGATTCACCATAATGTATGTAACAACCAGAAGCCAGCACATCTTCACTTAGCAAACAGGAAGGCGTATAGAGGACGAGATGAGGATGAGGGAAAGAGCTGAGTCTTCCTCGTCTTCCAGCTGATTTGCCTTCTGCTAACATTGCTCTTGTCAGCGTGTGATCAGATAAAAAAGCAAGGATCTAGGGAGCTCATGTCTGGGTCTCAACGCTGAAACCTTTAGAAACACTCTGTGACAGTCCACTCCTTTTGTCCCCATCCGCTCAGCTGGACACTAATCTGTGGCTCGTCCGCCATTCAGCCTTTGAGGTCCGAACTTTGGGTTTGACCTGGCAGCTATAAGCCTCCTGTCAGGGTCAACTGTAAGCAGTCTGAGTTGATATAGAAGGCGTGGGGGCATATGGCAAGCCATAGATAAAGACAGGATCAAACTGACGCAAGGATTCCTGTCAGAATCAACGCTGTCCACGTCATGTCTGTTTGATAATCAGGTCTACTGGCAGAAACGATACTGTCCCTCTGGTTTACTTTCATCGTTCTATTTTTAAATGCATATATTCGACTAAACGTCCTACTTGTAGTCAAACCTGACTTCTACTTCTCTGCTGTGAGCTTGGCTCCCTTCAAATGTGATTTGAGTTTTATCTAAAATCTGATCTAATTAGCACTTCAAGTACAGTCACTTGGTGGCTTGCTACTGTACGTGATGTTGTTTGTGTTAAAAATAGAGAATGTGGACTCAATCCACTCCAGCTACTGTAGCTGTCAGCTGTAAATGCTCCATTATAATCTAAAGCGTATTAATACAACATATTATTTACAGACTTGACACTTAAGAGGCTGCATCACTGGGAAATTTCACTGTTCTGGACTGACTGGGAAACTTTAAATCCCATAAAGAGGACTATGCAGAAGGAAATAAAACCTGCAATGCAGTGAGGAGGAACCAGCAACAGTATAAGCAGCATATTTTAATGAAAATGCTTTGAATGGAGAAGTGACCTTTCTATGCTGCCTGCACCCATTTGGGGATCAGATGTGTTCTGCCTGTCGTGTCATTTATGCCTGCAACAGGACCACCTTTTCCTCGGTAAATCAGCGATGCTGGATGGCCCACAGGATGACCAGCCCACTGGGAGAAACCTCCCGCTGCGCCAGATGGCTCCTCAGGCACAGCTGCCAAATTTCCATGCTAAATAATCATGAACAGCTGGTTTGCTAGGTAACAGTGAGGTCAGGATGCCCAGAAAGTAGGCACGGTTGCAGTCAGGAAGAGAAGAAAGAAATGCCACAGCAGAGAACAGAGTGTTACCGTACAGAAGGACGCGTTGTTACTGCTACGTTCATCCACAGTTTCCTTTGGTGACTCTTACTGACTGTATCAAAACCCTCAGCAGAGTCTGAGCAATTGAATTACTTGCCCAGGTAGACGAGGAAGAAGAATCATTTTACATTGAGTTTAGAGCTGCTCCAGGATGCATGCAAACATCATTCATGGTTAACCAATCATTGCATTAAGTAAACGAGTTCAGAGAGAAAAGATGTCCAGTGTGAATGGCTGTAGGTCAAGAGGTTTTGACGGAGCAGTCCCAGCAAAGATTCATTTGTATCCTAAAAATGCAAGATGGAGGCCGTGAGGCAACGCGCCACAGTGGTTAGAGTTGGCTGAGTGAAGTATGAAATGTTGAACAGTGTGGGGATGAGTTTCGAGTTGCAGTGCCCTGCAGTAGTCACAGTTGTAAGAATGAAGTATGAAATATCCGACAGCGTTATGGTAGTCTGGGATCCAGGAGAAGAGCTTGGTTCGCTCTGCTGGGGGATCAGGATCAGCCAATCGGAACCATTCCACATCATTGGCCAGGGCCATCTCTTATCTAGCAGAAGTGGAGAGGCTTTCCCTACTAATGCCACCCAGCTTGCTAGATCCTCCTCCCTTTGCTTCACAACTCCTCTCTGTACCCCTGTCATCTCTCGTTCTCCCCATCTTTCCTTATCCTCGCTTCTTCTTCTTTTAATTCTCCAGTCTCTTCTGTTCTCTCCATCTCACATGTCTCCCATCTTCTGCACTTTCACTGCCTGTATGCCTTTTTCATTTTGTCAGCCATGTGCAGTTATTGGTTATGCATTGCTGAGATAATCATTATGCCTCTATATACAGACACAAAATACATTTGAGCTGAACTCTAATGAATTTGTGTGTGTGTACAGGCATATGTGTCATGTGATACAGAACAGAACAGGAAGGACGGATGAAATTAGACTACTGGCGACATGAAGTGGTTTTGACTGGCTTGATAGTGCAGACAGGGATACAAAGAGGCAAATCATGCAGATATTTCGTTTTACTCAGTTCTTCCTGAAAAAGGAGGAATAAGGCAGCAGGCACAAAAGAAAAGCAGGCAATCATGTTACTTTTAATCTGTTAATCTTTTGCTTGGAGAAGGAGGTGGGGGTGTTAAGTGGACAGGGGGGTGGCAGCGGCGCAGGAATGAAATATATTGCAAATGGGAAAAGACACCAACAAGAGATCGGTGCTCGCAGATGGAGACCTTGCTTAATCAAGACAAATTGCAGATGGGCTCGGATTTTCATTCTTACAGAAAATAGACTGCTATCCTCAAGTCGGCTACAGCAGTCTAAATCAACAAGCACACATGGAAGGACAAGACACAGACCAAAACTAAAAATAGCAAAAAATAAAACGCCTCCAAGAAGCCAACGAAACCGTAGAGATACAGTATTAATGCTTTCATAGCTCTAATATTCTTAGAGGTTAGAGAAGCACAAGTTATGCTTTGAATGTTGAATTTCAGTGTGATGTACTTTAGACATTAAAACACCATATTAAAACAGTGTCCCAGTCATTCAACGCTCGCCTAAGGCAACCTAAAGGGAATTTGTAGGGAATTATGGTTCCATTTAACATAATGAGGATATGCTGAGAATTAACACAATGAAATGTTTTATACGTGCTATCAAAACAACAACATCATCACAACAAATCTACCTGATGGTGCAGTACAACGTTCAGTAGTGCGAATAGTGCGTGTATTCACTTCAGTTTATATATAACAAAAGTCATCTTAAGGCAAACTAATGTAGATCTTACGGAAGATAAAACTACATACATAGACAACAAATCTGAGCTAGAAAATATGAACCAGGAGACACCTCCAGCAGAGTCAGGCCACCTGCCTCCACCAGTTGGAGCAAAAGCAGCAAACTAAACACAGGTAGGCTGGACAGGCCAGCAACTACCTTCTCAAAACTCGCTCTCCAGTAAAAAATGTAATGTTTCCAAAAATAAGCTGCATTAAATTTCCTACAAAAACATAATTGTGTTTTGGAGTTTAGCTGCATACAGTCAGAACATCATTTCCTCCGGCTGCCATATCCCTCGTCACTCTCCTGGTCCCCACGCACAAATCAACAACAAATTCCCATTTATTTATTCTTGCATCATCACAGCAGCAAATTGCTTTGTAAATGGCACGGTTCCCTCAGTCTCTCCTGTAAATACAATGTCATTGGTGATGTTAATAATCCTTTTGTTTGCTTGACCAGCAGCTCTCGAACGCCACCCGTTTCCTTGATTCAATTACTTCGGTTTAGGGAGTGGGGAGAATGAAGGCTGGACCTTAAAGCCGCCAGTGTTAATGACATTCAAATTGATCACTGCCACATGTTGCTATGGTGTGGCCCGTCGAAGAGCGAGGGTAATGAAAAGAGGAGCTCTCCATTATGGAGAGCGTAACTAAACATGACACCTCCTTGCTGAAATTACAAGGCCTGCGCTCACTGCAGCATCCATGTAATTCAGCTCGAACGCGGCTGTGCTGGAAGCCGAGTGGAAACCTGGAAAAGACATGGAATATGGAGCGTTGTTATGCCCCATGGACAGGCTGATAACCAACGATGTGCATAAACGTACATCCTGATGATGGCGCAGTGTAAAGCAAACTTGTAATATAGGTAGATTGTACACATCTTTTAGCTTCAGGTGGTGAGGAGTGAATGTAGCGGATCACATTAATGCTTACAATCCTTCGCTTGGGGCTGCAAAACACTCGTCCCAGTCAATGTAGGAGTCAATATATGAGCAGCTACCGATCAAAACACATGCAAAGCCCCAAAGAAGTGAAAGGAGTCTTTAGGGAAATACTCAAGTCTCCAGAAAGTGCCGCTTCTTATGTCATTTTCATTATAGCTAATGGTTCCCAGTTTCCCCCTCAGCGAAGCGCCGTGAAACCAATAGCTGCTAAATCAATTTTGTAGGTGTTTACTAGAGTTACCAAAGCTATTAGAATAATATTACAGGTTGGGTTACTATCTAGTCTTTATCTGTCACTAAACTCTAGGTTGTCTGTTCCCACACATGATTCAAATAGTTTATTTCTTGTGAAACTTAGAGGAAATACTGTTTTCTGTGTGACAGTGCTAAAAAATAGGTTAATAAACACCAGGTTTTACTTCGTTACATTAGCAGTGGTGGAAGATGGACTTCTGGCAAACTAAGTGCAGGTTGTCCTAAACCTTTGATGCTAGACTGGTTAATCAAAGAAGACACTAGAAATAAAGTAAAGCAGGGGGATTTTATAATAAAACAATATTTTAATGTGAATTATTACTTCCACCATCAAGAGTGTATTTTAACTTAGCAACTGCTAATGGCAAGTCTACACAAGCACTACTGCTTCTTCCAGACCACAGGTTCCAAATTCCCTGTTTTCACACTTTCACACAAATGTACGAAATTTTAGCAACTCCAGGATGGACGTAGGGACTAAGAGTTTAGACTTAAGGCATAGACTGAGAGTTGTCGACCGAAATGTAATAAATGACACTAGCATCGATATAGGTCTTATTTTGAACAAAAAAGAAAACCTGTGGCGATAAGATCAACCAGAACAGAATTCTATCTATGATTTTTTTACCAAAACGTCAAAAAACTAACCTCCAACAAACCTCTGCCTCCCACGCGTCTCCCTAAACGCCTGCTTCGTCTTCTGTGAATGCGTGCATGATTCTCCCTGCGTATAACCCATAGTATCTAATGAAGCAGCTCTCAGAGATGCTCAAACCTGTCTCAGAGGACCTGAACCCAAAACCTCCCGCCTGCCAAACAGTCCATCTCCCTCTGACAGCCTTGTGTCCCTAAACGCGACGTAAATCTTAGTTAAATGTTGTAATCACTCCGGCTGGACAAAAACTCCTAGTAATGCATTGGTCAATAGTGGCCTCAGGGCTAAAGGGGACGCGCTGGCGTCAATGCATCTCAGTTTACTAGACGCCCAGTCACAGAGGCCGACAGTCTTTACAGAGACACCGTGTCCCTTGTAGGCAGAGAAAGAGAGTGAACGGAAGCATCGAGTTACTTTTCATCTTTAACTCTGTCCCCTGGCAGAGAGACAAATGAGGAGAATCCTCCGTTCCCAGATGGAAGACGTCTTTGTGTCTCTATTTAATGAAATGGCATTACCGCCAACATTGCTCAGCCAATCAGAAACCGAGACAGTTGTCACGTGATATATGGGACAGATAGCCTATCTCATAAAGTGCTTTTACATCACGGCCTGCCTGATGAGAGCAATATCATCACATTTATGAGAAAATAATGATTTCTCCTCTGAATTTATGAGCATCTTGGAGAAAAGGGTTTATATGAATTATATCAATATGAAAGAAGAAGAGGGAGAAGAAGGGAGCAAACACTCCCTTTAATTTGGTTTTCCCCTCAAGGGAATAAATACAGCTCTGTAATATCAGGCGTAAAAGTCAATCTTGTCGACAAAGAATAGTCCAATTAGTTGAACTAGGAGGAGATGAAACAAAGGAATCAAAGCAGATCAATAAGGCAGATTCACTCCTGCTCTACGACCACCAATCAATACGAGCTGCTCTGAGAGACAGACGTGATTACAGATCACCGAGTCCCGGCTAACCTGTCCATAATCAAGAGGGAAACTTCATAACTACAGCACCAGCCGAGGGTTCTGTCCTGTTGGACACAAAAACACAATATTAAAGGTGATTTTCATGACATGCAATGGGCTTACGGTATATTGGTTACAAAAAATGAGGTAAGGTAGCAAATAGCGGTGCGCGCCTTTACAACTATAACGTAACATTATAATCAACCAAATAAATAAACGTAAATATAATGTAGGTGCCAGTTGTGAGGTGAAATTAGGACAACTGCAAGAAAAAAAACATCTGCCAGAGAATCCTGCAACCAAAACATCTTCTGCTCCTCCCGCATCATTTGTCCCCAAATGGCACATGATGAAACCGTTAAGCTGACATAAGCGGTAAAACACTGTCAGCTGAGCCACTGCTCTCCAAATCAGTGTGCGATGTCGTGCGACCAAGAACAAAGAGCAGCCCACGTCGCTCCATTAGGCCTCCGTGTATTTATTGTATGTAGCCCACTGGTATGTTTTAAAATGTCACAGATACAACGTACTGTACATGTTATTAAAATTTGTGTTGATATTCAAGAAATCTTGTAGAAACTGAACTTCAAACACCACCACATGTAAAATTACATTTGTTGTTATTCTCATTTCCACGTTAATGCTTAAAGACCAGATGTCAAAATATTCCACCGTTTATTCAAAAGGTTCCAGGTATTCTGCACTTTTATCATATTTTATTCTCGGCAGGGTGGAAAAGCTCATTAACCACAGTACACAGGACAACTCTCCATAATAAGAAGTAAATATATTCAAGTATACTTGTATGGAATCCAATCAAAATGCCTCATTACTATGATTTCACTTTAATGAATTCCCATAGAAATGGATCAATTAAACTCTGTCATGAAACAAACCCCGTCCCATCCATCAAGCTGGCCAACGTCCAGTTTTGAATAAGTAGCGACCGTTCGCATCAGCAAACCAATTAATCAGCGTAACCCAACAAGGCGACAGGTCCTGCGGAAGGTCCGTCAGTGAATTTAGGTGCTCAGAGCTAAATGAAAAGGTGAAACTTTCTCATGAGGTAATTATGATGACAACATTTAGCGCAGGACGCGAGGTGAGGATGTGTGGAAGGGCAGAACTCCGAGCTCCCTGCAGCCACTGCGAGTCCTCCGCTGCTTGTCAACACCTGTCCCACACGAGCTCTTGCTCTGGCTGTAAACCTTAAACCACCTCCCCTCCTCGCTCCCCACACCTCGCTCAACAACTGTCCCACGGGTCTGGTCTCTCATCCAATAACACACAGCATAAATCCATAACTTCAGCTCTTCCCTCGGCCCCCCGGAAAAAACAATAAACTGCACTCATCTTTTATGCATGATTTTTTTTTCTGGCTCTGCAGCTAGCTTCACTCTCGGTGCGTATCAATCATCACGGGGACGCTGCGGGGCAGGGAGACAGAGACGGAAAGAAAGCGGCGGCGGGTGAGAAATATACATGGTTGCACAACAAGGCAAAATGAAGAGACCTGTTTCTTTATCCACTGACTTGGATTTCTAATTCAATTTCGCCTGCCCCTTCCTCAGTTCTCTCTCTTCCTCTGTGCCCTTTCCTCCACCTCCTCAAGTCTCCCTTTGCAGGGCGAAAAAACACGTTAGCGATATGAAACTGACCCGCTCACCTCTCGCTGTGCATCTATAGCTGCAAGTTAACAGACTCATGTTTGTGCTTTTAAGAGACACCTTTTCCCTCAGGCTCAGGGGGAATGGGGGTTGAGGGCACTGTTTCTCCCCTCCTACACAGAGCACACACACAGGACGGCTCGGAGAAGATGTGTACTGCAAATCTACATATGCTTTGTTGACATGCTAACATATTCACTGACAGGCAGAGCACAGCTGGCTCAACGGCTGAGTTTGACGTGAAACTGGACAGCCGAATAAAAACAAACAAACAAAAAACCTCCAGGTAGCTGCAGAGTTAAAACCGCAGCACTAAGATGCAAAGTAGGTGAAATAAACTAAAAAGATCAGAACATCAGATCTTTCACAGAATTATTTTGCCTCCAACATTTGTAAACAAATCAAATCATGAATAACTAAAACCGGAGCTGGGATATGATTTTATTAGCAGCCAACTGCAGGTTTGACTGGCAGCATAATTAATGCTCTGCATAATACTGGAACATTTATCTACAGCAGTTTTGATGAGCAATTCATCATTTAAGCAATTAATCAAGAAAAACACGTGCATTTCTGACTCAAATGCAGTGTCTGGTTCATAATATTACTGTGAATAAATATGACTTTTACCAGTTGGTCGGTTGGGGTTAAATAAAGTAGTTCAAATCAAGAAGGTTTGGTTTGCTGCTCCCTTTTATTGTCCAAACTGCAACCCAGTCCAAAACTGGTTCTCCATCAGAACTCAATTGTGAGAAACCTATGAATTATCCACTCAGCCTCTGTCTAAGCAAGCCACTGTTTTGCTCACAGCTAATTCTTCACATGTGTTTTGGATGGAAGGTTTATTACGAGAGAACTTGCGCTCTGAATAACCACCCCAGACACGAAGGTGTTCATTATTCCGATCCACACCCCCGCAGGCCAATCCATCACCAACAGTCAGTCAATCAAATGCTCTTTCCGCGATGCTTTTAACCGGAGCATTTGTCACCCTTCACCCGCCGCTTCACAATGCTGTGCGCAGCAGGAACGCAAATACAAAACAAAATGCTCTGCAGTAATAATGGAACAGTGTGAGGATGAGGCGTTTAAAAGCCTTTGTGTAACTGTGGCAAGTGTGTTCCCAGGTACGTCAGGGGCTGAGCAGCGGCCACGGGGAGGCTAAGATTACAGAGTAAAGCCCTCCTCCTGCTCCCTGAAGTAATAACAGCGAAATGAGACTGACATTTCACTCTGGAAGACACACACTCTGTGAGCCAGGAGGCCGCAGGACAAACGCACAGATACACACACACACAGGAAGTACATTATAAGAATTCAGCAAAAAGTGCACATTTGGCTTGTTTCCATCATGTGAGTTTTAAAATGTAACACAATCCTGTAAAAGCTGGAGCTCTGTCAGTCTGTGTCTTTAAATGAGTTGTTTTCTTGTAAGCTTCACAGGCTTTACTATATTTACTACACAACTATGTCTCGCTCCTCTTCTATTTTCAGTTCATTGTTACAACCCGCTCTAACTTTGTATATCTGCTAAACACACATGTAGCTGTAGACAAACCTCTGTTTTTCACAAAACGTTCCGTATCATTTGCTGAAAAGTGGTTCACTGTGAAGAGAAAACAAGCTGAGCTTGATTCAGAACTTTGTTGTCTCCAACTGTGGGATTAGGCCACAGTGTAGTTTGCGTTGGCTTGTTAGAATAGCGTGTTTCACCTCGTAAACACGAGGCTTCAGCGGGTACTGGCATCGACAAAAGTGTCGATGGTTGAAGGCTTTTAAAGGCTATAACCAGTCATCACTGCGTTGACATGTTTAGCTTCCATCTCTGCGTTTACTGGAAAACAGCAACATTTGCCCCATTAAAATTGTGAAAAACTGAGCGTCCACATTTTTGCAGCAACAATTAAATCATGTTAAACTTGGACCCCTGCTGGTAAAACCCACTTTAGCTCAGCCACGTACATGAGAGCCGTATTTTTCACGTCCCCTTAGGAGAACCCGTTTACTGCTGTTTTCATGTTCACCTTCATTCCAGGTGATGGTGCTTTGATGCTGAAACATTTCCACACATTCATACGTGGCAGTTGCCCTGTCTCACATACACAGTACGTACTTAAAGTACAGCCAATCTGTGGATTCAGGCGTTAAACTGTCAATCGTCAGGTCACAAACACAGTCCTCTAATGCCGTGACTCCCTACGGGCTTGTTCCAACAGAGGGAAGCAGTCATGCCAACTTTATCACCTTTCAACATATGCATGCTCCCATTGATATTTACTGAAGGGCTTTTTTTCTGCAGAAAAAAGATGAAAATTTCATGAGATCTTTCCATTTCTATTCATCCTTTCAAATTCAATATTTTATAATTCACTAAAAATATGTGGAGGGGAAGCCAGCCAGAGACAAAGACCGAATGGGAAAACAAGGAAGCAGATAGAAAGAGTTATTAAGCGCATATTAATGTTTGCGCTCCTCCTCCATGGCTGTCTCTCCTGAGATGTGCCCGTCGCTACTTTAAGCATGAATACTTAATCACATACCAAACACTGTCTAATTCCTCCAGCCAGAATGCAAGGAGCAAGACGGAACCGCAGAGACTGAGCGAGAAAGAGAAAAAGAGAAAGAGCGCTGAAATGTCACGAAGGCAGTGCTGGGATACTAATAAAGCTATGCAAATAGCAATTAGCTGAACCAATCACCTCTGAGTCAATACCAAGACACTCAAAGGGGAATAGACCGGCAGCAGGCCTGCGGGTTCAAAGGTCACGCTGTGATTGGAGGTCAGAGCCCAAGCCGATAAGTGACGCATTTTGGAGATGGTGAGGTTGTAACTGTGGCCTAGACACAGCTGTACGTAAATATCAGAACGAAAAGGTGCCTGTTCAACAAAATAAATAAATCAATCATCACCCGAATTCAAGATGTCAACATTAATGTTATGAGTTTTGCACAATCCTTCTTGTTTTATGTTTCCAAGAAAATCTCAGCTAATGTTAATGCTACGCTGGAGCTAAAAATAGCATAGACAATTAGCAGGAATTGCCAGTTTGCCTGACTTTCTGAAGATGGTGGCAAGTGTGAGTGTGTCTGCTGCAGGTTGTGCGCTGAAAACACGACTTCACAAGTGCAATTTTCACACTGTTCCTATGAAGCATACCTTCACGGCATGAGACAAACGAAGTGGGGAAAAAAATCACTGTTCTTGAGCAATGTGCGTGTGCTTGACAAAACGTACAAATTTCACTCGCTCCAAAGTCTATCATGATTTCATGCATTTCTTCTTTCCTCGCTATGGATTCTGAATAAAGTTACAAGACCCTATATGTGGCATTTGCCTGGGGCTGGTGCTGCTCTGCTCGGCTGAGGTCAAGATCTGCTCCCACTCGGAGAAACTGACATGTTAGAGTGACACAGAATGCGCTTTGCCTTGGTATATAAATACAGATATACTGAGGAAGAGAAAACTAGTGTGTAGTTTCTGGACACTCTGCTCTTCACTGAAAGGTTAAGGGTTTGAGAGGTTGAACATTTCCAATTAGAAAAATGTTTCTGTGGTCTCCGAAACAGATTTAATAAAGTGAATAGATGGTTCCTAAAATAGTTGACTCAGTGTAATCTGTGGGTCCCAAAGCAGCAGTTACCAGAACAAATGTTAGTGAGTAAGTTCTATGCCAAACAAGTTTAGCTTCTCAAGATACAAGAAATTCAAGTAAGACAATTTGAGTGGAGAAAATCAGCCTTTGGTCGCAATAATTACCAAACACTCAGTGAAGGGGGCTGGAAAAGGACATTGCTTTGCAAGCTAAAGACGTCTGGAGTCACTAGGCCAGACATCTGTTGTAATGAATTTTAAAATCAGTTATGCAAATACATATCAAATCGCAAATCAAGCTCATCTTACCGGGTTTAGGGTTGTTATAGGTTCCTTAATTTGACTCAAATATATTATGCAAGCATGTGTACTGGAATGACGCAGGCATTAAAATTTAACAAAGCGATGTTGAGCTGTCACTGGCAGTTAAACGTGTAAAAATGGAGGCATAAAAGCCTCAGTCATTTATTGTGAGAATCAATCTTATTAAATCACACCCTGCGGAGACAGAAAGGGAGAGATTACTTGCTGGCTCTTCATTTGTCTGCAGCCTTTTAATCTGTGAAAACGAGCAGAAATGACCTACGTTCGATGAGACACACGTGCATAAACACACACAAGCCCTGTGCGGGGGCCAGTTTTGATGTGCCGTTAGTCCGGGTACATAGCAATCAGGAGCAGCACGCAGCCTGAGGCTAGCACTATAAGATCCCTTGCAGAGGAACGGTGGCGTGATGCAGTGGTAAGTGAATGTGTGTCGATGGGTGATTTTTGAGGAAAGCTTCTAAGTGTTTACAGAAGGCAGAGCGGATATAAAAGCATAACGTGGGAGTTTGTCCCTTAGTGGATTTCTGAAATGTGCTGTAATATTTTCATTTTATCTGCTTCAGAGGAAGACAAGCTTTCAACCCTGTGCTGCCAAAGGAGTGCTTGGTTTCTCTAAACGGTCCGTAAAGTGTTGAGCTTTCAGTTAGTTAGTTTCCTCTTTTCTCAAGTCGCATGTGCCTATACAGTTTATTATGCTGTGTTTGACCTATGTGCTCCGAGTGTAGGTTTTTCGTTGCATTTTGTTTGTGTGCTTACACGTGTGGCTCGGCCAAACGTTTCTTCTCCATGCAGGTCTGGCTGTTACACATTGGCCACTAAGGACAGATTAGGTCCAGATTAAGCATCTGTGTCTGACTTACAGTAAATATCTCAACCTGCAGGACCTCTAACAAGTTAAATACAGCCTCTCTTTCTAGCAGGCTCAGAATAAGCTAAGGCTCAGCTGGTGGAGTTTGATATAAGGTACAACTGGAAATGACTCAGAAGAAGCAGCGATGTTTCTCACAAAATGCAGAAATGTGTGGTAAAGGTTGGCCACTTGAGTGAATCAACAATAATACACAATAGCAACAATAAATCGACTGAGCCCACAAACAATCAACAGCAGAGGGAGAGAGGAGACAGTGGTGGATGCTTGGCAGTGTCAAGTCTGGGGATATGAGTGGAGCAAATGAGGATGAACCAGTCACTGCTCCAGACAGGCAGCTGAATAGACAAAAAGAATAGAGAGACAGGATGGGAGGGTGAGAGGGAGGGAAGGATTGGGGAGAATGTTATTGTGAGTGTCGACAAGTGATGGCAGAATCTGGGTGCTGGGTGTCACTTTGGAACAATCAGGCCTGACGTCCCAGGTGCTGTGCAGCGGGAAAAGGGAATTCTCGTTCCAGGGCTGCAGCGTTTTCCATCCTAATCATACTTGGAAATAAATTCAGTGCCAGAAAGCTTCAAAATATGTCATCAACACCGAAACCAGTCCAAGTAATGAAGACATAAAATATTTAATTAGAAATTATTTGAAGAAGTGTGATTCTTCAACATTAAGTAGCCTCGTGTATAGTAAGTGGTTTAAGAGATTACATCATTCTAGTTTGTGTTTGGAGGATGTTTGGAGGAAACTGTCATATAGGTTACCGGTACCTTCCCTTTTTAAAAAAGCACAATACAAAACAAAGCACAGGGTGCAGAACACTACTTACACCCCTCTGTTGAAGCTATACTCTGCTCAGATCCAGTCAAATGCTGCAAAACCAACTGTTCATTTTTAAAGGGTCGCAGACTTACTCACACACTAGACAAATTCTTAATAGCAGCTTCCAAACAACAATGTGTCTTTACAAACCACCTGCTCACCCAAAAAGGATGATGGCAGGTTGTGAAAACATGAAGATTACGGTCATGCATATTCAATAAACGATCTGTAAGATTCATACAAAGGCTCCTGTGGCACTACGGGCACCAAGCTAACGCTAGACAAAACACGATTCACGATTGCATCAAATACCACCCAACAATGTTTATGCCCTGAAGAAACCAAATCATGCTTTGAGAAATAATCCTTGATTGATTTGACAAGGCTTCAGGCAGAAAAACTTCTTGGTTGCAGTGAGAATAGATCAAGGCTTTAGGTAATAACTGCTTGTTTAAGGTTCATCGTTGTCACTGTCTTTATCAAACACTAGAGATAAGTTCTAGATAAGTCTCCTCGTTCTCCTTGTTGACTGGTGAAAATCATATACAAATTGCCCCATGGAAAGATTATGTATAAAGATGTTACGTTGTCTTCTATGAAGAGTCTAGTTTTGTGAGTGATTTGACTTTTAGTTTATAGAAGTGAACAATATACAAAACCTTGTAGTGCTGAAAGGAAGGTCTATCATTGGAAACAGTTAAAGTGGAGTGGACACAGCGCTGACAACCGGTAATGGCTGTTCATTAACCTATTGGCCACAACAGCACTTGCTACACTGACGTCACGCTGATGGATACGCTGAGCTGTCTGCAGCTTTCACTCCGGTTGTTATCCACCGCAGGGCTTGAGAGGAGACTCGGCGTGGTGTCGTTTTGTAAATTACTGTTGCTCTTACTGTATGAGCACGGTCCTGCGCCTTTGTTTCTCCGATAAATGTTCCTGCAAACCAACCCAGTCTAATTATAAGAGATTATTGGCTTAACTTTGAGACTATTTCATGTGCAACATTTTAATCAGCAGAACAGATATTAGTCTTTTTAACCCATCCTATTTGTTTGCCAAGAACATATGCACAGTGGATCAAAAGGTTATGTTACATTGTTTTGTCGACCTGTCAGAATATGGGCCATGAAATTTGAAGAGCATATTGGCCTTGGGCAAAGAAGCTGTCAATTAGATTTCGGTGGTGATCTGGGTCTGGAATTTACGCTGTTATTGTTTTTTATCTTTAATCATCGGACTGCTGCAGACAGAGACTTGATTTAAAATCCTAAAAGGTATGTTTTCAAGGTCAGGATATCAATTTTAACTTACTATGTCAGTCAAGGGAAAGAGTTTTGGAGTGTAACAGCCTGTTAAGGAATTGATTAGTTCCAGCAAAAGGTGCGCATTTCCCCTTCGCTTTGAGTTTGACACCTATGTTTTTACCTTCACACCCTTCCCAATGCCAAACTACCCCTGATCTCAATCTGCCTACATTAGCTTAGCGTTTCCTTATTGAGTGTGAATTTAACGAGTGTTTGACGACATACACTACAGCTTTTTGTTGTCCCTTTTAATTTGATGTTGTTGGTGTTAAGGTGCGAAAGCCAGAATTCAAGTGGGCGCAAGCTAAACATTAACGTTTCTAACATTATGACAAAACTAAGTAATGTGTGCATTTTTCAATTCAATTATGCTTGTTAGAGGACAATGAAAGGTGTCATACAATAGCATAATTAATCAAGCATTGCTAAAGCATCCATAAGGGGGCATTGGTGGGCTTATACCAGACAGAACGACCAGGGCTGTATTAGAAATTCCAGCGAGTGATGTAGCTGCTTTATCTTAATTATGAGTTATGCATTGAACTTGAACACAACCTTACATTTAAAGTTGTTTAAATGAAACACATTTTACATAAGGATGTTATGGTTTTAAAAATTCTAGTTCGCTCGCATTCAAAGATTAATGAGCTCTGAACTTTCTTAACTTTATGCGTGTATGTTATTTATCAGTACACCAGTTCAATACACATGGGAAATGCAGAAACGAAGTAAACACGCTACAGGGCAGACTCACAGTCAGTGTGGGGGAAGTGTGTGCCTGCCAGTGAGACCAGACCTCTGCCCAGCAAACTAATGTGAACCTGATTCAGGACTTTAGATGGTACCTCCAAAACAAAGTATTCATGTTACTCACTAAAATACAAGTGTCCAAAAAGCTTTTCCATTATTTATTGCCTCTTAAGCAGCTGCAGGAATAATTTTAGCTAACATCCAGCCTGCCAGCGCGTTGGGCTTCGACAGACGAACTGCGCTTTATAGGATGCATTTACTTTGTCCACGCTAATAAACCAAAATGATGCTCAAATAGCTGCTGCAACAAAGCATTATGAACACATCAGAGGAGCAAATCAAAAGAAATAAACAGAAACCTAGCCAGCCGCCAATGATGCAAGGACTCTAAAACAGCTGACTGAGACACTGGGAGGTCTCAACATGGTGTTATTCAAGAAATAAAAAGATTTAGAGAGAACGAGACAAGGGAAACGAGATTTGGCAGCTTTGGAGAGAGGGATCGGCTCAGACTGACTCAGAGGGAAGCAGAACAGAAGGAATGTTTACTTCTCCCTTCCCGTTCCTCTATTCCCTCTTGTTCTATTTCTATCTCTTTTCTCCTCTCCCACCTTCTCTTCAGTACTGTTCTCTCCTTCAAGAGTTGTCATGACAAGCCTGTTTATTTCGAATGGTTGACATTTCACCCTGTGCCGCTCGCATGAAAGAACACACTGGGATGAATGCGCCGCGATTTTCAAAGTAACATCTTGTTATTAGCCAGTGTTTCCTCATTCTAATACACCGTGCGCGCACACAAACACTCGGCGTACGCACGTACGAGTGCACACACAGGCGCAGGGGTGCATTTAAAAATGGAAGATCTATCAGGCTTCTTAACCTTTCATCTTGGAGCAGAGAAAAGCAGGTTTCTGTCTCCCACCTCAGCTGTCTTCACCCACCCCACACACACACACACCTGCCATTGGTTCGCTCCCTCCCCTGCTTCTTCTGTTGGATCAAATTGGTGGGGATTAATAAAAAGATGTCCGAAAGTGCGTTAATACAGGCCAGAGGCCATTCATCGCTGTGCTCCCACAGTCAGACTCACACTGGCAGATAAAGGAGAGGAAGGATTTGAATCATCTCTCGCTTTCACCTGAGTCTTTCATGTGAATCCTCCGATTGCCCTTTAATCATTACACTCTCATTTCTTTTGCTTTGTCTCCTACTTTTTTCTTCCTGACCAGCATTAATCCATTTTCTTCCATTCATCCATTTCTATTTCTATCCAGCATCTTTTTTTTTGGTTTGAACAGCTACAATACCCCCTAGAAAATACTGTAAAACTGCTAAGTTTCTTACATTGTTGTTTTGAGAGAAAAAATGCCCAATTGTTATACATGTTGCTTAAAAGTTGATGAGTCAATATTTCTGACAAGCTATCATAAGTGACCCACCAAAAGCATCCAGAAGCACCGGTGCCAAGATCACACCGTTCACCAGGCCTTTATTTGTCACATCTTGCTATGATGAAAACCTTTCCAGTCCAGTAAAGCTTTCATTGGACACTAAACCCACAGAGAAGTGACAAATTAGAGGAAAAGAAGTGTCTTACTAAGGCCATGTGTCATCAAGGGCTGCTAGAGCCCTGGCATTGCCTTGCCCCCTGTGAGTGACGGGACTGTCTTTCCTGAAGACATCACAACCATCAGCATAGGGAGGTTTTACCATAGGGGTCAAGCATTGAGGGTTTTCCCTCTTCATTTCAACAGCATAGAGGCGTTTTCCTAAAAGGTTGTGTAATAAGCCTTAATATCTAATTGGCTGTTTACCCTTTGAACAAACAGCCAATGCTGATGTTTCTCATTTTAAATGATACAGTTAGTAAATTGTATCACCTATTCTGCAGACTGTACGAACCTGCACTCCTGTCTGCTGCTCTGTGCAGCTTTCAGTTGGTTGAGCCTGTAGCTCATGAAAGAACACTGTACACAACCGCGGTGGTGGTGGAGATGAGTAGCAAACTAAGCTGGTGGATGAATTCAAACTTCTAACAAGCCAGAATGAGCAGCATTCCTGGTGAGCAAGAGCAATGGACTATTTCCTATGTGAGTCCAATTAAACGATAATAACCATATCATATTATAATAAAATCTGATTAATAATATGCATGTATAATAATACTGGACAGTGGCTTGCTGATGTACTAAAGTAAAATGTTTGCTAAGATAGATAAGCATCAGTACCGCAAAGTGTGGATCAATAGGGCAACAAAAAAAGCAGGATTTGCTCCAAATGGATTTGATAGCCTTACTTCTAAACCGTATATTGCAATCGACAGCTGGAGCAGGATCAAAGCCAGCTCAGTGTGAGATCCTGGCAAGGTTTGGTCAATTCCCATCAAGTCAACTGGACGTGGAATTTGTCCATAGGTGCCTGATCCTATTCGCTACACTGACGCGAACGTGAAGTGAAATTGAACAGTGGACTGAATGCGTAAGGCAGTGTTATTGGTCTTTTCCTCCGCTGAGGGAGACGGAATGAGACGGCCACTCTCTCTGAGATGTTGTGCACACCTTGTAGGATGCCAAGCCCCATTAGAGGGTGACAAACAGACGTCCACTCGGCTCAGCGCTGTCAGACCACGGTAATGAAAGGCACATCAGCCTTAGAAAAAGCAGAGGAGGAGGTGGTGGGAGAACAACAACAGGCCATGAACTGACACAAACACATTTCAAGACTAATGGCTTAAATGCAACTGCACGGTGTAGCAATGCGGAGCGAAGGAAAAAAAAAGTTCTCAAAACTATGTAATGAGCGGAAGGCGAGGGACAAAGAAAGACAAAAAGGGGCAGCACAAAAATAGATAAAGAAGAATCAGACGAAAGTACAAGACTAGAAAAACATATGAACAGTAGGGAGAAAAGCAGCAAAGGCAGGAAGGAATAAAAGAGCGACGCTCCTTTGCGGCTTATTGAGCTACATGTGTCAGTGACATGCTATTAAAAAGCAAGATACAACACCAATAATTATCTGTGTTTCAGCCACATTGCTATCCAATGATTCAGTGATAGTAATAAAGTCCCAGCATAACACAGCATCTATCTTATGAGCTGGGGGAGACTTGTGCTTTCCATAATATCGCAGGTTTAGGGCAATTCTATTCCCTCCGCAATGAATCAGAGTTGCTCTTTGTGAGGCGTTGCAGGATATAAGTACATAATAATGAATTATACACAAGATGGCAAACGGGTGCATCCGTAGACATTATGGATTGAGCGGATTGGGGGTCCTGTCATCATAACGCTATAGAGGCTGATATAGTAACAGCCCCTTTCTGATGCAGGGAGGATAGCGAGGCCGACTGTGTCATTCTCCATCCACGCCTTCTTTGTAGTCGTTCCAAAGAGGAAGGATGAGGCTTGGCTCTGTCTGGGGGGGCATGTATTACCTCTGCATGGATGTGGAATGAGAGCAAGCAGCCTTATCAAATCTATATTTCTCCCCAAGTGCTGCCTTTAAATGAGGGAAGAGGGGAAAGACGCGATGAGAGAGCGGGACTAGAGGTTTTGGGGGAGGGGGGGGTCATCAAGCTGATTAATGTGATGGTGTTTTTAGCATATCAAACATTGCACTTTTCACTTTTATTTCTCTCAAGTCAACGCGAAAGATGGAATGAAGAGTTATGAATTCAAGAGCAAAGAGACTGACATCCGTCTGCAGACACGAGGCCAACACATTTTATTTTTAAAAATTATACTAGCAAATATATTTCTCACTTTGTGCATCTTGCAAGAAGGCATATGGCTGAACAGTCCAGCCCAGCCATATATATATAGTTGATCACAACTATATATATATATATATATATATATATATATATATATATATAGTATCAGTAGAATGGGGAAACGCTGCTCTTTTCACTAATTTTTATCCATTGAACTGTTGAAGGTAAACATTAATTGGCACAAAGACAGGTTTTAGATGCTTTATGAAAAATCTTGCAACCCTTTGACAGTCTAACCAAGCGACAGCACATAAAAGAAAAAAAACACAGTGTGAATGCTTTATCTGAATATGAGCAGAAATGAGTGTGTGTGTGCAGGTTTCTCTCAGTGGAATATGACACACTGACATTTCCGTTGTGGTGTGGATGCTTGAAAAGCAGCACACCATGAGTAACACCAACACTACTGAGCAATTCAATACTGGCCTGACAAAATCATTACACCGCTTCCTCTTAGGTTAAAACCTCACACTACACGGCCACTTAGGAATATGGATTGACTTGTAAAATGGTGAAAGGGCAGGTTAATGCAATCAATTATTTTTTTACAGTAATGGCTATGCAAGAGTCCTAGACATACCCACACAGTCTACCTCCGTGTACCGTAATGGGCCTCAATGATTCTTTTGTGGGGTTTTTTACTGTAGTTGGGCACCTGATGACATTTAGAAAGGGACAAAAGATCAGTCCATTCAAAATATGAAATTAAACAAACCTAATTTCATGGCGAAGTTCCTGTTTTAAGCTACTAGACAGCAGTCAGAGCGTATACAGCACTGCACCTCTACCCTCTTGGTTGGTTTGATACTCGGACATAATATTTTGATATTTTGAAGCTGAAGTTGAAGTAGTAGCTGCCTACATATGCTAGGGAGCATCATCCTTATACTTAGCATCCTAAGAATGAACAAGTGGTGAGACCTGCACCTTGACTGTGAAGCTGTTCGCACTGCACCAGGCTGATTAAAACTCTAATCAAATTGTTGCTCACCCCACAAAAAGTAAACAATTCTGCATGCACTCATTTTATACATATATATTCTATAAATAAATTGGCAAATGATAATGACAAAAAGACTGGGACGCTAAACAATTTGCTACTACACCTTAAGCTTGAGTATAAACGTATGAAATATCCTCATGGTTGCTCCATGATATGCTGTGACACCTCGTGGGGACATTTTTCAAACCATAAACCTGCCTTCTCTATGGAGCTAAACATGTTCTTTTCTCATCCAACTGAAGTCCACATTGTAAGACAATAGCAGTATCTGTTGTGTAGAACTTTTCCTACTGTACAAGCAAACTTAACATAAATGCTGCGGGGAGCGACATCAATAAGCAAAGGAGCCCACGCCGTGGGGGCAGACTTTCCCTAGCACTCCGGGGATCCTCATTACAGCAGAGAGTGGGTGTAGGACGACGTAGTGGGGTGGAGATGTGAGTAAAATCAGCATGGGGGCAAGATACTGGGACTCCTTGCATCAGTCTGTTTCCTTCCTATTAGTCACCTTCTGGACCACATGTAAAAATGACCACAACTGCGCACAGCTGAGTGACGACAGTGTTCAAGGTGAGAGAGAAAAGCTTTGTTCCTTGTCCATTATATTTAAAATATTCTGACAATAACAGTGATTCAAGGAGTCTAATTCATAAATGCTATAACAGTGTTTGTGAACACACTTGTGTCTTGTAAACTGATCCCACAGCAACCCACGTAGTGTTTCACATTCATGGTTTTCACACAGAGAATCTAAAGACATCACCTCGCCGCCTGCTCAGCTTGATTGACAAGTGATCCCTAAAAAACACACAGCAATAAGCGCTAACCACCAAAGATTTAGTCAGAATCAAACACAGAGGGATGTCACAGGTGATCGCTTTAAAAGCTCGCTTCGGTGCCATGGGGAGCGGTTGATGTGAGTGCTTTATGTAACAGGAATAGCACGTCTTTAATGACTGACTTAAGTAATGTGATTCATTGCTTTTGACAGTCGTGCGCTATTGCAAATCACGCTGAAGAAACCCGAGAACACGCACACATTTAAAACGCCACTGGCTGAACCTCGGCATCCCCAGCCCACGCCGAAGAGACAGATGACAGCTACTTAGCCTTTTCCAATTATGACTTTAAGTTAATTGATACGAACAACGAGCACTTTTAGTCGGTGTTGTTGAATTGATGGGCGTTCTAAGAGCGATTACAGCCTGTTTACGAGAACAACATAAAGGTAATATCAAATTCCTTTATGTTTACAACCTATACTGTTCCCTCTAAGTTACTAGAGACACGGCAGCATATGCAAGAGATTTAATTCAGAGGTGAATGCATAATTAATCTGCTGTCTCTCTACATGTTTGTGGTCTTGTGTTTGTATAGGGAGCTTTTACAGGGCTTTCATTCAGCTGCTCAGCTAATTTGATTTTGAATCTGGCAGGTAGCCGAGGTAATATAGGGCCTGAGCTGTCATCTGGGGGCCACATTCAATCCTGGGTAATGAACAGGGGTGCAGCTAACACACTCGACCAGTCGCTCTATGCACAAAGACGGAGAAAGATGAAACAGCTCGACCCACTGGCTTCTTGGAAAACAAGGCAAACAAATACAAACATCGCCTAAAACCTATTAATAAAAAGAGAAAAATGATTTGAGACAAGTACATACGGATATTTATCAGTTACATTTTCTGAATTGTGAATCCAAGCTAACTGGATCTAGCAAACGACAATTAGAATCTCACACACAAAAAGGATTTGGTTTAATCCATGTTTATGACTGAATCTGATCATAATTCATTACAAATATGCCTCTTTCACGGTCTCATCCCAGGAAAACTGCTGTGTGAATCATTCATAGTAAAAGCAAACTTGAAACCAAGAGTTCTGTTATAAAACAAATCTAATGTATGTAATGTATCCATAATAATTAATTGCTAAAAGAAAAAAGTGCAGCTCATTGATGCCTCACTCATCAAGCACACAATGTTGAAACATGAATAAGATGGCTAGTCGGGCATAACCCAGCATGCACAGCTTCTGTTTCTAGTTGAAATTTACCAGGGATTAGTTATCAGTGTATATTAGACGTATTTGACGATGGAAATCTGATTAAATGCCTCAGAAATGGTTAATCCTCTGTGGAACAAGAATGTGCTGGGTAAATTTCAAGGCACTTTGAACTCCAGGTGCTGATGTTTCTTAAGGATTCGACCGTGTTACAGGACAGTTAAATGGATTCTACACTTCCGCTGTTTGATTAGTCAATTGAAGTGACAAGAAAAAAGAAAGTTGGAATGGTTTTAAACTTTGTTATACGGGAAGGCTTTTACAGTAGTTTAAAATGATGGCTCGGGGTGAAATGTCTACGGAAAGGAAGGAGGTTGGAGATACTGGCCCTTTCATGCGCTCTACAGTCATGTGTCCTTCCCCTGCTCCTGCTCCACTGGTCAGTGAGCTCCGAGGCAACTTTGATGAATTAATCCAATAGAAGAAATTGGGCTTTCAAATGTAAAGAGCACCTTGGTTCTGGAAAGTAACTCACAAAGAAAGGAAGGTAGAGGGGCACGAATCAGCATGATGAGGAGGGGTGAACGCATGAACCAGAAAGAAATTGACTACAGGCGATAGGAGGCGCGTGCTGGAGAATAAGTGTGTGCCAGGGGAAGCCGAACGGCCCTAGGTCGGGTGTTGTAGTCTTGTGTGGCGATGGTTTGATTTTTGAGTAAAGAACTGGCACAAACCTTCAGTCAGTGCAGGTTGAGGGTTGGTCCGAATGAGAACCTAATAGTCTCCTTAGAACCCCACCACTGTCCCTCCTGTCTTCCTTCACACCACATGTAAACAGGGGCATGATACAAACTACAACAGCAAGAGAAAAACTTACCTATTGTTTCCTGCCTTTGTGTTAAGTCCAAGAAAACGAGAGAAGCACATTTTCTGCGTGCACACAAACACAATTTCACTTGTTTTTTTCCTACACAGAGGGAATTTAGAACAACAGGATTCATTGCATGTTGCGTGATCCGACATCTGCACACGCCCACCTGTTGCGACAAATTAAATCAAGACAAATAAGCAAAGTGAAGCACATCTTTTTCACATTTATCTTCCCAAATGATTTCATCTCGTCTCTATTTGCGACAGAGAATTCTGTTAAAGGTGACAAATTGCATCAAGGAGTGTATGATTCGATCAAGCATCTCAGGAATTGGCAACTGCTATATTAGCCTATTATCTCATAAATTAGTATGTGACTACCTTGTGTTTTTTATCACTTGCTTAATTACTGTAATTGACATGTCTTAAAGAGAGATCATTGTAATCATGAAGCATTTTAAAGAACGGAGATGATCTCTCTCTTATTATAAACACCACTTTTCAGTATAAGAGACCCAAGCATATGTTTGCTCACGGCAATTACTGTAGATTTTATATTTGCTTGCGGCGCTTGTACATGTACTTGTTGGCAGGGTGTAATACTGGTGCAGAGACATTCCTGGGGCAATTTTATGTCGGATTTCAGCCCCAAGGAACAGAAAAAGCCAGAATGTGGAGTAAAGATTAATTGACATAGTCTCACATCCGCTCAGAAAGACCACATTAACGTTAGAAACGACTTGAAGCGGAATGAAGGCGCTTCCGCTGCTCTCTGGTCCACGCACCACAATTAAACACTGCGTGGGTTCCAGCACTCGTAACACAAGAAAAGAAAAAAAAAGTTTCAATTGAGCGTAAACTCAATCAGGGCATCTGAGATTGGCCTTGTGAGGATGAAGCAATGTGACAGGCCTAAACAGGTTAGATGCCGGGTTTATCCAATTACAGCTCAGCAATAAACAATCCCAGAAACGCTCTATCCCCCAGTTGGCTCATTGCTGCTTCTCTCACTCTATCCTCACTCAGTTTGAAACTTGACCCACCATCTGTATCTATATACCGCTGACGGATGCTCTTGCGCTGAGCACTGACACTACTTGTGATGAGTGTGTGCGACTTACGGCTGCCAATCTACGCCAGTTGTGAGCAGCCCTCTGTGCTCCTGCCAGCTAAGCAAATATTCACAGACTCCGATGGCGTTGTTTTTTTCGATTAGCGGAGAGCCGTCTACAGATGATGATAATGAGACACTCTATTTCCCCTACTCTGGCCATTTGAGAGACAGTCAGACGGTTGGATAATCTGGTTTGTGCTTGGGGCCTCATCCATCGAGTCCCACCGTCGCATTGACATTAGCGCTAAGACGTATTAGCACATTAGTCTGAATGGGCGATGATGTGTTTTCACTCAGTTAAGCGGAGGATGATAGTGGCAGTATTATGGTTATGGTGATGGCTTTATGGAGTCGGTGACAACTCCATTGATCTCCAGACGTACCTGCTAATGCCAACATCTGAACAACAAAACGATCTGTGAAGACGATGGAGTTCACCGATGAAAAACCACAGGGTTAGACATCGGCTCTAGTTTAATTAAAAACACAAACCAACAAATAAAAACAGCCCTTTAGAGGCTGAAAATATTAATGAATTGCATTCTCCCAGTATCTCCTAAATCACAGTCAAGTGATCGAGACTGAAGTGAACAGGTTTAAAAAAGGAAGCTTTCAAGGATCCTAATTTAATGGTCTGAATGTCTCTGGAAAGCACGAATCCTACAGTGTAGTCATTACACACCACAGGCCATAGACACAGATCTATAAATGTTTGGTATTAAACAGACCCATTGATGGTCTGCCCTCACTCCCTTTGCTCTCGTTAATGGAGCTTTTATGAATCTCAGGCCTCATTTGTCTCTCATGGTTAGGGGCTTTCTGCAGTCTGAATTGTGTAATAATGGCAAACCCAATTTGCTTTGTGCTACGTTAATCTCAACACGCCCCTTCTCTCTCTTTCATGCTTCCCTAACTGCATTCAGCTCATTCATCAATGATTCTATTATCACTCTGTTCTTCCTACTGTGTGTGCATTTGGGGAGGGGATGGGGGTTATAAAATAAACCTAAATTATGCCACTCTACTCATAACAGACAAGTAAAGCAACAATGATGAACTTCTGAAAAAACCATTAACTACGGAGCCATTATCTCCTTTAAAATTCCCTTTTTGTTCAACATAAACCAAAACATTTCCTCAAACAATCAGACCATTTTTAATGATGTTTAAAAAAAGTAACAGAATGTGAACTCCACAAAGCCACTGTTTAAGCCGGCGGTATTGCAGAAAATGACTGATTGAGGTTAAAGGGCTTGCATCTGCTGTGGGAATAGACACACAGGTCTCGGAACAGCCATCCAGGACTCTAATTACAAAGGGAACTGTGGTTACCGCTTTGCCAGCATATGGAAATTGACTAAACAACTGACAGATTATGAATTACTCAAAACTATGCTAACGTGGTTCTTCTCTTACAGCTTCCTCCTCGTCTCATGGTTCTCATGTTGTGAGATTCCTTTGGGTCGTGTTTTGGTCCCCCCCTTACTTTATTGTTTGAGTTTCAGTGTTTAGATAATGATGCACAACTGCTATTCATTATGTCTTTTCTTGCCAAAATTAGAACCTGGATGTAAAAAATAACAGCTTCCGCATCTACCTGCACTACTCAGAAGGGTTCACGTAACATTAAGTGAGCTTGCATGTAGAGTAGTATTTCATTTTGACATACACACTCCTGCATTTCTTCATCTGCAGATCTGGAGAGGGCTCTCTTTGGGAAGGCACAGAGCTATAAACGATAAAGCAAAGAAAAGTACTTCTCCACCAAAACATAAAAAGGCTTATTAACTCAAGTCGCAAATGAAAAAGGTTTCGTGTCAAACTATAAAAAAAACAACAGCAAGTGAAGTTGACTTTTTCTGTTATCTCCAACACCATGTTAGCCCACACATTTTCTAAAAAGGTGCAGGCCTACCTTTCAAAGTCAAAATGGGTCAGACGTGTACTTTTGTTGATTCAAGTCAGTCTCTTTGTGCCAGTGGTAGAAGGAGACAAAGTTCAGGCAGATGACGAGCTTAGTGGACGCAAGAAAACAAGCTGGGACTTATCTTAATATCAGCCTTATCTTATATTAAGAATTTAGCAGAACCGTATTCTGATTCGTGTAAGCGTGTAAGAATATATTACTGTCTAATGAATAAAGCTTGGGCATAATCAAACTCTTCATCATGTAAATCAGGTACTGTATCCCGTATCGAGAACGTCTATCAAGTTGATTATCTTGATTTTATTCCCTTGCTTCACAAGTGTTCGTATATGGAAGTTCTCCTGGTAGAATACAGAATCTGTTTCAAGTTCAGTTTGACAGGATGAACAATACTTGATGTCTTATATAGTTTCTCTAACACAGCTGTAAAATTAATCATATGTTTTACTGGCATATGAACAATTATCAATCAAACGATGCTATGACTACATTAGCACCACATTCATGCATTTCCTAAATCCCTAAATAATAAATCGGTATTGAAATGCAAACTGCATTGTTAAATACTCTCACAAATACTGTGACATTAAACTAATAATATAAACTCTGTACTATAGCGTATGTCTCAACTTGCTTGTGTAACCAAAAAGCAGAACGAGGATCCTGCTTCAACAGATCCACCCTGACAATCAGTTCTCCGCGGATATTATACAAACACTTGCTCATAAGTTCAAGATGTCCACACATAACAGTAGAAGATTTCTCACATCGCTCTAACCTTGTTAGGACATTCGGTGCTCACTGGATACAACAGCACACACATCCTCAGAGTAGACACACACACAGCGAGACACACAAATGGGATTTGGATAAATTTAAAATGCAAGTGCAATATGAGCAACGAGCAGCTCAGTGCACAGAACCATGGAGAAAAAGTGAAAATTGTATTGCAGAGAATTAGACAGGCCCAGAAAAAAATAAATACTCGGAGAGAGGAGTAAAAAGAGCGTAGGTGTTGGTGTGAAGGAGAGAGTTTCATCTGTGCTGTGAAAAGATGGCAGAGAGAAAAGGAATGGCAAAAGAGAAAATAAGAGCGAGGAAGAAGAGGGGGGCGACAGGGCGAAGGACGAAGGGCGTACTGGGATATGTGAGTGAATGCCAACCGGACAGTTTTTGTTATTATACTCTACTACCAGAGGCTGCCAGAACACCTCCTACACAGAGATCCACTCAGATAGACACACATACACAGTCTCAGACCCTGAGCATGTGTGTTAGCGTGTGAAGGAGAGAAAAATGAAAGAGTGAGAAGTAGATGGGGAGAAGAGAAAGATGAAGACGAGATGGCCAGATTGCAGGAGCAGCTTTAGGAGCATAACTCAATTCTCTTGCTATATTGACAGCGACGCACACTTCGTCTCCATCTCATTCGCTCCGACTCTGTTGTCTTTCCCTCTGTCTCTCTCTGTCGCACAAATGTCTACACGGAAAAGAGACGGACACCCAAGCAATATGGTTGTAGGAGAAAACGGCAGGACGCTTGTGAACTTCAGTATGTGTCATTACAAACCTGACTGAATAATAATCGGCTTTTTGACATGAGGACAGTAGAAGTGGCCGGTACTCGCTTGGACTGCTGCTCTGCTTTAAAACCTGGTACCTGTTGCATGATGTTAAATATTGAGAATATTGAGACCATTGGTGTTTCTCTCTGTGAGGGGAACACAAACTTTCACAAGCTGCCCTTTATGTGGCAGGAATGTTATATACAGTCTAGTAGAAGAGACATTTTATGACTACAGCGGTACATAATTGATCCATTTACTAAATGCTACACAAACCACGTTAGATGTCACCGAAATCACGTAAACAAGATGATAGATAGTACAGTAAAATCTGACTTCATCCACATGTGGACGACACAGGAAAATTGCCCTGGGGACGTCTAAGATAATGTTATATTATCCTATAAACAACAAGGATTTAAACATTTGATTAAAACTGAGGAATGTTTCCCGTGTTGCCAAGAGTAGGACGATCAGAGACCCTTGCGCTCCTAACCTTTTGTGACTCATCAGCTGCACGGTGCACATCAGAGATACTATGGTGACCGAGTTTTCAAAATCCCATTCACAAAAACACATTTCACTTTTGCATTAGAGCGATCATTAGGACGCCATGCGCTTGCGACACCATATAACAGGAAAACCCTGTGCTTCATTTTCTTAACTGCAGATTAGCTGCCGCGCTCACCGTAAGAAATAAACACGAACAACATGCAACATGGCCTTTTGACTGCGCATCGCTCCAGTAGTGGCTAAAAATAACCAGCTTCATGATAGAACTCTGCCCACACTTGCCTCAAAACACCATTCTTCTTTGGCAGCGGAGAAGAAAACGTGCATCAGAAAAGCCTCAGCAGTCTATTTGGCTTTCCTCTGGTGTCAACACAACATGCTGCTACTGTGTTAGATACACGGACAGAGTTGTGCGGCAGCCTGCAGATTTGGCAGAGAATATCTCATGGCTTTTAAATTAAATAATAAAAAAAGAAATATAGGGTGCATTTACCGCTGCTGTGAGTCCACGGAGGCCAGGAAGAAAAGAAGGAAAATACAGCATGGCCCTGGGGGAGGAGAGCCAGCGCTATAGTGCAGCTCCCGGGAGCATGCTGTTAGAGCCACGACCTTTAAACGGTACTCCTCTGGGACTGGTCAGGTGCCGCTTGGCATCAATATTTCACACACTACACCTTGACTGGACTTACAGTTGCTTTAGAAGCAGATTACGTGCACTAAAGAACAAAGACACACTTGACAGTGCCTTCAAAAAGGTTAGTCACCCCCCCACAAACACACATTAAGGGTGAGCCTCCACGTTTGTCCTCTGGAACTAAGCATAGCTGAGACTCTACAGCAAAACAGTCAAAAGTCAATGTCTGCAATCAGTCCATATTCATATCAACAGTAATATAAAAGCAGCACTCATGTTTCAAGGTTACCCACAAATGTTTTGATTTAGAAATACTCAAAAGTGACTAAACTTTGGCCTCGTCTGTACATGATCCTCCCACCGAGCAGCACTTACAGGAAGTATCCTTATCACTGATTAAATCATTAAATTAATTAAATCATTCAAAAAAATTGGTTCAATGATCCGTGGACTCAATGGATGAGAAAAAAAGGATCCAGTTGCTCACATGACCTTCATCAGACAAGGCTCAGCTTCCAAGGTGGCGTCTGGAGTTCAAACAAACTCCCACTGCTGATAATAAGTGAGCTCCTCCACAGCTGTACTAAAAACGTACAGCTTCAGTATATTCAGTCAGTACTACATTATTTTATTCCAATGTAAAGTGAATATACCATGTATTTGGTTATGGACTGATTGTTGACGATAAACACACATTCAATAATATAACAGTGTGTATAATTGATAATGAAAATGCTCATTAGATGCAGCCCTCTTGATAATTTTTCAATCTGATATTCCAATACTTGCATAATTAGACCAAATGAATGAAACTGTTAGCGCTAATGAATTACATCACTGATGTTGAAGTAATTACTTTCACTTTTGTACTGGCTGACAAAAGTAAAAATAGTCCACAAAGTTCTGCCACTCCACTCTTTCCCATGTTAAATTCCTCAGCTCGGCTTGATATCTCCACTCAGCCGTGCGTCGCTTTCGCCTGTCCCATCAAAGCAACATCACACTCAGCTGCACATTACCGTCCTGCTGGACTGTTTGCTCAGTCAAAGCAGGAATTTGAAGGCTCCCTTTTAAGTTAATGGCCCAGTTAAGGAAGCAGCGCTGGCTGTTTTTAGAAGCTGTCCAGAAAGCGATGCCGACAGCAGCCTTGTATTACCTCATTTCATCTCATCTGAAACTCATGTCCTCATTATGTCAGCGCTGTCGTGCAGCTGTAAATAAAGGTGGAGGAATAGACAACAAAAGGCAGAGATAGAAAAGGAACAATACAGACGATACCCCATGCCTTATAAAATACAAAGCTTCAATCAGGATCTACTGTGAACTCTAACATGCCAGCATCTGTCTAGCCTAGCTGGCGCAATCGCTCCCATTCTAAAATGCAGATAGACACACTCCAGCTACAAAAATACACTCACACAGATGCACAGCCAAGAACACAAGCACCCCAAGGTGCTGCTGCATGTACATTGATATATATATAAGTGTGAAGGTTTTGTTATGTTCCACCGCCTCGGTCCCGTGCCACGGCTTCGTTGTTTTAAATCTCCCAGTGTATGAACGCGTGTCTTCTAGCCATTCTGATTTCCAGTGTTTTCATTGCCTCACTAAGCTCCAGCAGATGTTTCGCTGCTTTTCTAAAGACCTTGTCGGCAGCCTGGGCGGAATATCAGAATACCTCTTCCTAATCCACTTTACCCACTAATCCCTGCTCCATAGACCTGTTGGCTGGCTTTTTATACAACTCTAGTTCGTTCCCTCTCTGTCTCCTTCTACCATTCACTTGGGGTCTTAGTGAGATCACTATCGAGGAAACCGGCAGAATTAGTCTGTGTCAACGGACCAGGGGAGGGATCTCGCTGCTGCTTGATTTACTGATATTCAGAGGAAGTGGAATTGATCGGAGGCTGTGGGGCCAGGCCAGTGTCTGTCTGGGCTCTGGGGGAGTGAGTTAAGGTTTCCTATTTCACTGTTGGCCCGTCAAAGCAATGGGGACGGGATTTAGCTGCCTGACAAAAGCTTGAGAGGGATGTGATATGTCATCTGCTGCTATGGGATACAAGGGGATATTCACAGACACAGCGTAAATAAAGGCAAAAAAGGAACAGCCAGTGCTGGAGACGCAGCACAGACAGCCCACATCCCACAACCCTGAATGAATGACTGGAGGGTGAGATTTGATTCAGCCGACTGGCAGCGGGGCATCTGCAGGGAAAGGAACTGAATTAGGCTAACTGGTGCATTTCAATTCTGGTACTCTCAGAGTCCTCGCACTCAAGAGGTCTTGGAGTCTGAGAAATAAAGCTGAATCAGTCACTAGAGGTTGAAAAATGGTCAGTTTAATATTGGAGAACTTGTGCACTGGACAAGTACAGTACAAAGACTTAATAATAAAACATTTGCACCACCCACATTACACACATGTACGTCATGCGGCATGTTGTTCATGCTTTAAAGGTAGAAATCTGCCCACTCATTAAAAAAAAAAATCACAATGTGTTCACTTAAGGGTAAAAAAAGACGGAAGAAAGCTCCTCTTAATGAACCTGAAGGAGAAAGAAGAAAGTTTTTGTCTCGTATGTCGCACAGTAAAAAAACAACAGATTGGGGATGAATAAGAAAAACAACTAAACGGTTACAACTAACGGGTTTGAACGCCTGCATGTTCTGAATCTCAGGCTAATCTGTAGGTTTTCTGTTTGTACCATGCTATTTTCTCACTTTGTTTCTTAGCAACGGGCACTTTGTCAGCCATGTCAAAGCATTCTGTCAGAGGTGTGGGCAGCCAACATGTTTTCGACTGTGTAACTTTGATCTCTGAGGTTTTAATCCTCATTACAGATCAAAAACAGGCAAAGCAACACTCATTGCTAACTTCACCTCCAGCTGACACCCAGTCCCTTCCAGCGGAGATGTTTATGAGTCACAAAAGTCCAATTCAACTCAAAGTTGGAGTCTGAGCCAATTCTGCATCACGGTTCAAGTTCATTTCATTTCACTCCAGACTATTATGCTACATCCAACTTAGTTTAGTTCCACTCAAACGTAACACTAACGTTTTTTACCCTGTTTCTCTTATATTCTTTCATTGTATCAAACAAAGTAATAACTTTCAATTTCTACCCATTATTAAGAAAAAAAACAGCAAATGGAGACAGAATGAACAAGATTTGGATCTAAAATGCTCTTTGAAATCGGACCATAAATGCCACACTTAGCATGTTTAGCACAGTAGCCCATTGTGAGCTTGACAGAAAATGCACGTCTATTTTGCGCCACTGTCGCCTTCTCACCTCTCTGATCGTCATCATTCCGAGGTGACTGTACAACAGATAGATGGCGTTACCCAGAATGCACTGTAAGGCCAATAACAACTTACTGAGAGCAGCACATGAAACAAAATGTATAATATCATATAATATGTATGACATTTATGTATGTTAGAGTAGCAGTAATCTACTGAAACACGTCTTAAAGTCAGAACCCAATATACTGTACGTCAAATATATTCATACAAAAATGAATGAAATATTGAACAAATCAGTGGAAGTGTCCCTTTCTAACATTTCAGCGTTATCAGACACTTGAGGTTCACAGAGAAATTAATTTGACAGATGAGCCAGAAGTGGTGCACGAGACACAGACAGGTACTGCATGTGACAGGTAGCGAAGATGACCATATCATAGTGAGGAGGAGGCAGAGGGTAGGAAAGGAAGGAAGAGAGGAGGGTGGGGAGGCCAAGAGGAGACTTGGCTCTCACTCTGCCTCCCCTGGGGGGACAGTCAGCCTGAGATCTTAGCTGCAAAGAGCACAACGCCATGGAAAGCAGGAGCAGAAATGTCCTGAAAGTTGAAAGAAGATGCTATTTTATCCCAAAATTCCGTTTGAAGCTCCGTGAGTCTCTTCTCTCTCACATTAGCTTCATTCTTCTATAGTAGCAAACTTGGTCATCAGGATTCCTGACCAAGAAAATGAGGAAACTATAGAGAGTAAATCGACAGGCAATGCAAGGTTTTGTATTTTTAGTGAGTATTACTACAGAGCCAGCACCAGCTCCAACACGGGGTGTTTGTTGCAGCTCAGGTTAGTCAAGTTTCTCCACCGCTGATGTTTTTACTGATGAAAACTATACGTTCCATAGCACAATACTGTAATTAAAATGCCTTCAGCATTTGCTCCAACATGGTTAATCAAAATATTTGCAGGATAGTCAAGATGAATTTGGCGAAGGTGAGCTTTTCTTTCTGATGTGATTAACGACAATGAATTTTATTGTCATTTCATTCTCTTCTGCAGCTCGATTAGTAAATTCCTGCCTTGTCCATGTTGCTACTCTGAGCACATTCCTTCAGTGCATCTGTGCCTGTACCTCATGCATTTAAACTATTATTGCACCTATGCTCAAAGTTTACCCTGAAAAAGTTGGTCCACGCTAAGAGTAGAACCTTCAATATGTGGTGTTCTTCTCTTTGCAAGATCTGGTCTGTGGGACCTGAAAATGCCATTCCTGTTCTAAAGTATCGGTATTTGCTTTTTTCAGCACCTGCTGATTCCTGGTCTGACATGTCCTCAAACATTTGGGCCTCTACTAGCACAGGAAGGTCTGAATGAAAGTTCCTTTCTAAGCAACAGTGATAGTCGTGGACCTAACACCATATCCTGCTTTCTCAATCATCACTAACCTGTACTGTATGTCTTGCAGCAGGTGCTGACTAATCTTCCCCTACCTCGCTCCTGGTGTTATACACCAATGTGGTTATAAAGACGTGTGCATTGTTATAAAACCTTTTCTGAAAATGGTTGCATATTAAACCAAAATGGTCAGTGTGTCCAAAGTGAAATCGATCATAAAACCGACTGCAGCGAATGAAGGGCAAAACACTAAGTAAGCACCTGCTAAACAGCAGTATGTTGCTATTATTAGTCTGAGCACATGAGCATGGTGATGTCTGCATAATTAGCACTCGTGAGCCTGGGTGAAATACATTCTCACAGAACTGCTATTGTGGATTTGGTGTCTTTGTCTAGTCAGCTATAAATAAATAAATATGCATAAAATCTGCAAAAAGGAAATTCGAATTAATGCACATTTCCATCAGCTCCGATTATGGGAATATCAGGAGTTATTAGGATGATAACTCAGCCACATGTGTCATGTACCTCAAATCTCTTTCTACTGCACTTTGTTGCATTTTATTTTAATTGATACATCAATTATTCTAGGCCATTCAGTTTTTATGCACAAATGGACAATGTGATTAAGGCAAGTCCATGAAAACACTGCAATTAAACCACTTTAGAACATCACTTTAATCTTTGCTTAATTGTACTAGGTTCACTGCCTTCTTTAAGGTGCCGTAACAGGTGAGCTTAACACACGAGTAAAGGTGGAGTCAGGTTCGCTGCTAAACACAAGCTTGGGAACAGATCTTTAAAAATGTGAGGGACAGGCGAAGATGACAGAAGAGAAAAGAGAGTCAAGCAAAGAAAGTAAAAACAAAGACAGAGCAGCAGAGCACAGGCTCTATTGAATGGTAATTAAAGGGGAAAATGTCATTAATTAGCAAACAGGCCAGCTGTGGCGCTCTTTAAAGCTCTGCTTCCTAACATTAAATATAGATTACAGGACATGCAGAACACACACATACACACACGTAGAGACAAAACAACAGTGATGCACAGATCTAATTAGTGGGATTGATTTTCTCTAACCCCAGTGGTGTGACAGCAATAGGAGAGCGAGATTCTCTAAATGCCACTCCTCTGCAGGAATCCACGCGCTCTGGGGGTGAGAAATGAAAGCCAAACTGACAGGCAGAAGAAAAAATGGGGGAAAGTGGTGGGAGAGGAAAAAAAAGGAAGATTGGCAGGCAGCTGTTGGCAGGAAGGGAAAAAAGGGTGAAACAAATACAACCAAGAGGCAGAGTAGTCTGTGGATGGGTGCAGGCCGCCGACCTCACAACCATGAGGATGTGAGGACCTCGTGTAGCAGCGCTGCAACGGCAAGAACTGAGAAATGCTGGAAATGAAGTCACGTAGAGGAAGGACTCTAACTTCCAATCCACCTGGCAGTTGCTGTGGTAACAGCAGAGCAAGTGGGAGGCTTCTCTTAATTGGTCGTTTAACCCCCCACCACCACCCAAGTCCTTTAACCCCCCCACCCCCCCACCCACTCACACACCTTGAGTTAACACACCGCCTCACTCCGCTGGCTTTACTTCAACGTTCTGTCAACCTTCGTGTCACACTTACAACTATGAGCTTGTTGTTGAAATCCATCCTTGCCTTCAGTTGTCACTGTATAGAAGCAAAATGTCTCTGCAGAAAGTTTAGCAGTCTGTCCTGAAACAACTAAATGACTGACTCTGATTAAAGCAATTAAATTAGTTTACAACCAAATGGCCACTTGACCAGTAGATAGTAGTGGCCTTTTCTGCAGCATGAATGAAATAAATAAGCCTGAATCGCAACCATCGAAGGTGAAATGCTGGGATCACTGTACACAGGCACTAAAACATTTTGTGCACAAACAACAACAGAATTTCATTCTTCATCGGAGTCGTTCCAAGCCCTCCTTTCTCAGCTGGTAAATTATAATTACTTTATGACAAACCAACAAATGAGATGCTACAACTCCCCCCAACCCTCTGAGCAGCACAACAACCTGCTGAAAATAGTGCAGTATTTACATAAGTATTAATAGTATTCCCACTGCTCTCATACAGTTGAAGGGCATTTGTTTGAGTTATTATTAGTAAGGGTTTGGCTTTTTTCTGCATAGATGCTTGTTAAATAAACCCAATCTGGGTGTTAACCGCTGTGACACAGTGTATGGTTAAACAAACGCATGCTGTGCCCATTCTTTGCACTGTGCACGCTAACATGGACTTGTTTTATAAGCCAATGACGCTTTTGCATTTGTTTGTACATGTGTGTGTGGGGGGCAGAGCATTTCAGCGTATTCATGCAACGAGACAACAGCACACACATGCTGGCATTAATACACACACAAATTCCTCGATAACAAGCAAAACACTGATGTTAAACTCTTTGAACTCTTGGCTGCTTATGTTTCGTTTCACTCCCTTCGCAACCTTGTGGAATGTCTCCTACTCGCTTGGCATGCAACTGTTTTATGTTTTGTTCTCCAAGAGCTGTGCCTCGTTTTTCCAGACATAATCAGAAGAATGGATAGAACAGTGCTAATAATAATAATTTTGCATATGCATGTTCAACAAGGAAGAGAAGGCTGCCTTTAAGGGCCAACCTAATACCAAAACACTCTTTTTGTACTTTAACTCACTTCTCCTGGGGCGGCAAAGAGCTAATAGCAACCTTGAACTCCATAAAGCTACATTGGCATCATCTTTTATCCTAAACAACTTACAAGTAAGGTTCAAAATAAACTACAGTAAACATTTTGATGCCATCAAATTGGAAAAAGAGGCTATATTATTTATTATATATATTATTATATGGCATATTTGAACAAAAATTCTTAACTGCAGACATAAACTGCTCTGGTTCACCAGAAACACACAGACATGCACTGTGGACATGAAGTAAGCTCAGCATTTGGCAGCAGGACATAAATGAAGACTAAAGATCAACTCCCCGCAGATGGAGGTCTGGAGAAGTGGAGAATAAAACTATTCATCCCTCAGCTAAAGTGTGCGTTTATTGATATTTCCTGGGTGCATGCGATTTTTTTCTTCATTGCCCTACTTGAGCTGGGTGATGGTATGCAAGTGTTTCTCTATGTGTGAGAGAGTGTCGGTGGTAGATCTGTAGCTCCCAGGCTAACAAAGTCTGGTGCACTGTGGGAAAACAGGAGGCTTTTGTCTTCTTTCATGGTTTACAGCACTCTTTCGCTGCTATATCGATCCTTCCCTCCATCGCTCCCACACACTTGGCCCCTTCCCCACTCCGCTACAGTAATGTTTGTGAGTGTGTGGGAGAGATACAACTCTGTCTGTCCACCTCTAGCATGTTTGCTGCCATTTACCACACAGAAATAGTTTCCCATAGAACAAAGAACCACACGGTAGCATGCAGGCATAAACCAGCAAGTGAAATCTCCTGCAAATTTAACCCCACATTCAGCACTAATGAGTGAATACAGTTAATGCAGGCAGGGTTTGGCCTGGTGGCGCTAGGGCTAGTTACACAGTCCACCAAGTCACAAGAGGTCTATTGGTTCTCCACACTGAAAGAATCCTCAGATGGAGCCTGATGGTGGCGCGGGGTCACCGGAGTCATGGGATAGAAACTGAAAGGAAAGCATGAATTCTGACTATTAATGGGAGTTAATAGTTAAAGGCAATAGACAATCAAACGGACGTCCCGAGCTCCTGCTGGCGAACTTTGAGACTATACTGTAGGTATCAGCCAGGAATGAAGACAACGTGGCAGCGTTACTACTGCACATCACAGAAATTCTAAATAACATTCACAGTAAGCGGTGGCTTGTAACTTTCCAAAATGAGCAGTCAAACAAATGATAAAACATTTCCAATCAATAATTGGCAGTGTGCTTTTATTGGTAATTACTAATCTACGTAATTAGTTTCACTCACCTCATTTCTCACAGGTTTCATAAAATAGCTACAGTTTTATAAAGACATTCTTTTGGCCCCTAACCACGAATAACAGCAATAAGAAAGACACTTATCTCAAACTAGCAAACTGAAAACACAAATTAAATTGAAACAGAAATCCTAATTAGAAATAAAACTACCACAGAAACAGATTAAGTTAGGAATTGTTTGTAATATTAATGTTTGACTCGCATGAGTTAAACAGAGTCTTACTCTGTGTCTTACACACATGCAACCACACATACACGCTCCAGCCTGATCTTCTCACACCTGATGTAGAAATTGACGTTTTTTTCCGCTTTCTCTAATCCGGATGTTTTGATAAGGAATCTCATTCCCCCATGCGAGCCCATGCTGAGGAAACCATCCAGCAGATCTGACTCCACTTCATACTGCCCTGTCAATGCTATCTCCCATTGCTCATGGCAACCAGACAGGAAATAAAGCCTGGTCGATGGGGGGGTGGTCGCTGCCACGGGCCCAACACTGGCCCCCTCCAGGACCCTCTCTGTGAAGGGGTCCGTGAGATCCGAGCCGATCGATTCTTATCGACAAAGGCGGTAATTACATTTCATTAGGTTTCAGTGCTAATCCACATAGCCCTGCTGGGGATACAAAGTGAGAGACAAAGGGAACGAGAGCAGAGGAAGGTAAAGACGAAGGAGAACGACAGAAATTCTATACAGCTTAATTACTGGGTATTTTTTTCAAGATCTTTATGATGATATTTCGAAGACCAGTTTAACAATTAAGTTTCAATTAATTATATATATACAGTAAATATGCGACATAGCATACACTTCGTGTAAGTTCAAAAGATTTTTGATTTCAAATAAATGGGATCGTAATTTTAGCTGTTTACTAAACATTTCGTGTCAAGTGCATGCTGGGCCAAACAACGGTGCCTGGAAGCAAAGAAGATTTAGTAATGCCCTGTTATAGCTGAATGTCGATCTGTTAAAGAATAAAATGAGAGAAAAAAATGCCGAATATCTGGCTGCAGTTGGGAACGTTGCGTGTTGCTCGTCATTCCTCACATTCTCTGCCTATGTTTACTGTGCTAACAAAGGAGACACACAATGAAGGATATTGTCTGCTTCATGATGCATAAATCTGGTTTTCAAGGAGACAAGAACTTTGTAAAAATGGACTGGGCTACAGAAATTAGGAAAATAAACTCAAATACAAGTGAGAGGACACAGAGACTCCAACGTTCTGTTAGATGCAACTTTGCGGCTTTATGGCTGCAGATTTCCATATTGGGTCTACGCTCATAAATTTCAGCTGGCACATGCTAAAGCAACACTTGGCTGGAGACAATGACATGTGCTTGGTATGACTAATGGTGGACATTTCGGAGTCTACTCAACATGTTCTTAAGCTGATCTGGACAACAATCAAACTTGATTATCTATTTTTTTTAAATTATCTCTTCTCAGTGTTCCGTGGTCATGATGTCTTCTGTCTGCGCACCATCTGCCTTGGCCCTCCCTGCTGGCTTTAAAATCCATTAGACACTTACAGTAAAGGGTTCTCTGCCAGTGGGACTGTAGATGACAGTTTAACTCAACTGCACTTAACCCTTGGACTCAAAGATTCAGCCATAGTGAATTAAATACTCATTTGTCCTTTTTCTCGTCTCTTTCCGAACTCCCTCCTCCTCATCTTTTTCTTATCCTCTGCTCCCCACTTTTCTGCAACCCCTGAGAAGCATGTCAAAATGTTAATTTCCCTTAAATTACTTGCCATTACAGCACAGATATGAGCAAGGCAGAAGAAAAAAGACTTAGTTCCCTGTAAAGGTGAAGCAGTGAAAAGGCTATAAGCCATTTCAGATAAAGTGTGTTTTACGACAACTACAACTTTCATTTTTTTAACTTGGCATCATTTTGCTCATTAGCAGAATGGTAGGTAATAAGTTCAAGAGATCTGCAAAGGTTTTAATTAACATGCCTTCCCAGCTACTAGTACATACATTTGTTCATTAGGCCAACAATAAACTTGATGCTGCTTTGGAAAATATATATCCACTTTTTGGAAAACAGACATAAGTTGTCTGTATGTATGTGTTGTCAATGTAACCGTAGAGAAGGAACTACAAAATCAGTCCAGCCACCATAGATCTCTCTACAATTGAATGGGACTATGAAAATATGACACTTTCCATCTGATCCACGTCAATGTTTGTTGAAAGGGCACAGCTAAGATGCAGGAGTTTAATTTTGCCACCAGCAAATTAAAGATAGAAAAAATGAAAATATAGATAATAAACATTAACTGTATTAGTGTAGTGCAATATAACGAGTGACCACAAAGCACTTAGTGTAAAGTTTAGGATCCAATGTAAAACAGCAATGCAACAATATAGAATCATATCAAATACTCTGCAAAATTCCTCTGGAAACTGGAAGTGGGGAGAAAAACATTCTTTGCATAGAAGGCTGAAAGTCATGGCAACTGGACTTCTGTCTTTAGAGTAGACACGTTTCACCACCTACCCAGGTCACTTCTTCAGTCTTTCAGTTAAACATCAAGTTCCACGCGATGTAACTGCCCTACATTCATGAACGTATTGACCACAACTGCTATAAACCTACAGACAATTACCATTAAAAAACTAAATGAGAACGTTGTGAAAGATAAAAGAGAAACGAGATAAAAGGCTAAAAGAAGTGTTCCTCAGCATTCACCTTGCTTCAGTGAGCCAAACTGGTGAGAGACAAGAATTATTCACCTTTGTAACTGAATGTGCGTCACTGCCAGACTCTGCTGTGTATATAAATGTGCATACAGTTAGTGTGTGTGTCTCAGCTGTCAGCTTATCTAAACTGCATTTAATGTGCGATGTGATTCGTGCAGGTTCCCAGGTGGGAGGTACCTGTTGAAGCATTTGGTGGAAAGTGGGGCTTCAGTGCTGATGGAGGTGGGTGGGGGGGTTCACGGAAGATTGACGGATCATGCGTGGGCGGTGGCTAGCACATCGAAAAGGGACTTGCCGTCCAATTACCTTCAAGAGAGAGGCGTGTGGGAGGATAATTACAAGTATTCCTGTCAGAGGCATCACGTTTCCATTGATGCACCGGAGTGAGACCAGCGGCGATGTAAGGGTGCAAGTGGGCGAGATGGAAAGACAGGAGCGACACGAGAGGTTGGATTACAAAGAGCAATTCATTTAAGTCTGCTTGTGTCTTTTTATGTCTTCGTATTGTTTATAGCTTTTCATATAGAGAAATCACATTTCTTCTCAAAGATGTGAGAGACAAAAAAAGCTTACCAAATTAGTTTTTGCGATTAAACTGAAAAAACTGTGCTGCTCACATCTTCGGTGTCTACAAAACTAAACCACAGAGAAAGCTGGTACACGAATCTGTGTACTAATGGAGTTCAACACTTTTTGCTTTTCTACGTGAGTGCTGGCACTCTTATGTGTGGGTGCTGATGGTTTAGCATGGAAGGGCCCTGAAATAGCTGCACCAAGCTAACAGTGTCACTCTCCCACACAGCCGAGGCTCTAGACTCCATCAGTGTTACTACTTGTCATGATTAGACTAACATATGCCATTATAGGACAGACAGGCTTTTATATCCGTCCTCCGTCTGAAGAGGCTCCATACAGTATAACATATACAGCATCAGTAAGATATTACTACAAACTTAGACAACAGCAATGCTATTTGACAGATTCTCCATAAAAAGATGTAGGAAGTATGGAGACTTTTCTCCTGTCATGCAGACATGGACAATACTGTAGTTTTGCAGACACAGGCAACGCTGTCATTGCAGGTAGTTTTTCCATGTCAGCTGTTCTGGTGTCTGGCCATAAGGTAAACTACAGCTCAAGGCAGGTGCAAACTAGGGTTAAGGTGTCCATCCACTTCCTTTACATCCATAGACTAGAAACCCATTTCCACGGACTCCACGGAAAATATTCTGATGACGACGTATCCACTAAAAATGTTCTCACTTGATGAAAAAGATTAATGATGACACCAGAATGCTTCCACCTGATTAACATAAAGCGACAAGTGAGATAAGTGGAGTCAGAGGCGGAGATGGAAAAATATACGACGATTTTCTGGGCTGATTGCACTTTATACTTCATGTAAATGCATGTAGTTGCAGTAAATAATTATTTACTATATATATAGTTGCAGTAAACAAGGCTTTACTGCAACAGGCAGGGAACCCATCAGACAATGGAGAAAAAAAAAACTCAATAGAGTTGAATGGTGAACACAATAATAACAGCATGCAGTCACAATGGCGAGTTCAGGCTTCTAAACTGCTGCTGTCAGCAGTATCACAGACAGCTGCTGTAGCACCATGTAGCGCACACACAATTTAATAAGAGCGAGATACAGGCCGCCGCTCAATACAGATTTATTCTGTCATGGCTAATGATAGGAAGAGCTGTGAATGGCAGCAACGCTGAACCACAGCGTGGACCGAGGCAGACCAACATTGATATAAATGCCTGATTTCACACACCAGCTAAGAATATAAACACTCAATATACAATATAAACACTAAATGCTATCATAAAAACATATATAACATATATAGTTGTCACAGGTACTTTTCGTCGCTCTTTAAATAAGAGCTTATCAAGTACAGGATGGAAACGTATGCGTACCCGTCCAGGAAGCATCCCGCCTCTAAATCGAGTCAGGATCAGTTACAGATTGTAGATTTTTCACAATTTTAGATGGGAAATACACCTTAATAGCTGAAAGTCCACTTTCCGCAAGGGTCCACTTATTAAATATTTGAGCCTTCACCTGAATCTCACATTGAAAATGATAAACACAAGTGTATGCAAATAAAAGCTTTGAATGAAATGCTTCAAACCTGAAATGCTTCCTTTTCGTAGTTGGAAAGAAACACCTTGAAGCTTCAGGCTTCAAGTCTTCATTTGGCTTTTTTTACGTCCACTTAGTCTACGCTAGCAAATGGAGCTCATACGACTGACAGGATGTACACGTGTAGAGAGAATAATCAGGGCAATTGCAAACTATGGGGATCTGAACAGGCAGGAGGGCTCTTGAAACTTTGTCTAGAGACAGCAAGGCCTCATCTCAACACTCATCTACAATATTTTCTCAGCAAACTGACTCGACAGTGAGCCTGCAGCTACGTTTCGACTCTCCGGGACGCAGAAAGCTGAGACTGAAATTCCAGCGCCATCCTTATCGATGGGTAGCCATCTAATCAGCAGCCAGTTCAATTTATCCAATACACCACTGGCCAGTCACCGCAGCAAACAGCTTAGTGCTGAGCACTGAGCTGCAAAAATGGCCCACACCCATCACTTTGCAATGAGACCAGCCAGACAGTGGCCAGAGCAGACAGTGGTGGAAGTATGTGCGTGAGTGTGCGCATGTGAGAAAAAAAAGTGAGAAGCAGAGAGACTGATAGCACATTACTGAACTGTATGTCTGTTCAAATGTATCAGAAATCACTGCACGGATGGATATGACTCGCCTTGTATTCATTGACTCTGGGCAATATCACAGCTAAGTGGTGGAGCGGGGCGGTGGGTGATTGGAGGAGGGTAGTGTTTGGAGGTGGAGGGGTGGAGGATATCTAAGACGAATTAGAGAGACATGATGAATGACGCAATATTTTCACGCCAGAGGGAAACTATTGCACTTCAAATTAGAGGGGGTGACAAAGAGAGGGAAGGAGGCAGGAGGAGGAATGAAATAAATCCACAGGAATAAAGGCTAATGAGAGGGGGAACGCGTTTTTCTGGTGGCGGGAAAAAGAAAGCAACCTGAAGAGGAGGTAGTATTTGGTTTGTCAACAAACTGTATCATTATTGTGGCCTTTTATTGAAATCTCAGATGTCATGCTCTCCTATGAAACGATGGAGAAGATGTGGAAGCAGAGAGCGAAGACTAAAAGAAACACGGAGAAGAGAGTAACTGTTTGTAACTTTTACTGAAACCATGCCGGCAGTGTAAATGCTGTACTTCCACGCTAAGTTAAAGTCCCGACTAATTTCAGGTCTCCCAAAGCCCAAAATAAGCTCAAAGTCACGTGTTTAGCATCTATAGGACGACACCCTTGCTTCTTGCTCCATTCCTCTCTCACTGTAATTAAGAAATGTGGGAAGTTCTTGTCATCAACTGGTTAAATTTAATGAACACCACTGTAATCTTGGTATTATTATCTTCCCTCTCTTTCGTTTCAATTCATCCACCATATGAGCTGTGCTGCCAGAGGTACAACCAGACTGACAGCCCACTTCTTCAGTTCTTCACTTCAGTGGTTTGATTACACACATCTACACACCACGCATGCAGTGATATTCATATACTACGGGTGAACCGTGGAGTTAGAATTCACCTCCACGCCAATATACAGTAAATGGTACCAGGCTAATTCCAGGCATAGTCATGTACCTGTCATGAAAGGAATCGGGACAGGAATAAAATATGAAAGAAAGACAGGGCATATCAGAATGGAAGCAAAAACCAAGGAGAGAAAGTTAACCATAAGGGTAAAACTAGGAAATAAAAAAAGAACTGACTGCTAATGTTACTCAACTGTGAGTAATATTAACCAAAATGCAGCCTTTTGCAGCCTAAATCATATCTATAGGGATAAAAATTGCTATATTGATTTGGACATTTGTCTAAGGGGAGATTTCAGTCAGCTTAATATGAGGCACACAATTAAACACAGAGTGAACAGAGTCAAGAACAGGTGAAAACACTTCTGTCCAAAACTGCCTGTTATTCTTGTCAGCATCTCACCCTCCATCTCACCTGCCTGACTGACATCACAACCCAAAGCAAGGATGCAACTGATGTTTGACGTCTACCTTTCCCATCCAGTTTAACCTGTGGAGGAGCTGAAGTGGGCCCTGGAGACAAACGCTTTACGGTTTTTAAGCTTTCACTTCTTGTATCTTCAGATGACACGTTTAAACAACAAAAGCACCCCCCTTCCACGCCGCTAAAGAACATACTTGTTGGCATTTTAAGGGGAAAACAGCAAATCCCTCAAGCAAAAACACATTTATCCACATACCTAAACACACATGGCGTGGCCTGAACACCCCAGTGGGCGAGCTGGGGGTTTGTGTTGTCTCCCAAGGTGATTCTTTCTTTGTATTATCCTTCTGTATTAGGTGTAATAGATGGGTCAGCATCGGTTTTCCTCTGTGAAGGTCTGGTTTTTAGCATTGTGGGAAAAAGAAGGTAGAGGGAGATTTTGATGCGACACTGAGATGGGAACAAAATGTAAACATGCCAAACGCCCATTTCCCCCTGGGAAATCAGGCTCTGTGAAGACAAGGTGTCAGAACACATTCAAACATGGTGTATTGCTTGACTTGGCGTGCTCGCTTTAAGACAGAAAACATGACGACAAGCAAGGAGAAAAAGAGAAAGAAAGAAGGAAAATAAATCTGAGGTATCGAGGGGGAAATAGAGGAGAAAATCCCAAAGCATTTTGCAAGCCAAGCAGATGGAGAAACAAACAAGAGGGGAAAAAACTTTTAAGTTAAGTTTTATAGTGAGCAACAGCCGCTGCATATAGCAGGCATTTAGAGTCTGTGACACTCTGAGAGTTTTCTTTTCCACTAAATGCTGCTGTGAATCTAAGTGAACATTTGGCAGGATGTTAAAAGGACGTTCAGTACATGTCAAATTCAGTCACAAACGTATAAGCAGCATGTATACAACCTAAAGCTCACCTAAATGCTTTTATGTGTGATGAGTTCTCCTTCCTGCAGTAGCATCAGATCACATCACACGTCACTGTCTCCACAGACCCAGCAGTTAACGGCCAACGAGCTAGAAAGAACATCTAAGCTGACATTGTGTTTGTTACGGTGTGTATTAAGCATCGGATCGTTTTGCGGATCAATTTAAAAATGTGTGACGCATTATGACGGTTATATGAGGCAAGATCAGTGACTTGTATGCGAGGCAGACAGGGGAGAGTAGCCCAAACGCAACACGGGCCAACCGCAGTGTGTTACTCTGCTGATGATTACTCCCCATCAGCTACCACCACGTATATCATCTAATTCTATTGAAATACTAAAAGGGCTTGAGATCCTTGGACTGTGGGCAGCGTAGCAGAAATCACAAATCATGCCTGCAGTTTAGGCCATTATTAACATACATACATACATAAACTTCCTGATGATGAATGAGACGAATCGCCACAGGAAGGAGAATTATCATTCCATAGTGCTGGGCGGCTGATTGGAGTAATGATTGAGGTGGAGGGACAGAGGCGGCGGAGGGGAGTTGGTGTGGTAAGGATAGGAGGGGGGAGCCACACCAACGCCACAGTCCTGATTTCCTTCTAGCGGGGGGTCGCTGCTCCAGTAGCCTGGCACTGAGCCAAGCATACTGGTTTTAGTTTGTTATTGAGGGAAGGCAAACCAATCAATTCAAAGGCTGAAAGAAAAAGAGAGAGTGAAGAATTATTTTTGATAAGTCGTCTGTGGAAAACATAATCACGGCTGCGCGGTATGAGCTTGTGATAGGTGTTAAGAAAAACTTTTATTCCATATTTTTCTGTTTTTCCTCTTTTGGCACGGCGTGTGTGAGAGAGAGAAAGAGAAATGTTCTGGACTCGTCGGGAACTCAGCAAGGTATTCCTTCCTCAGCTAGCGACAGATGTGTCAAAGCATGAGTCGACATGAAGCTCTCCAGGGATTTCTTTAAGTGTCACTGGGAAGCTTTGCTGCGCACGCACACATATAGACTATTTTTTGTCAGAAGTGCTGAATAATTGTGCTGTATTAAGCAGCCTGGGCCAATTAGGCCCGTTGGGACTGGGAACAAGCGCCGGCATGTGTGCATGTATGTGTGAGTGTCTGTGTGAATATGGACTACAGACAGCAGGACTGAACGTCAGAATATTGTCAGACATCTGCCTGCCTGCTGTGTGCTCGCCTGCCTGCCACTGTAAAACACGCACAAACACACACACACCGACACAGACATGCACACTATGGCAGCGGGGGAGAGAAAAGACGAAGGAATGGCAGGAAAAGTGCATGTTTAGCAAGCACACGTGGCCACGTTGCTGAGCAGACAAGCTGGTGGAGGCCACGACCCCGTGGCTATACAGTCATGAGCCATGTGGACAATGCATTATTTACATCTGCACTCAGAGCCGTTTGTTTTCTGCAGACGGTCACGTCCTGTTAAAAATCTCATGCTACTAGAAACACTATATGCAGACCAAAGCTGAAAATGTTTATGTCCTACTGAAATCATACAAATGTATAAGCTGATATATTTCATCCACAAACATTAGCATTTAGCTCAAAGCACTTCTGAGCTCGTCCATGTAAAGACTGAACGGGTGAGAGATGACTTAAGTGTGAATGTACAGTACTGAGCTCGACAATCTGGGCCTGTCAGGGAATAAAACATTTGATTTAGACAAGTGGCTTTCCTCTGGGCTCGCCCTGAAGCCAAAACCTCAATTTTTAATAGCGCTGCTTCTAAGTATTCACAGCTTCCTGTCAACAGTTGAACAGTTCTGTTTTCTGTTGTAGCACACAATTACACACAAGGAGAAATGAGAGATGAGAGGGCAGGAAGGTGTGTAGGGGAGGCAAAGTAGAAGCGATTAAAACAAAGAATAACAAGACATGGGGCCGCAGAAAACTAAAAGAAAGGGTAACTGGGTATGAAAAGACGATATAATAGTCAACATAATGTAGCAAGGTAGAAAAGATGCAACAAAAACACTGGAAAAGAGGAGAAGCATGAACAAAATTATTAGTGAAGATGAATAATGCTGCCTGTTGCCCAGTCATATCGCCTCCTATGGGTTTTCCTCCAACACTCCAGAAGGTTCCACCTACACAACCCACACTGCCTCACACATCCACTAGGCCCCGTCTGTAAGCGCATATACACACACACACACACACACACACACACACACACACACACTTCTCAGGAACTTAGCAAATCCATTGAAAATAGTCCTCCGGGGGGAAGGCAGCCTGTTCCTTCACACATTACCACTCATTCTAAAGTACAGCTGTCTGCGCTGTCACAGAATGACAAGCTAATGTCTGGTATCTTTACGCCCCAATATTTACTGTCCATGGACACTTATTACATTACGCAGAGGGCTTTTATTGCCTTAACTGACAAGTAAACACACTATATTTAATAGCATGCCATAATACACACTCCCAAATCACTGTTTCATCTGCCTCCGTTTTAATTTACTTCATTTTATTTTTTCAGATTTCTGGAAAAAGAAAAACACTTCAATTTGAGATACATGGCTACAGAGTCAATTTCGCTTTGCCGATATGAGAAATCAACAGGTGGTGGCAGCTAGACAGACAATGAATCATCTACTGAGTCAGTTCGACACGTCTTTCGCTTGGACAGATACAAGCAAGAGTTAAACAAAACAGCAGGGTGTGACGCATGTCAGGAGGCGCTGATGCTCATCAAGCTCCACAAGCAGCAGTACGACTGAAAGAGACCACACTATAGTCAATGAACGGCGTCAAGGCATCTTGAAGCTGTTGACTAAATCTAAGAATGAAAGTAATACAGAAAAGGTATAATTCTAGTTAATTCAAGTTTGTCCTGCCTCAAATCGACCAATGCCAAAGATAATTTCTCACTGACGGGGCGAATGTTTTTTTAACATTGTTACAGCAGTAATTAGTTTGTGATTTTAACAATAGCAGCTTTATCAAACTCTCGGCTTCTTCCATCAGCCCCTACTCTCCCTGGCTGTTTCTTTTTTCTCCTCGGTTACCCAGCTTCCCTGTGTGATTTCCAATCTAACGCCACCAGTACAGGAGCTGATGCCGCTCACCTGACACCACTAAGTCTCAGACGACACAGTCAAGATCAGGTACAATCAGACGGCGACAGGCCCGGGAGCCCTGCAGCTTCACTAATGTTTTTTAGCACTTTTAGAAGCTGCGGTCCCAGGGTGGATCATTAAACTGGAGAATACTGGTGGCAGACAAACCAAAGGCACAAGAGCTTGTTGGATCCCTCCCAAAACAGAGTTGGAGGAGACACAGAGACAAAGAACGGGATAAAAAGAAAGTTCTCCCTTCGTCTAAACACTGCTCATTAGCTGAAACAGGTATGCAGCCGAATGAAGTGATAGATATGAATATTAAGGCAAAAAAGATGTCGTGAAAATGAGGAAGAAAGAAGCAGGGCTGCTGACAATAAGGGAATGGCAGCTCCATGCTGGATAGGCAGGAGCATCTAATCTAGAGTTAGACATCCGCATCAAAAATGCCTCCATTTCAACAACTGTTCTGCTTCCTGTCAACTAGGTGGCAGGAAATTGCACGCACATTTGCCCAAGCAGGAAAAAACACACATCCACACTTTAAGCACATAGTCTAAACAGTACACACACACCTACCCACGCAAGGAACACACACCTCATCAAGCTACAGCAAGTGAACCATGATTAGTCAATCCAGGGCTCAGCAGGCCACGTGTGTGGCTATGCATTGTTTGTTCGACAAATAGAAAGTGAATGCAAAGAAATTGTAATTACATTTCCTGTGATAGCTATGAATAATGAAAAAGAAGCAAAGATAAAGCTAGAGGCAGCGAGGCCTTGAGACAGGGATGAAGAGAACTACTGTTACCTGAATAGTGATGACAAGCTGAAATTACCAGGCATTTGGAGCTGAACCAAGTCGAGAGCTGCCATGAGCTAGCAATTAGTCTACAGCGCTCAGCAAGACACGGTGCTACCATGCTTTCAAACGAGACAAGCAGTTCTTCTTAGTCACTACGCCTAAAATTGCCTGTGACATGTGGAAGAAAAGTCGGCTACTGGTGTCATTTTGAGAATTAAATCTAATTAAGTTAATTTTGGCGAAGAACGGAAACTTCAGGTACACCACATGTGCTCACATTTTGATGCCAATTATGTCTGTGCATGCTGCAGGTTGCTGCTGGCCTTTCCCGCCTCCTTAGCCCTAAACACCAATGAGCTATGTTGCACTTAGACATAACAAGCTCACAGAAAATGGCTGTGACTTTCTGTCACTTTCTTCTCTCTGGTGACAGTTTTTTTAATGAGGTAAAGGGTCAGTATCCAGCTCTGACCTCTGCATGGTTGTACACCACATCAATGATGTATATACAGGGGAGCTGCGCCGTAAGGAGTCACAGAGGCAAACTCGATGGAGAATCATGTCTAGAGGGGGGATTTGTCTGCATGAGCTGATTGGCTGCAGCGGCAGAAGGGTAGACGCTGTTTATTTCATACGATGCATGTTAAAGCGTCATGTGTCGGATAGTCTGTTCTCTCAGCCTGGCTGGTCTAAACTCATCTCCTCTCACAAGGGTTTTATAAAAGCCTCAACATTAACACAGCTCTCTGTAATGATTACTGGAGAAGCAGGCAGAGGAGAGAGGAAAAGGAAGAAAAGATGATGAAATGAAAGAGGGAATAAGAAGGAAGGAAGGGGAGAAGAGAGAAGGGAAGGTAGAAGAATGAGTTAAAATGTATAGAAGAGAAAAGAAAGAATGGAAATGATCACTATTCAAACACAAGGAGCAGACAATTAGCAGAGAGGAAACAAGAGAAAGTGATAAAATGGTAGGCAAGCAAAAAAGACGAGGAGAAAGAAAACCAGAAGGGTTGCATGATGCGACAGGAAACATTTCAAGGACAGAAGGAATGAAGGACGGCATGGAGGAGAGAGAACAGGAGAGCAGGTGAAGGGACTCTTGGAGGACACTCGCTCAAATGTAGAAAAAGAACACTTTCATCTGTCGTTCCTCCACATGTTTCCTCCCCTTCAACATCACTTTTACTCTCTCGAAACGCACACTCACACCCACACACACTGTACTTTCTCTAAACTGTCAGTCAATCACGGGGAGCGCTCGGTGTTCTCTGTGTTCATCTTATCTCCCCTGACAGAGTCGACAGTTTGTGTTTGCTCACATGGCAGATCAGGAGGCCGACATTAAGAGACTATTGACGTGCTCCAAGCACTTAAATAAACACATATCTGCATCCAGCGCCTGTCAGCCATCCACTGTCTGGGAATGTGCCACATGGACTATAGCAGACCCAGGTGTGAGTCGGCAAGCTAGAAACTGTTTACGCCACGGTTCAACCAAGCTAACGTTTATTTTAAGAGTTCAGCATTTACCGTTGATAGTATGTGTTTGACTTTAAAAAGGACGGGGAAGAGTATTTTCTAAGGACTAATGAGAGTTGACTGGGAAGTCTGCAAAATCCCTTAGTTTTTATTTCCACAATTAAAACGACACCGGGTGACGGTGAAACCTTTCCATACAGGCCCAGTATCAGCCTCTTGTACCAGAAAAGCTCCTGCCTACATCGACATGCATCCTGCATGAGGATACGGTGAATTACCTATAGGACACGGTCATTATGTGCATTCATACATCCACTAAGATGATTATCGAGTATAGAAACCAATATAATGTTTCTGCTGACAGCTGCAGCAGAGGTGGGGAGGGGTTTCACGGGGGAAATCTGAAATTCATTTGCCCATTTGGTTCTCTTCACCAGGGCCCTGAACGTTTTAACGTCAAATACAAAATGAATACAAAAACAGCGAGACCACGAGGGAAGGACACGCAAGCGGACCGTGGGCACACACACGGGTCGTGTAGAGACGTGTTATCAAGCCACTGTGATCTTGCCATTGATCAGTATGCAGATCAAAGCGAGGAGCATGGCTGCAGAACCGCGCGGGCTAATTACCGGGTCCTGTAAAGGATTTCGGTCTTTAAGCTTGGCCTCGGGAATCCTGTGATCAGGGCCATGGAAGACCTGACAGCCACGGAGATGAAGCAGACGATTATAAACACTCAGCTGGCATAAGATCACCATGAGTGATAGGTCTCGGCTCTGCCAGACTTCAGTGCTTCCCTGCAGAGAAAGCATCTGCGGGCCTCAGACTGATGTTTTGTGGCATATACCTCAAAAGCAAACAATTGCTTTTTCATTCATGTGTTTATGGTGCCTTTCAACTTGCTTTAGCCCCAATGATGGCATGACTACAGTCAGCATCACTGCTTTCAATTAGGCATGAATGATGGGGGCATAATAATCCCAGTTGACCTATCAGGACATGGCAACAATACCTGTAGCAACTAGAATAAAATACAGATAATGGTTTCAACTCTTCAGCTCAAATAGCTTTTTATTAACCACATTAGAATAAAGAGGATTGTTCGTTGAATCACTTGGGCCTGGACGTAAACACAGTGTCTCCTGAATAGCTGTGTGTATCAGAGAATCTATGGAGAGTTCTGACCTCACAGTTTTGGATTTAGGCTGGTCAAACTAAAAAACGTCTGCTCTAGGCCTCTTGCTGGGCCTTGGGCTTCAATGAACTGGGTCGGGTCAGGTTTGGACAAAATTTTCAGCATCGTGCAGTTTCTATATTGGCTTAAAAGCTACAGTGGGGCTGCGGTGGGTTTTTGCTCTGACCTGGAGGCTAAAAGAATCCAGGCCACACTCCAGACTGAAGGTCTTTTACTCGCCTGACCTTATCAAAGTGCATAAACCTAACCCAGAAAATGTTTCCCCAACAACCTGTCACACATAGGCGCTTGCCACGAGTTATGGAGAGCCAGCCTGTGTGTGTGTGTATTCGTCTGTGTGCAGAGCACCAAGTGCACCCCTACCTCTGCTGTCAATCTTGCTCTCACACTGGAACAACCGGGGCATGTGGCCTGTAGCTAACACACAAACGCACACCCTCCCACCCACCGTGCCAGAGCTGGTGGACATGGGCTCGCCGCTGCAGAGCTCTCTTATTTCAATTACTCCGTCTCTCTCTGTTCCCCTCTTTTCACCACACTCGCTGTCTCTTTCGTGGCGACACAACACACACACCTTACTTGCAGCGAGGGTTTATTTTTCAACTTTTACTGAAGCCCTCCACCCTCCAACACCTCCCCCCTGCAGCAGTCGCGCAGCATTTTCTCTTTTATCCGTGGGCTTTAAGCGATGGGCTGGAGGTAATAAAACAGAACAAAATGGAAACGCTACCTCTACCACGCCCCCCTCTCACCACCAGGAAGACGAAGAATGGCATGACAGAGGCTCTGATAGCCACTCATGCGTATAATCACATCCTGCTATTAGAATACTGCAGCTATCTGATGCCATTTGTTGTATCAGTGGATAAGCATTAGCACTCATTAGTCACATGCATTAGCTCCTGGATTGGGCCTGACAGGGGAGTCAGCGTGGGATTAATACGACAAAATGGTGGATGTGGCGTAAGGGTGATGCATAAACAGAATGACGGATTGGTGAATGTATTGTGTGCAGGAATGACTGACACATAGACGGCAGAACGGATAATAATCCACATCTTCTGCTTGCTTTTAGTCTGTTTCACTGGCCCTGGTAGAGTTGTTTACTGTAGATACACTTCGAACCTTCATGCCAACACACTCTGGACCAAGCTCTCAGCCCAGCTTCCACTCAGGCCTTCACCCCCACTTTACAGAAAATCAAAATGTCTAAAACCTAGAATAGTTATTATTAAAGACAGGCAGCAGCAGAGAATAATTACTCACAGTCATATACATCTCTGCTTTGCAAGTCTGACTTGTTTGCTCTATTCTTATTAGATCACATTCTGCCTCGCTATTGGCAAACAGCAACAGTTCACTTCCCCATGGGCGTCATTAAAGTTTAATCAAATCTGAATTAATCGTGCACGCTTGTGTAGAGGCTGATCAAAATGTCTTATTAGAATCAATCATTTGGGTTAAGAACTTTCCATAAATATAAAACGCTGCGCTGATTAGTCGAGGAACAAATACGTAATCAAAGAAACACAGAAGTGGGTTACAGTAATGTCAGCCAACATCTGATTTTACTAACAATTCAATACCCAATACAGAGCAGCAGACTGATAACAGACAGGTCTATGCCCCTGTGGACCAGCCTATTGATGTTAATCAATAGCACGTCCTTATTAGAGAGAAGCAGATGCCACCTCCACCTCTGGTCTGCTCCGTGTCTCGTCTAAATGAAAGCTTGGGTCAGGACCGCAGCTGGGACACGCACAGATACACAGCTGTGAATGACGGATGAAAGAAGAGACACAAGAAAGGACAGTTGACAGCGGGAGTAAAGAAAAAAGAATGTTAGTTAAAGGTGTCCAACGTGAGTCAGTGCCGAGTGGGAGTCACCGTGCTGCTGAACTGGCTCAAGTAATGAGGCTGGCATAGCAGGGAATACAGCTAATATGGAGACATCAAACTAGCGGTACACCCCACGAACACGCTCCCTGAGATGCCTGTAGTTATGTGTGACTCCCGCTGGTTCTCTTACATACACACACAAACACTCAAAGGTTAGGCAGATTTCATGCTACAGCCTGAAAATGATACATACATACCAGGAAACCCAACGCAGGGAATAATGTTTCCTTACGAAACATTAAGCATGAAGAAAATAAATGACATGTTTTTGATTGTAAGACTTCAAAGTCAACGTATCATAGCCAACAGCAAACATCAGGCTAAAAGTCACAAAACCAAACAGAGGTACAACTCAAAGCCTGAATATGCTGGTCCAATATTTATTGTCTCAGGTTTGTCTATCAGGTTGCTCTAATCTTGTCTTGGTCTTGACTGGTCTGGACCAGTCGTATTGCACCCTGCTATTCACCTGCTTCTTCCCAGAATGCTGTTGGCCTTCGAACCTGTCTTTATTGTGGGTTTATCTACATACAAAACTTAAATAAAACTGAAATGAGGCTGGAAATGTAACAGATTTCTTTTTCCTTCTTTGAAGGACACACGATAACACGCTTAGAATACAAAGTAAGTGTGGCAACGGCCCCCGTGGGAGGCCTTGTCAAATCAACAATGGCACACGATTAAATGTCATTATTATATGAAACTAGCTCAAGTCATCAGGGAGAGATGGAGAGAGAGAGATTTACATTTGCGTCCTTCATTAGGCGACAGAGCTGCCTGAATGCAGACGCGTTGTGTCAGGACATGACGACGCCAAAGCAGACACTTAATGTTCCCGGTGTACCGCGTCCCCGCATCCTTACGTTTTACAGGCCTGTCAGAGCTCACTCTCACACATATAGTACGCACACTCACGCTCATACAAAAAAGGCTGTATGCATTCAAGCATTCTCTAAACTAATAAACCTACCTATGGACTTAGCCCGTCTTATTCTGAAGTGTCATTAGAAGTGGCAGGCAGCTGTGGCAGCCTGTGAGGGGCTAAGAGGCTTGAGCTCCCACCGTCTGTAATCCCTGCAAACAAAGTACACGCCACGCTACTAAATAAATATATAAGTAAATAATACATGCACGCACACACTTACAGTAGGTGAAGCAAAGAGACACTTGAAAACTTCAAAGCAACGGTGGAAATGTGAAGTCATGTATATGGCAATCCGCCTTAAAAGTAATCTGACATGCTGACGGCTACGAGAACAAGACCGTGTGAGATGAGCGCGTGCACACACACTGACAGTCCGATTTCACTTTTAGGGAGGCGGCATTTTGCACAGCTCAAGACACAGAACACAGAGCCTGCTAAGTGCTAATAAAGGCCAACGCTTATTAAAGGGACAATCTGACAGACACCAGTGCTGTGCTATGATTTCAGACGCAGGCAGACAGAAACACACACACACACTGTTAAATTCCTGATGGCTGTAAGTTATTGGAGAGGAGGTAATGTTGCCGGGCATGGTCTCCCTATAGTAACATTTCCACTTGGAGATGAAACAGCTAATTGGAGATGGGACCTTCTTGGCTCTGCAGACTCCAGTAATGGACTTGGAATAGAAGAATGCCCTCACGCTGTGCTTTACATTCTTCATCCCTCGTTTCCTTATGTGCATGCAAAAACACACTAAATACACACTAAATACATAGTGTAGTACAACACAGAAGCTATATATTGTTACTGTAATGGCCACATACCTAAAGATGATAAACAAACAGTGTGGTCAGTCTCACTGAGTCAATTGTGGGTCACCTTTTTGATTCAGAGCAGCATGACTACAAAGAAGACTATTTTCATTTTAGCTCCAGCTGCCATGAAGATACAGAATCATTTCTGACACTCTCTCAAACAATCACAGCTATTACATCTTATGTGAAAGTGTTCATCTCTCTCTCTTTTTTCCTGGTTTTCCTGTCCCTTTCTCTCTAGCGCTCCTGGTGTGAGTTTCTCTTTGAAATGCTTTCTAATTAGCACGTACAACACACAGCCAGGGTTAAATTAAATTACTAAGATACAAGAAGGTTGAGGTCAACAGCTCTGCAAAGACTGTCAGCACAGATAATTGGGAGATATATATTTTTTTCCCTTCTCTCTCTTTGCTAAATTTCCATGATCAAAATGACACCGGATGGCACACGGTGGGTTTGGAACAGTGGAGTTGTGCAGAGGCACAGACGCCTTATGAAAAATGAATATTTTTGGAGATAGAGGAAGACAAGTAATTAGGAGCACAGAGAGAAAATCACTTTTATGTCTTACTGTCTTTACCCAAACGCTCCTGCACCTGGGACGACTTCTGTAAAAATGACATCAGGGACAGTACAGTCTTTACAAAATATAAGACAAAGCAGCTCCTTGACGGAATAATATACCAACAAACGTACCCTCCGTACAGCCAAGTTGTGTGAACTTCATAGCTAATCCCGTGGCGTCTGAATGGTCTCTGCACTTCCAGCGGTGCTATTACCAACCTCATCATCCAGGTACATAGTAATTGACGAGGTGTTAAACTTTGAACTGTGATCATTAGGTTCTTGCTTAATTTTTTTTAAAGTTTATATTGACCTTTCGACGTGATGATGATGAAGTAAGCAGGTCTATAAGGTAATTTGGTCTTCTCTGCGGTCAGAAGGCAGAACATCATAAACAAATATTAGGTTTTTTTTATTACAAATTCAATGAACAACCAACAGATTTCAACATTCCTGAATCTAAAACAGAAAGTGTTGATATAAAAATACACAATACTAAAAAAGGGCCAGAGGTAGAAATGATTCGCCCTTAATGCAACCATGATTTATGGCTATTCTGCACGGTCAGACTTCAAGGAGGAGGTAAAAGCCAGCTGTAATAAAAAAAGAAGGCAGACGTGATAGCGTTTAAAAACGGGAATAAAGGAGCATCTTTCTCAACCATCCAAGGCGGCGTTGGGATAGGCCATAAATCCCATTTAACCCAACTTAAGGTCTTTAGGCTCTTCTTTATTGGCTGCCAGGTAGGGGGTATTTTCACATCTACTTTTCCCTGTGAACAATTTGTCACGAGGTGTAAAGCAGCCCTTACTTAGACTATGAGATCTTTTTAGTAGTCTCTCTGCTTGTTAAAACAACTTGGGGAGAGAAAGAGAGATTCTGGTCGGTAAACGATTAATCATACAGCTATAATCAAATATATGAAATATATGTGGAAATATTAGAAAATATTGGAAAGTGGCAGAAAAGAGGTAACTTCACATTTGAGCCAAATGAAAGGCTGAAATACAGTAAATAAGAAGGACAACAAAATACGTATGAAGCGTGAGGAGCGTGCGAGAAGGGGGGGCACTCTGGGAAAATGAGAGAGCAATATGTCAGCATGGTAACACCTTTAAAAGTCACCGAAATGCCAGGTCACCCTGCTTGATGAGGAGAATCAAACCACACTGCGACTGTGTGAGAGCACCTCGCATCACACGTTGAGTTTACAAAATCACACAACTACACACACACGCACTCAGAAGCAGAGCGCTGGCTGACCGCTCTGTCATCGACTGCTCTGTGATTGCTTTCTTACACGACTATAGCTTCTTTTTCTCCTCTTTGATGATTATTCCTTTAATGCAGCCTCTGAAGGTGGATGGATGACATGCTTGCTGAAGCTTGTGTGGATGATGCCGTGCCTGTGTGTGTTGTATTGTACTGTATGTCACTAGCACGTTGCGTTACACCGGGGTAGGTAGGTGGAAGGATGATGAGAAGAGTGTGCGTTAAAGATCTATTTCGGCTTCGTTAATATTTCACACAGATGGGCGCGAAGTACAAATCGATGACAACACCTGGCTCCGGAAGACGCCTCCCACAGTACTATCTGACGCCTGTTGGCGCGACCTGCTGAGCTCTGCTTTCCTACAAAGTAAACAATGTCTCCTCCTACCACAGTCTCCAAATGTAACAGTTTGACTTGGCTCTGACACTAACTTGAATTGAGGCGAATTCCCACTATTCTCGCCCTCGCGCTCTCCCCACTCCCATCGTATCTTCACGATCAGTGAACCTTGAAAAATCTCAAAAGTAGAAAATGCTCGGTAGCTGAAATACGGGACGTCTGCTGCGATATAATCTCGGAGCTCACCCACTGACTACCAGAATCACACAGATATTGTGTTTTAGGAACGTGCTGCGTTTTCAAAAGTAAATTCACAAGACACCTTGACAAAAAAGAGAAACACGTCTATCTGCAAACGTGGGGACGATCCCTGCTGTCAAATTAGCTGCTCGAGCACGGAGGTTGGAGGGTGTAGCGAGGTGGCACAGTGAAGGCAGTATTCTCTGAATGGAATCTGTAATATGAAACTTAAAATAAATAGGATTAATTACAGACGTGCACCTCTTCAGTCCTTCATTATCCTAAATTCAATCAATCTGTGCCTCCACCGCAAAAAACAGTGTTGCCTGTTTGAAAGTATTGCTTTTTAAGTGTTTTAGCCAAGAAAACTAAAGCCATTCACATATTTAACAAATGACATATTCTTCTAAACCAAAAAGGTTAAAAGTTTGATTACGGTTATGAAAACACTTTTAGATTTCCTCTTTACTCCTTAACTGTACCTATTTTTATTTTGTGGAATGTTATAAATATATGTGCATAAAACTTTCATACAACAGTTTACTAAAACAAATTTAACTTATTATCAATCATTAATCAAAATGAAAAAAATATTTGAGATCATTTCAGGAAGAAAAACAACATTGTTGAATATAGTCCATAATGTCATTTCAAACTACACACACAAACCCTCCCCAGCACATAAAACCTGAAAGACGCTTTCGTTTGCATGCAGCTCTGTGCCGAGTGGGGGATAGTTCAGCGGTGCAGTCGCCACGAGAATCCGCTCTGCTCATTACGGCAGCCTTGAACAACAAACCACGCGTGGAAACAGGAAGCACAATATGAAAGAGCCGCATTTAATTAAATCACATCAGTGACACTGGAAGGAGGATGAGGAGAAAAGCAAAGCGAAGGATTCAGACGTTTAGATTTATTCAGTGACCATTAAAGAGCTTTAATGATTAATCCTGTGATTGTCATTATCATAATGTGTATGGATTAATCAATATTTATGGACGGACTTAATAGTCTCCAGTGACAAAACTTCGGTCCCTGAGTCCTGTGGCAAAGTTGTTGTAAGCATTGACGACAGCTCCGCTTGCTTTTCATTCCACATCAGCTGAAGTTCTATTTCCACGCTGACACCGGGTGCAACAGGCAGCTTGGCCAAAGCTACAGCCTCCTCACTGACTTGGCCTTTGAGAACAGGAGAATTCTAATGAGTTTCTCCGCTCTCTCACACACACATATACACACAGTTTAATGAGTGTGCCTTGCGCTTTCCTCATTAGCTACAGAGTCTTATCGCAGGCATCAAACGCAATGCACCGCCATCCCTGACAGGAAGAGAAAGGAGGAAGTAGCGCTTCCCTCTTCACTCCTTCTCCAGTTTTTTTGCCAGTCTTTCGCCTCCTGTGCTTTCAGGTTAAAATGTTTAATTATGCAGCCACATCCGCAGCGGGGACAAAAAGACGCCCCATGTCAGTGTCTCTAAAAGCGAGATGCGTAACTACACTTGACTAACTTGCATCACAGCCTATATCTTCCGTTGCCTTCTCCTTTTTCTGTGGGCTGAGAGAGTCTTTTGTTGCTATGGCAGTGGTCCATACCTAGAGGTGTAGAGATGGAAAGGTGGTAGGAGTGAGTTGAGAGATAATAAGAATATACGGACACTGCTCAACCTTTTCGAGTTGGACTGAACTCAGGCGGATTCCTAGTGTAGTGCCAAAAGAAACTATAGGAAAGTTCTGACTTGATGAGTTTCTCAAAGATCTTCAAGTGTCAACCATGAATGTCACAATAGCTTGAGTTGCATGCTTGTTTTATGACAGAAACATCAACATGACAGCAGCCTGCTGCACAAAGTCTGTCATTGTAGTGAGGGTGGAGGAGAAGGGAGGTGCTGTTGGAGAGAAAATGAATGAGACCAAGGCAATCTTTTCATTTTGTTTTTCAGAGGACGGGTTTGTCACAAAAATTTCCGAGACTATAGACTATAGAGAGGGCGGAATAGTGTGCGGGAGTGACTGAAGGGTCTGAAGAAAAGGGGGTTCGTTTTGCGGCGTGAGATGCCTAGAGCCACTGCCGAGTCATTAGAGTAGATTTGTCACATTAACAAAGGAGGAAGAATCGTCTCTTTTTAAATGGGGAAGATGAAGAAAGACGCAGACATGGAAACACAAAGAGGCAGGGTGGGGAAAAGGGACTTCAAGACAGAAGGGAGGAGAACAGGAGGCAGAGTTAGATTGACTGAACGGGGGGATCTGAATACATTTGGCTCTACCGGAGGTTAGTTTGGTGGAAAGACGATGTACTTACAGTTACATGTGTTTTACCTGCTCAACTTGTTTCTTTCTTTCTGTGCAATGTCTAATAAAGAATAGATGACAAGACACAGAGGATTACAAAAGCTCTTGCTATAGTGCTGCTGTGCCAACAGCCTATCGCCTCAGAAACGCAAGTTACCCCACTGTGGCTAAAGATTTTTGGTGGTAAGGGCTTTTCAGGTGCTTTTCTTCACAAATTCACCTTGACTGATACGAGAACATTTGTGCTTCTATCACAGACTGCTGACAAAGGTGCCATGTGCAGCATTTTCTGCATTTCACATTTTCCATGTATCCATTGGTCTCCTGTAACAAAAGATGAAATCCTTTCTTTCGCCTGCTCTTTTCCTTTGCTTTCTAAAAAAGATACATGACAGCTGAAAACTTTTGGGAAGTATAGTATATCTTTCCCAACAAATGTCTGCGGTCGTTTGGAAAATTTCACTCTAGTTAACAGTGTTTTTAGAACTGCACAGGACTGCTTAGCATTTACTGTACATGTCAGTTCAGCTGATATAATATTCAGGATAGCACTAGAATCTACAGCAGCTCTGCCTCTTCCCTCTCCTCGCACTGCCTCGCCAGACAAGCCTTACGCCGGCCTAGATTTCCTTTTCTTTACCTGCTAAGATGTTAAACAGTCTCTGTATTGCTGCTCTGCCGGCACTTTGATCCTTTGACAACCCGGTCATGCTAAAAAAAAATGCAAAGAGGTGCACTTGAAAAGAGAGGATAAGTAGTATGTCTCAAATAATACACCTCGGCAGATGGATTTGATAGAGCCTCAAACTGATGGGCGCCTTTATTCAGTCGTCTGTGCAGCCCTTTACTCACTTTCGAGTTGCATTTGTGAAATAAATCTTGTGGCAGACGAGAAGGGTGAGACACATTTTAGAATCCGACGGCTTATCGATACCGGCGTCTGATTATTGCAGAGGCTGTTGTTTCCCCTGGCTGTATTAGGATTGCAGGGCTTGACTTACAGCTAAAATCATAGAGTATTTCTGCCCTTTAGGCAGATTTAGATGAAACCTAAAGCTAACACCCTATATCACCAAGTGAGTTTCAAACATTCTCTGCCTGCTGCGTCTCAGCCAAGGATTTGTGAAAGAAAATACCTTGAGCCCCTCGTGTCTCTTCCCCACACACACAGAAACAGGCTGATAATGATGACATAGCTTGTCAAAATCTGGCACCTTTAACCTTGGATATCGGTGTTATTGCTTTCCAGTGATACCTCAGCTGCAGATACAGTGGGTGGTTAAGTTGCCATCATGGGCTGAGAAGCAGCCAGAAACGGAGGATAAAGCAGCAACAGTATCTTTTCCATCTCTGATGAGGTGTGTAGGTGTGTGTGTGTGTGTGTGTGTGTGTGTGTGTGTCTCACCAAGCACTGCAGGCAGGCCTACTTTCCCCTGATGGGCCCCCCTACCCTGGTAATAGATTTATTCATCTCTACTAATAAAACCCAAATCGTCATATAAATGACACTAAATAGGGAGATGGTGCAATTTCATACATAAAAAACAGATTCTCACCAAAAAAAGTCATTAAACTAATTTGATGCGACAGGGCAAAGTCGGAATAATTCAGGCACTTGAGTTAATGTTTTTTTGTAAAATGTCTCATCTTTTGTTTGCAATTAAATCCACAATTATGCGTGTTTACACGATTGATTCCAGAATAAAACCAATTACTTCTTATCATCTCATTACCATAACAAAACTGTTCATAGCCATGTTCGACTATTTGGAGGTGAGACAACAGGCTTAGAGCAGCAAGTTAAAACGTTTGTAAGTCTTCATCTGGAATCTGAAGAGGCTGTGCCTTGTTACCTGCCTTTGTCCTGAAGTTACCGTGTAAAACACACAAACACATTAAGTCCATTCCTCAACACCCATAATCACAATGAAACCCAATGGATTTTGTCTCCATGTCGACATCTTTTTCTGCTATGACCTCTTCAATTATGAATGAAGATGTTTGATTACAACAGGAAGAAAGAAGCGGAGATTAGTGGAATCTGCTAGATTGTGTACAGTATGTGTGTGTGTGCTGTGTGTCTGTGTAATCAGTACCTTGACAGTGCAGGTTAAAATGTTGCTGATTACACTGGATGAGTATAGATAGAATAAAAAGACAATAACACTTGTTAGCATTTCTTAATGAATACAGATTAAAAACTATAAAGCAGTACAGGCATGGAGAGATTTGGATGCAACATGAATATTGTATCACATCCAGAATCCTGTGCAAACCGATAATTACCATTCACCGATGCCAAATGATTCTCCCGGTATGACTTGGCCGGCCTGAAATTTCCTTCCTGAATAGCACTGCATTCGAGGAAATCAAGAAGCCTAATGACACATCAAAGGATGTGTACGTTTTGTGTTCCTGTGACCCAGATTCATGAGATGTAGCCTCAATTATTATGCTGTCAATGGTGTGTGTTTGTGTGTTCGTGTGCCTATGTGGGTGTAAACATATGTTTTTTGTGTGTGTCTCACTGAAGTCACTGCTTTAATTAACATATGAAGACATGTAAAATACGAGGCCCTCAGGTTCCCAGTTCCCCTTCTTCCATTATTAAAGCGTCTCAAGCCAAACTCGAACATTAATTAAAAACAATTCACCCGCTGCTTTCATTTTTGCCGAGGACCCAACATATAAATGATATCATTTTATACTGGCATTGATGATTGAGCTACTGTACATGTTTCTTTTTGTAGTTGGCAGCTCTGACAGAGGGACATAAAGAGTGAATGACATCTGTCGAGGAGGAGAAGGAAGAGATGAACCAATATGGAAAAAAACGGGGGAAATAAAGGCAGAAACACACACACACACACAAGCCTCCCAGCTCTTAACTCCCCCCCTGAGATGGACAGGTGCCTTCACAGGGCTGACACGGGGAAACTGTGCGCTTACTAGGCTGATTGAGTAAGAAATAAATGGTTGAAGAGGATGCAAGGTCAGAATAATCATGGGGAACGCTCAAAGGAGGAGGGGTGATGATGTGGAGGGTAATTTTTCAGAACCGGGTTATTATATGATGTACTTTTATCCCTGTTTTCATTTGCCACCCCTCACAGGGGTTTATTATTATATCCTCTGCAAAGCTGCTATGGCACATATGGAGGCTGCCACTCAATGCTGCAGCCAATAACGTTGGTTGTGCTGTGTAGCTATGAATTCATTGCCTTCCACAAGTAGCTATTCATATTAAAACAACCAAGGATATGAGAGAAAGAGCACATATTAAAGCCTGACGACGTCTCGCACTTCCACCCGCCTACACACCACCCATCCATCCACTCAACCATTCATCCATCCTGCTGTGTTCTCCCTGTTCGCAACTAGCTTTGGTTTTATTAAACGGGGGAGCGAAGCCAAGCTCCAGCCAAATTTGGACGGGGATAGAGAACATCCCTGTGTGCACCGAGGAAAAAAGAAGGCGAGAGAAGGAAAAAAGATAGCCGTGGACACTCCAGATGGAGACTCACTAGCCTTCTCACTTCACGGCGAGTGTGATGTGTGTGTATGTGTCGTCTGCGATCCATCACCCAATCTGTCAGCAAAGGCAGAGCTCAGCTTTATCTCACACTAAAAACTGGCTCAGAGCTTCTCTAATTGGCTTGAATGTTGCTGCCATCCTCCCATATAGTTCTGTCAGAGAGGGAGCTAGTCAAGCATGATCCATTGGTCTGGCATCTGAGTTCAAACCTATGTGAATCCCCTTACATTATGTCGATGCGATTGGTCCCTCTGGGCACCATCTTTTAAGTGCCTATAGGGAGAATTAAATGGGATATATGTTAAAGTCCTCTGTGCTCTACGCCGCATTTTCTCCGTGTGCTATCTAGGTTTAACAGGCCTCATCCTGAGCCATTGCTTCCTGTGTTCCTTCATCGCCTCCTCCTCCCCTCATTTGCCTCGTCCCACCTTCAATCATGCATTCTTCTTCCCCCACACACCTTTCTTCTCCTCCTTGATGTGTGGAATCTCTTAATCCTCTTCATCTCACATGCATTGGGGGTCCTCACTTCCGTTGCTTCGTTCTCACACCTTCTTCTTCTTGGCCCTTCCCTCAACTTATTTTTCTGCCTCCATTCTCCGTCATAACCTGGCGTGCCCGTCTCCTTCCCCCCAATCACTGTTATCAGGAATAGTCTGTCATCATCCAGTCGTTATTGCCCCTGTCCCCCCTTTTCACTCCATCTCTTTCTCGCCTGACTGTGACCTTTCTTTCCTCTTCGGCTGTCCTCATCATAGCTGCGCTCCCCTTCTTTTATCTGTCTGTCAAGCACAGTCCGTCCTCTTTGCATCCCTTCATCGTCACAGTTCTCTCCCCTTCCCCTGACCCCTGTCTACTCGCGCATGTGGTCCGAGAGCAATGTGACACAGTATGATGTTTACCTTTTATCACTAATGTTTTTATTGCGTCATAAATGCAGACGCTTGAGAATCTGTGGGCCAATATTTGCTTAATTATTCTGGCTCCAGTATTGCTATTTAATGAATTTTAAGACGTAATAAAGAAATCACATTACAGGGAGAGCAGATAATGTTAATATCTACTGACAATTTAACTGATTATATACTGTAAGCCTCTCTTCTCCTGTTTGTGGAGACATCACTGAGTTTAAGCACAGTCTATTAAATGCCACTTAATTATATGATAAGACTAGTAAAGTATCCACACACATAAAGGGATACTGAAGGCAGCTAAAATATGCCCACATGCACTAATGTACACACACACACACACACACACAAACACACACACAAACACATGCATAAATCATCATACATGCTCACATGGAGAGATTAGTGAAGTCCCAGTGGAATCGCTTCCTAAAGAGTGGCCCTGTGTGTCATATTAAAAAGAATTACAATTAATAGTGTTATTATAGCAGCATGACTCTTAGAACGGCAACAACCAACATTAAATTAAACCATAATAACTGTTAATATGCATATGATAATGCAGTTGAAATTAAATGTGAGCAGAGCAGCGCTCCGGTGAAATTATATTACAGTCCGCAGAAACCTTACAACACTGGGTGACTCATAGTTGGAACGAACTTGGATGAACATGAAACTCTCATGTTTGAATCATTAGTGCAAAAGAGCAGCTGCATAAGCTGGAGATATTTTATTCATTGATACAATGAACTTGTATTCTGCTCTTGGTGATATTAACCTTTCACTGGGCTATTGTTATGCTTTAGGATAACCTATCATGTAACAAGGGCACACTGGTACTAGATTTACAATATGGAAGCCTGATTTTGGTTTGTTATCCTAAAACAGTTACAGTAAAGAATCACTTCATAACTATACTTTGTCATAACGGGCAAAGAAACATGGTCTGAAAAGTGTTTTGTATTTTAAATAAGACCATTTTATACACAGTTTGGAGATGTGACATAATCTTGTAGTAGAAATAGACTGACACATTGTTTTTAAAGTTATAAAAGAGGCAAATCATGTAAATGTCATGTGGGGGCTTTAAACCAGTGGTTCATGGCCGCCTGGTGGCCAAAGAAGGCACTGCAGGTAGTCTGTGCATTCAGTGTTGTAATTTATGAGCATCCATTTTTTTGGTTTACAAAATTTACATTAATTAATTATGTTTCTGAAAACTTACATCCTCGCAAACATATAACATAACAAAACAATAACATTTAAAGTTTAGAGTTAAACTTCTGCCTCTATGGTCCGTCCTTTGTTGACTACGCTTACTGTACGTTGCATTTGCATAAGATATCCACCACTATCATGCAAGAAACAGACTGAATCATGTGCAAAAGTCCAGACCACAGTGATGCTGTTTCCTTACACCCATCAAGTGGGTCATAACCATCTTTCTAATTTAAGGTGAATTTCTTTATCATTTGAAATGTGCTATGCTTCAGTATGCCTCCTGCTGGCCAGGGTAAGTGTGAGCTAGCACTAACAGGAAAGGACCACAAATATCTAAAGAGTGCTTGAAGTCAGTTTCCTTTGCATAGACAGAAGCCACCTGAGGGTTAGGATAGATAAGAAGCCTGCTGGGTGCCTTCAACCGGAGACTGAAGGCAACCCAACTGTAGAAGGAAGATTTCCATTTAGTATGAGACCCAGGGGTAGACTGAGAAAATGCTGACACCAAGTATCTCATCTGGCCTGGAAACCCCTTGAGATGCCATAGATGAGTTGGAAAACATTGCTGCGGAGAGGCACATCTGGGCTACCTTGCTTGGCCAGCTGCCACTGTGACCCGACTCCAGGCAGAAAATGGACGGATGAATCTCAGCTTCCAGAGATTCTGATGCAAACAAAGCAGAAGCCCCGAAACCCTTCGCCACCACACAGGTCATCTATTACATGTTTTGATAAAAAGGTGTCAGTCACTATCTCCAAGTCACTTTCTCTAAAATGCTTACATGTACATATGTGTTCGCAGCAACGCATTCAAACTAAAGCCAAACTGCAAAAAGTGTCTTTCCCCAGATCGCTTTCAAGATAAATTCTTCAGACTTGGAGCAGACTCAGCAGCCTAAGCAGACAATGGTGTAATCAACGGTGAACCAGTGGGGTACGGAGTCCTTTCCTGAGAATATAGACAGGGAGCGGGGCGATGAGGAGGTGGGGGAAATGAAGGATGTTACCTGGGTGTTTGTCTGACAGTTCTTCCTCTGTGTCTTCACCCCTGCTGGCAACACTCATCAACAATAATAATCAAAGTCTGATGTCTGCTCAATTAGACCCAGACTATGCTCGACAACAACCAAACAACACAGCTTCAGATGAGCAAATATGCCATTGCATGCATAAACCTTGGCCGTGTGTGCTCATTAATACTTAAATACATGGGTGAGCCAAGCTTTTAGGACAACAATCACAACAATAACACAGCTGAAATAGATTTATGCATTATACAAAAATCACAAGCACAAAGCATTTCCTCCTATGTACCAGCGCTCAGGAACAAAATCAGTCAACAAGTAGCACAAACAAAAGACGGACTCATTCAGTTTCCCCAGCCGCACCACAAACGCCACAGTATAAAGAGGAGATCACGGCAGACGTTACGGGAGCGTCTGTAATCTGAAGGTTATACCGGTGTATTTACAAGCGTTAAGTCTGGAACAAGCGCTTGGAGGCGACGTCATTCTCATGAAAAGCATCATGAAAAGACATGATGCAAGCTGCTGATGAGGAGGAATTCAGGCAAATGGTGAAAAATGAAGCCTAAATACAACGTGCTGTGAAAGAAATACGTCAGTCATTCATTTATTCATTTCAAACGTTTGTGTTTGCGTATCATTCGCTGCACCCGCTGTGTCTGAATGTATGTTTTCCTTGTCTAGTAAGAAACGCTGAGCATTCGCCCTGCAGCCCCCAACCCTTCACAGAGCAGCCAGCTTCACTCTGGCCAAAAAAAAAACAACCCTAAACAAACTGTTCCCTTCTTCTTTATTGCTATCATACACAGCTCATCGCTCTTTCTTGTAACGCTCCTCATATCTACAGGGCGTACTGCATTTTTATTTGACTGCATAATCACTCAACATCATGTAGTGAAAATTAGCAGGACAGATGGCAGACGGAGAATCCATAATGTGTGACAAATGATTCTGCTTAACACTGTTTGGCTGCTATCTAAAAGTATGATTTTAATGGCAAGGACTCGTGTCGTGAATCAATATATTGGTAGAGTTGTAAAGCCCTGGGTCCAGCAGGAAGGAGGCAGTTATTTATCCTCCCTCCATCCCTCTTCCCCTTCTGTACATCCCACTGTTCTAGCATGTTATTAAAAACAAACAAACTATACTCCTTGGACTATCGGCGTCCCTGCTCCTCACCCTCAGATTTCAGCTGTGCTAACGCACGACAGCAGCAGACGGGGACACTAAATCTAATGTGGGAATTTCGGGACAATTTCAGCCCACTTAACACAATGACACACAAGAACGGAGCACTGGAAAGAAAGACGAGGCAGAGAGTAAAAGTTATACTTACACATTTGTTATGAACTTACAGCGCTACCACACATTCGGCACTACACTGTAACTTTGCTGTACTTTTTAGACAACACACACAGCTTAGGGGTGGCCAACCAATTAAAGTATAGGTTTTCTGTGAGCTGAACTAAGCTAACTATCGGCTGCAGTGCGTCTGGTTTTAAGCCTGTATTGAGAAAACAATGCACCACAAGTAGAAATTACCACCACAAAAGCCAAAGGTCAATCTACTCCAGTTAACATGCTATCGTAGGAGGTTTCATCACGGTATTACAGCATCATCACCATTGTGTCCACTGGTAATGATATTAGATTCCACAGCAGAAATGAGATGGTATTAGCTAAAATGAGATGGTAAACCACGGCGCACACTCACAGATGCAGGAGCGCTCGCTAATAATTACTGTCCTCTCCTAGCAGGACACGCTGCACATTTGTTGAGCGTAGCACCACCAGATTAAGGCGAGTCACACATGTCGCATATGTAGATTGTCTTAAGCTGCCTATTAAATGTGACAATCAACAAACCAGGTTTTGGTGATCATCCACTAAACATGCACATGAATCCAACAACATGCATATTTTGGTTCTTCACAAATTAAAGCCTCACCGCCTCATGCAGCTTTTGGTCAACCCCACCTTAAACTGTGACTGATTAGCTAATCGAGGAAGTGCCTGCGATTCCCTGGCCCCCACTTTGGGCCCTCGCCTGCCTGTTCTTTATGCATTAGACCAGAGCACTCAGGACAGCTCATGCTAATTCTCTCCCAGAAGAAAGCAATTAGACCATCGCACTCATCTAATGCTCGGAGGAGGAAGTGGGAGGGAGAGCGTTGGTGGGTGGGTGAGAGAGGTAATGGCAGGGTGGGAAAGACTGAGTGAGGAGAACGCAGCGAGGGATGCATTTTTGGTCATCGCATTTCCAAGAGCCATTCATTCCTCATCCAATTATGAGTTGTAATAATAATTTCATCAGGGTTTGCTCCTTAAAAACTGTTGGTCCTGTATAATGAGAGTGGAATTATATGACTGGTAGCACAGGGAACTGAGTGTAAAAGAACACTGTGTGAATGTGTGTCTGGTGAGCTACAGTATATAAGTACCACCACGGTAATTGAGTTTCTGGGTTTATTGTCATTTGTATGCCCCAGGCCAGGCTCATCCGAAACACTTCTAGTTTCCTCTTTGAGGCTAAAAGTACATGCAAACATCACACGTATAAGAGATAATTGAACATTTTGTTCCAAAACCAGAACAGCTTTGCACCAGAGTTAGAACCTGGCAGCAAGCATTTGCTCCTAACAGCATTAGCGAGTTGGGTCCAGATGTTGGGCAGTAAGGCCTGACTCAGTCGAGACCGGTGCCTCTGTGAAGGCAAATTAAGTTTGTACATACTCAACCAGTTCAGCAATTAAAATCAGCAGCTCCTTTTTGGGAATTACCTCTTAACGCACCACAGTTTCAGTATATCATCTACGGTCATTGTCTTATTTAAAATACGGATTTCCCCAAATTACTTTTTCTCCAACAAATGCAAAAATGTAAAGATGTTTATCTCGACCACATTTAAATACCAAAGCAATGAAAGCATATAAGAATGAATCCTTGTCTGTGCCAAATAACCATATTCAGTATGTGGCTTTTACATCGTCTCAAGGAAGTTAAAGGGAATAGCAAATAGCACTAACCTCGAAGTAAATAAGTTAAATTGCCTCCTAGGAAGATCAGAGGTCATGGTCAGCAATAGTTCAGCAGCTCTGGAGCCGACAGGCTCTCAGCACTTACTATATCGACATGTGTGACTTGGTGGATGATGGGCCATGGCAGGATTGCCTCACTGAAGTGTTGTGATGTGACGTGCAAAGTCTGGACACAAGAGTGGGAAAAAAGTATTTCTATTTTCAACATAATCAGTCACTTATTATTAGACCCTTGAGTGAACACATGCACACAATGTCATAAAGCCAAGTTCATCCTCCAGATGAATATGTTTTTGTTTGGTGGTACAAAATAAATGAGTGATTGGAAAATGATCCAAGACTATAAATTGAATGGAAATATTAAAAAAAAACGATGTGCAGTCTTTCCTAGAAATCTACGCAGAGCGCTGCAGGCTACGGAGTGAGGCGACAGAAACTCACAGTCACGATGTTTGTTTGAAGGGAGGGGGGCTGTGTGGAGCTGGAACTGAACCTTGATCACTCGAGGACCTGTCATTTCATTGTTTTCTGTTTACTGATGGATTGGAAATGATGGCAGACGTTGGGGATATGTGTGTGAGGTTTGTGCTGTCTCCCTCAGTGCCCTCTGCATATACCGGGGTTGTGCTGGGTAGCGACTGTCATTTCATATTATCTTGAGACTTACATGGTTGCTGGTACTGTAGGCGGAATGTGCACAGGTTCAAAAAAGTTTCTCAAAAACCCGTAAGACACTATTTTGAACCAGTTACCTGTATTCACTTTTTAAATACAGTACCTAAGCCCTCATCAGGTCTCCATCTAAAAATATGAATAAATATGACTGTGATGCATGAACACATGTACAGGTCAGACAAAAATTCAAAAAGACTTCATTATCTTTGCCAATTACAGTTTTTAATATTACTGACACTCAAAGCCCATAACATGACCAGATGCCTTACGCCCTGAATCAGTCAGTCATGACATTCCACTTTATACTTGGAAAGAAAATCCTTCCAGCCCCTTAAATATACTAGGTCACTCAGTTGATTGAGTTGTTTCCTTTTACATTGCAATCTGCCACCCGTTTCCCCATTTTGTTCCTTGTTTTCAGAGCAGCTGTTATTAATATTGCTGCCGAGTGTGTTTCTACATTTCACATCCACCACATGCTGAGGGTGAATGATGCAGAGTTCACTTGGTTGGATAAGCAGAGGGAGGCTTGTAAAATATGAGTTAGGGGATGCTGCTAATACATAATATAGATTTGCAATGCTTTGATATCGCAACACAAATGAAAACGAGTGTTGCAAACAACTGTAAAGGATGCCTATTCTGCATGTGGACGACATATGTCATACAACACATTTTTAATATCTGCCTAATTGTCGTGAGCCTGCATAAATCAGATTATTGGAATTATTTTCCTGGTTAAGATGATCACGTGTCAAGACTCTTGAACACTGCAACTCTTCCGACTTTTCTAATTGCTGTCGCATCAGGACTGTTGCAGGATTTCAAAGAAACAGGAACAGAACAGGTCTACATGTTGTCGTTATCGCTATCAGAGGGATCACAAAACGAATCCACAAGGTTGGACTACCAGCGCAGAACAGACAGTACAGGAGTTAATGTACAAAGACCACTGCTGTTAAGTAATTCACAACACTACTGTCAAATCGGTGCAGTGGGTCATTGGCATATACTGGCACGAAACACAAAGAGTCAATAAATACAGTTTTAGTGATTATAAATGTGGCTATACACTATTATAATAGATAATAAAAGAAAATAACTGTAGCCGTGCACTGGAGCCTTTCTGATAGAGTCATGAGGCACATACATGGATCCAGAGGCCACTGTAGCTATGATAATGAAGTTGCAGGCACATGCAGGGTTTTGAACCACTTTCCAGCAAGATGCATGAAGCTACTGGCGTTAGTGGATCAACACAATTAATCAGTAACAATTACACACGAAAACTGGGTGACACACTGACCCATACACAGCACCCACAGCACATCAACGTCAAGCTGGATTCAAACCAGCAACTAAGGGTTACTTCTCTGTGGTCTTCTGCTTGACCAGTTGAGCTCATTAGCAACAATATCGCTTCTTCGTTTTGGGGACAAGTACACAGAAGTGCAGCCGTTGTTATGTGAGGCTTTTTTTACAAAGTTAACAGGTTTATCTAGCTTGGCAACCCACACTACTTCCACCCAGCACACTGCTGGTGCTGATAAACAGGTGGGTGCACTGAATATGTATTTCTTTCCCACAATGAACACAACACATGCGGGAGCCCTACTAAGAAGAAATCTACAAATTTTTTGATTACAGCTCCTAAGATGTGAGGTCTTGCAAATATCTGAAAGACATGGAAATTGTGACAATGGGTTTGTGTATCGCTTTGCATATTAGGGGTCACAAGGTAAGAAGGTTGCGACCTAGTACTCTACACAAAAGGTAGAGGTCTGATACCAAACATGAGCTGTAATTAATCAAAGTAATTCACTGTGAGTAAGGCAAGAGGGAAAAAAAAGCAAGAAATCAGTCGTCTTCTGTTGTGCGAGAAGCAGAATGGTAATTTGTTTGTGCAGCAAAGCCTTCATGCTGCCATCAGAACCAGCTGGCCTTGACTCAAACCAAACACATCAGTGTTCTTCCCTCGCTCGCTCGCCGTCTCTCTCTGTGTCTGCCGAACAAAACAAAATGCTCTTATCAAGCAGAGAGGAGGAGGCAGTTATTAGTGCTCTGTGATGAGTCTCGTGGTCTCTGCTTTGAATATTTCGCTGGTTGATTCAATTACAAGAGTGAAGTACAGTACAATGCTAAAGGTGGTGTATGGAAATATAAATTCACGTTCACAGCTATGTTATTTACTTGCGTATGGGCGATATGCATGCAAACACAATGACGCACGCAGCGGTCACGAATGTCACAGCAGGGATTGGCAGTTATGCAATTAGACATCAGGTGAACCTCCGCGGTGCCATAAAAACGCGCAGAGAGACGAGGAGAGCAGCAGCCACCTGTGAGGCAGGTCAAACACGGCTGTGCGTTCAGGTAGTCGGCGCTGCCACACTAAGACATGCATAGCTGGTGTTCAGCTCTATAAATAACGCTGTGCTGTCAAGGTGTCAGATGGATTAACACCACAGTGATTTCATGAGATGGCTCTAGGGCTGCCCTCGAGACCAAAAGAGAAACTTACTCTTCGGTTACACCTACAGTGAAAGATGAGCTGGATTAAATTAAACTCTGCCGGCTAAAGTATCAGTGTTAATTAAGCTCTGTTCTTTTAGGTACAGAGATGCTATTTTTACATTTCTCTTTGCAATGAGGCCACAAAAAAAAGAAAACAAACGCACAATCTGTGACTTGGAAGTGAGAAACAGTGAGAGTGAGAAGCATATCATCAAAAAGACCTTAGAAGCATCACTTTTGCCAGTCTCAACACAGATCCTTGTCAGCAACACACTGATGATTATGTGAACTCAAATGTGTCAGCCCATACTTATTCTCCTCTTTCGTTGTATGTCACTGTGCAATTTATTTCTGGAACAAATATTACAGTCGGTTTCTTCATTTCAAGACTATCAGATTTTCTTTTTCTCTGGGTGGGTTTTTGTCTGTTTTCCTTTGTAATCAGCTTTTACTTGACTCTGACAACAATGCAGCTCTCTCTGCCTGTGGACAAATTAGAAATTGTTACATCTTTTCCGCACACATTAATGGAGCGAGCTAGTGATTTCAGCAGTGTTGCTTTTGAAGCTGTAAGACCAGGCAGAATGGATCATTGAACTTCTGAGGGCAGATTATGAGCACACGGACATGTGAGCAACACTTAGCGAGGAACAACCCACACATGTGGACAACTCGCACACTGTGCTAGTGTTTAGGCCTGACATTGGGAATCAATACTGGCTGATCAATATTGTTGGCTTCTCTAGCTTCACACAGCTGCTGTTGCCACGATGCCAGTGGCAAAGATATGAAGTTTTTGTGTATCTGGAAAGCTATCAAAAGCTTTTGGGTTTGACAGCAAGTGTTAGCGAGTCTATATTTGAGCCCTACCTGAGCTCTCGGCAAGGTTTCTTATTACTCTCAGTTTCCCTGCAGAGTATTTTTTTTAATTCTTTGCTCTGTGTTGTCGCTTGATTGTTCTTTAAGCTTGGCGTCCCTGTATAAGCCTTCTGCAGCCGCTACCCTAGGCTGCATTTATCAAAGCACTCGAGGCACCACAGCCAATTGATTCCTTAATCGAATATCATTATTACCAGCAATTAGGTTGCACTATGACTTCTTAAAATCGCTAATTAACAAATGTGGGATGGAGTGCTTGCCGGCAAGACGGAGGATGTGTTTGTGAAGCGCGCGGCGGCAAAGACGCGCACCGGCGTGTGACGCTCTCGGCACGGCGAGATATTTAGGAGCTGCTATTAATCACTTTGCTGTCGTGGCGTTCGACATGGTGATCACCGATGGGAGCCCACCTGTTTGTAACTGATGCTCACTCAGCAGATGGCCCACCCAAGGCGGGGAGTGGGCTAATTGCTGTTGATTCATACGCAGCATCCAGCATGCTTTCTTTGTTGTTGTTGCTTTTAATGGAGACATGCTTTATTTAATGAATAACGACGAGGGGAGTCACCTGCGAGACAAGAGCGCAGTCTGTACATTTTCACTGAACATTAAACCTTAGCGATTATCATGCGCTGCTATAATTGTGCAACTAATTACTGTGTAAGTCTGAGCTTTACTTGTCCTACAAGCAGTGGTAACGGTGTAATAATCTGTGGTTCAGGGGAGTGTTTTACTGTTGCACCCTGCAAAGCTAAAGTTCATGGATATGCTGCATACTCCAGTGAGTTAAAGGCCAATTTTTTTGCCACGTCACATTAGCTGCACACGAATAGGCCAAAGCTTGAACACACACTGCAGTGTATGGTCATGAAAACCACACACACACAAACACAATGGACAAAAAAAACACACCGAAAGTAGAAAATAAAGAAAAAACGGAGGTGACCTCAGTAATTCGTGTTGAGTCAAATGTCAGTGGAGCGAGATCCGGGGGTACACTTTTAGCTCGATGGCGGAGGTTTGGGATCGAGGTTGGAGAGAACTGACAGCGGCTACGGTCGGCGGGTGTCTGCTGAGGTCTTTGTTAAAGCCCATTCTCTCTGTGACTGCGGGGGGAAGCGGAGATTGTCGGAGGCCGGTCGAGGAGACGGAGAGGAAATCAATAAAGCTGCAGGAGACCATCCTCTTGCTCGGCACGACACTCACACTCACACGGCTCTCATAGCTTTCTCGTTCTCTCTATACCTCAGCTTGACCCCTTCTTTCCCTTTTATTTCCTCTCTCCGTTGAACAGTGTGCCTTAGTTTCTGGCATCCAGAGACAGTCCCTTTCCTATATTTTCCTCCTTTTCCTCCCTTGACGGCAGTACTTTAGGAGAAACAAGGCTAATATATATTGAGCATTCACCCATTTGGATCCAGAGATCTGCAGCTGAGCTTGAATGTGCAGCTTATGAGGGTGCTGAATATCATGAATAATAACTACTGAGCTTCTTTCTGTAATAACACACTGACACAGCCTCACACAATGCCTGTACTTGTATTGTATGCAACCACAATTGCCCACAGCTATCATCCATTGTTTCAGACGTTTAATTGGAGACACAAAAGCAGCCCACGCTCCTGCTAATACACACAGTGCATCAAGCCCCCAGAGAGCTCACCAAGATACATTTACAGACTCCCCCACAGGGGAACAGGGCAGTTCAGCCTCCATCTGTCTCCCTTGTAAGGCCTCCAGGCTCGGGGACATAACACTTTTCTCCCCAGTAAACAAGGTGCGGGCCACTAAGCTCCGCTCCCCGCTAAAAACTCCTTCGTGCAATTGACCACGGCTTATCTTACTGAATATCAATAATCATTTTTGTACTGTGCTTCCTTGGATACAAGCCAATTAATCTAGTTTGACTGTTTAAGGAAAGGAAAAGGAAACAAGAGAAACATGTAGCACCTTAAGGTTTGATATCTTTGCCCCTTTGCAACTTAACGTGTTGAGAATAATGAATTGAGGCAGAGTGCATTTAATATTACCATCCTGGGCAAAGCAAACCTCTTTATTTCAAGAAACAATAACTTCAAACTGGGAGAAAAAAGATTTGTTATTTATTATTTATTTTTTATACTTGTTTAGTTTGACCAGCCGCCCAAAACCAGGAGATAAACCCTTCGGAAAAGATTAAATTAATCACATCGCTTTCTGTAACTGTAGCCTTATAAGTGATGTTCAGTTGCGTTATAGTATGATGAAAACCGCATTGATGTCTGACCTTAGAATTTCAACAGAATGACAAAGTAAATGAAAAGCTCTGTTAATATCTCTATGTAGGAGAGTAATTCTGCCTTGGCTCACTGGCTCTTCAGCTGTCAGAACAGGCAGAGTACAGCTGCCTCTGCACTATTTGCAGGAGCAAAGAACATAAAGTACAAAATGTCAGAGGAGGTTGGAAGAACAGATTTAATTTACATCATGTTAGGAATCTCACTGTGAAACTTGACAGGTATGTCCTGTTCACGTTCAAGTGTCCACAACAGCAAGTCTGTCAAAGTACCTGAAAACACTTCAAAGAAACTCTTCACACTACAACACGATGGTGAGCACTGCTGCACGAATCTTGTGCAAACTCAGTCAGGCAAGTATTTAACAAGATGCTAATAGAAGCTAAGGACTATTAGACTTTTAGAAAGTAATATGATATTAAAAAGATTAAAGTGATTATGTTTAACTTTGAGTAATCTCATAAATCTCAGCAAATAAATTGGTGAAACAAATTCATCAAGTAAAAATCCTATTTGATGATAAAGAGCACAGCTGTCTTAGGAGGAGTTACAGGGATTAGCCTGTTAGGCAAAAACAAATAATTAGGCGAAGATTGTATTACAATTTCACTCGCTAATGAATCTGAATTACTACCTCGACTGTGTTGAGGAAATGGGTCCTCTTGGAATTGATGAAGTAACATAAAACACACTGCATCAGTTTCTCGTGCACCTGAGAGGCGTGTCATCAACCAGCAAGAAAAGGATCAGCCCTCTAAACTTCACAGGCTAACGACAACTAATCGGAGTGGGGATACTGCATTCCTGTTGTTTGGTGTGTAGTAACAGTGTACTAGTTCAGTAAAAGGTGCTTTACAATGAATCACACCATATAAGTTATATTAATTAAACTGCTGGACCATGGAGTCAACATTTGTGTTAGACACAAATGTTCTAATACAAAACCAGAATTATAAAGATGCTGAATTGAAGGCAATTGTCAATTAATTCTCATTACAAAGTGAACATTTCTAACGTGTGTTGACATGCCAACAACTGAAAAATGCACTAAAGCACTAAGCCAACATCCACTTAATTAATGGTTGCACCTGTGTTTAAGCATCTTCTGGAACAGATGAGTCACCGTGGGTGCGTTACGTAAGGATGCAGAGAATTTGTTTTGACTGACAAATAAAGCGCGTCAGGATTTTGAGTACAATGTGATTTCTGTGCTTATTACGGCATGGGCCTAACCTGCTGAATACTGTAGGTGCCTGCATCAGCCAGGTGGAACCGTACAACTCCCACCCACAAAGCACAGGAAGTGTCTAACCTTGAAGGCACTCAAGTGATAAATTGACAGTCATAACACTGCTGGCTTTTAACCAGAACCTTCCAGAGGATATTGAGTCTAGTCTGGCCAACTGCTTAACTTTGAGACCAAAAATTAATAAAGCGTACAAGAAAAAAAAAAAAAGAGGACTCAGACTGCAGAGTGAACTTAAGAACTAAAACTCAAGGATAAAATAACTATCAAAAGAGCAATGTTATGAAGAAGGTGTTGAAAAATAACCAGACACTGACAGAAGGAGAAAAAAATACAAATATATATATAGACAGACAGAAATAAAGCTAATTAAACAAATACAGGACAAAAATGTAGAAACAGAAAAAAGATGTAGATAACCACAGGGCGACACAAACACAGCCAGAGAAAGGATAGCGGTGCCTTAATAGAGAAAAACAGCGAGTTTGAAAAATACAAGACTATTACTGGCAGACAGAAACGTCGACACAAGGAGACTGAGACAGATGGAGAGATGTGTACTGTGCATAGAAAAAGACGGAATGACAGAGGGAGAGACCAACACAGACAATAGACGGACGGGCAGACAGACAGAGCGTCAGAGTTAAATCCAACTCATTCACAGGTGTGGGTGGGTGGATGAGGAGGAAAGAATGAGGCAGAGAAGGGGAGGGGGAAATTCAAATGTCTGGGTTTTCACACCGCTAATTTAGCTGTGCAGAGCCCCATCGCACCATTCTCTCACTCTTCCGCGCTCCTGTCGGAAACATGCTAATTAGGGAAGCCGACTGACGTGAGCGAGGTTTAAAGGGTAATTAGCATAAAAATCCTACATGCTGTATTTTTACTTACTCTAATCAACACCCTCACACGTACACATTTTTCAGATGTGAGAAAAAGCGGTTTGACGCAATTAAAATGAAAATTAGCATCCAGGAGGAAGGGGGGTGGGGAGAGGGAGACAAAATGTTCTCCCCTTGCATTTTGTTGTTTTTCTCGTCACAGCCCTGTTTTAAAGAGTTAGAAGAAAGAAAAACTGCAGATAATGTAATTGTTTTTACCAACAGAAGACACGTCGAGCACCAGTAAGGCAGTGTTTTCTGTGTAGCTGCTATCTCGCGCTCTGTCGCCGGCTGACAATCTTATCTCTGCCTCTCGGGACGCTGATTCACTGTACTCCACATACTGAAAAGTATTTCTTCTCTTATGCAGTCTCTCGTGAGTGTGTGGTTGAGGGGGGGCATGTTCTCTAGATAAAAAGATGATTGCACAAATGTTGGCTAACACTTTACTTGAAGTGGTGCTTAGAAGGCATCAAAACACTTTTTGGCTGATAATTATGACGCAAATAAACGTCATGCGTTTGAATATTGTATACCGGCATGATCTAAGTGCTTTTCTGACGTTTGACATCACGTTGGCTTTTGCGTTTGTCGCTTGCTTTCACTGCATTCGCATTCACATGACTCAGCACACACTTGAACAAAGAAGCACGCATGGTCTGTAGATTTTTTCCTCCTCATTCTGAAGCCATTTCCCACTGTTACAAAAAGCTTAAAGCTTTAAGCTGTGATCAAAAATCATAAAAGTCTCTGCGGGGTTAAGACTAGACAATGCTGTGCTGGGTGAAAATAGTTATTCCATACTGGGCTCCAGCTGATAAGCAGCAACAGACACAGTTACAGTAGACGTTTATCCATGAGATCAACATCACTTAATATTATTCTAAATAAGGTCTGGTTGACACTATACACACAGCTCATGACCAATTTCTGTCTTTAGGTCTACAGGTAGAATTCTTCATGACCCATATTGATATTGATTATTGATGATTATTTTTTAAAAGAGAAAGAGAAAAATGATGTAGTCTTCTCTCAAATAAAAAGTGAAAACACTGAATATATCAATGTTTCCGAATTCATGAAAGCTAGGAAACCACATTGTACCTTAACTTTAATCATTCCAAAATATAATTTCTTAAAATCACAGCACATACAACTTAGTGCAACGTCAAGACTCTCTGACTGTAAACACCCAGGAATTGTTCGCTGTCTTGTCTATGTACTTCCCCAATACCCCACAAAGACAGAGAGAAGGAGGAGCACTGATGTGACCTTGGAACTCCATCTCATAGCACCATATTGCCCCACACCTGGGATGCCCAGGGGGAACGGGAGACCCCGTCAGCCCTAGGAGCTCCACAGATGGACTTCAGCAGAGAGAGAGAATGCGTCTGGATATGGGGTAAAGCAGGATGGAGGATGTCCTACGATGCCTTTAGGGAACCATATGCTCAGCTGACTTACGCCAATGACACCAATGGCTGCAGTTGGTTCAGAAATAGGCCAAATGCTGTGTGGAAGCCTCTATTCTTCATCAATGTGAATGAATGTGAAGCAACAGAGTCTACAATAAATGTTATCATGAAAACGTAATGGATTAGTATGTAAGACACCACAGGTGCACAAACCCGGACTGTACTTAGCAAAGGGCTAGTAGTGGTAGGAGAATACGCCCGTTGGCCTTATATGCTACATAGAAATTCCAGATTCAGGCGTCTGTCAAATGCCCCTTCTGTACTTGTTTCATCAAAATTTCCCACTTGTCTCTGCAATCTCTCCATCTTCTTTCTCCCAAGAATAAACCTACAATAAACCACTTTCAGCCATAGTTGAGGCAGCAGCAGTGCTAGAGTGGCCCTGCCCTTCATCCGTATCCTAGGTCCAAACCTATGAATCACTGTCCACACTTCTGATCTAGTCAATGATAGTCATGTTCCCCAGCTGGAGGTACTCGCTACAGGCACATTCATAAAAAGATAAATAGGAAAGTTTTAGATCAACACAGCTGTACAGACAGTTGGGACTTGACCTACGCAATTAGATTAGTCTGGCTAATTCTTTTCTAAAACATGTGACCAGTAATAACCATATGCTAGTGACAACATATATATATATATATAAATATATATTTAAAAAAAAATAATAGATACAGATAAATGCTAGTGGAGTTGGTGTTCAAAGACACGCTCGCTAAACGAAATCGTCCTGTGAAATATGATGCGAGTGCGTGAATGCAGTACCAGTACAGATACCTCTCATTACCATAATGAGACAGTAGAACATACTCTCAAGTGTTCTGGCCACCTTCTAAACTAATTCTGACAATGTACTAAGTATGATTCATGAACGATCACAGATACGATATCTGATGGGTTATTCTTTTACTGAGATTCTTTTACTGTTCTTTGCCATTTTCACGTGCCCTTTAAGCTGGTTGCCTCGTTAGAGCTTGTCACTGTTCCTAAGTCGTCCCTGCAAACCACTCCTGATGTAAAAGCGTACAAAGTTGCTAGTCTGACATGTGAGCAAGGTGTTGCTGATGCTGATGATAGCACACAGGCAGAGCGGCAGCAACGTGGTTGCCAAGACAATTATCACCTCCTGTATCGGCGTCAGAGGTGAAAGTCCCGCCCAGCCTGTCCCTGTGGTGATGTCACCGTTACCACGGAGACTCCACACACCAGACCAAAAGCAATGCTAAAACTGTCAGGGGAGCGAGGGGGACGCCGCTCCTCCCCTCTCCGAAATGCCACCACCCTCGTCTCCCATCGTCTTCAGCCTTTCTAACCACCTCGTGCCATTTCCCTCAGAGCGGAATGCCATCTGTGCTCTGAGAAACAGGCCCACTTTCAGCTCGGGATCTTTTATCCGCTCTTCCTCCCTGTCTTCTGTCTCACAGGATGCTGCTGCAGGGGTTGCACCAAACCCTTTCATGTCAGAACCCCGTAAATTAGTCCACATTAGTTCATCCCCCCAAGAGAAGATTTGTGACTCAGTGTTGAATTACAGGACTGACTAGACTCTTTTTAGAAGACTGGAAACTTACTCTTGCTGTACATCATCAATATGATTTTTAAGTAAGTCCATTTCCGTTAAATGAGTTTAAACAAAACATTTGTTCTCCTAGGGCCCAGAAGCCCATGAAGGACCCTGGGGTTCCTAAAATTCCTCCATTACAGCTCCATACAGAGACCACAGTCAGTTAGCACAAGACAGAAAGTTGCAGGCCAAACCTAATGTTCTTTTTCTCCAAAGGGGTAAATGTAATAATGAGTAAGCTTCTTCTATGCAGCTGTCAGAAAGATCACATTGCAGCCCCAATGAGCAAGCATAAGTGTGTGTTACAGCAGAGAGTATTTAACAGGCTGAACTGCCATCTGCATTAGTCTATATAAACAATCTGGCTGCTTCAGCGAGTCAATGATCTGATGAGCCAGGCAGATCATTAAAAATCATATCTCTTTTCTCACTCTCCGTTATCTTTAGTCTGTTATTTTCAATCTATGATCGTCATCATCATTTTATTCATCATGTTTTTTATCCTTATCATAATATTATTTTTCTTTCGCTTCCTATCCTGTTTATGCTTGTGTTATCTTTTTCATCCCTGTTTGATCTTAGAGTGGCAAAAGGCTGCGATTAGCAGAATAAGCCTTGTATATCACAGGAATTTGACAAGCTCTGCTGGTAAATTTGAACAACACGCTTATAATAGCCATATTAGTCAGCTGACACTAAAAGCGAGGTGAAAAGTAAGGATACGCCAAAGCAATATGGTCCTGAGGGACGGCACTAACATACCAAATTGGATGGCAGTTAATAGTTTCACTCAAAAGCACAAAGGTCAGTTTCAGTCATTAAAACACGTAATGCAAACACTATGTGTGTTCTGTACAGTACGTCTGAATCTGAATGTCCTGTGCATCCATGCATTTAGAAGAACAAAAGAAAAGATGCAATGGCTGCAAATTGGATGTCACAGGGTGTACTCGACCAAGAGATCCCTTTAGATTCCACTTACTGTAACTCTCTTCCTTAAGGACAGAAAGTCTCATTTGCGTGCTGTCACATCCAGTCCATTTGATTCCTCTGATCCTTTCTGTAACGGCCAGTTAAATAGCCAGTAATGCCTTTCAGCCTGTTAGTGCTGGACGCTAGTGAGCCCAGACAGACTGGGATGGACATATGGAGGGAGTCTGGCGACAGACTCGCTGTCCTGATGCCAGCTCCTCAGAAACATTCATACACTCACTGTGTTACACACATACACCTACATATACACACACACACACACACACACACACACACAGGCACATATCTGTTGTCCAGGGCTGTGAGCCGTTCCTACTTCCCGCTGTATAATTATTTCAGAACCTGTTCCACGCTAGCATCGTGGGAATTTTGGAACCTTCTTGATTTCCCATCGTCCTTTTCAGCCAATGGCAGGGATCCAGGATAAAGGCTGGACCACTCTCTGTACTCGCAAATGCCCACCCACCGAGTGGGAGGAAGGCACGGGAGATAAAAGCAAAAGTAGCAAGCACAAAGCTCCGTTCAAAGAACAGTCCGGCACGGGCCGCTTCCCTACCTCACATGCCTGTCAGCTCATTGCGTGTCGGTTGTGTGGTGCCTGTTGTCTGGTCCCAACAGCTGGCCTGAGTCCATTCCAAGAGTCACAGGCTGAGTTCTGTGTGAAACAGCAAAGTATTATTGGAAGGCCAGGCTGACAATAAAACCACTTGCTCTCTCTGTTATTTGTACACATGCAGAATTCAACATTTCTCTGCTTGGTTTGATTCCAACTGGATTTTGTTTGATGCAGCAGCGGCGTATATAAAATTAGGTCATAATTTTCTTTTTATTACTGTAAAAAAAGGAGGATATTTACATCAATAAACCAAAAGCCTGTAAATATTTAAATAGTATTCATTTCACCTTTGAAATGTTATAACATCATTCTGAGGAGTCGCAGTAGGGCCGTTATTCAGTGTATATTCAGAGAGAAGTAACGAAGTAATGCTATTCAATTCATCAGATGATGATTCTGTGTCTAGACAGCAGCAGTAAAAGGCTCAGGAAACATTTACATCAGTATAACGATATTATAGTTTGACTGGATTTCACAACAACTTAACAATAAAGAAAAACTTGTTTCTGAAACTGAAATTTGCTAATGAAGTGCTAATGTTTCCTCAGTATCTTTGCACATACCAAAACCAGTTTGTGATTACACTTCTGGGTCAAAGCCAGCAGGTGTACCAAAACAATCCAGTACAGCAATCGATCCAGGATGGGCTTAGCATCGATCTTAGCATTGTGTCCCATCATCGCTCCATCCAACTGTTGTTTAATCCTCCCTTCTCCCAGACAACAGCAGCAGATGGGCTTGTTCCTTTGTGAATAATGAATGCCCCAGGATATTGTGCAAAGCAGCAAAAACCCTGTTTCCTACACATTTTACACTAACGTTAATTTGGCGTGACTCGACCTGAGGATAACCTGCCGTCCACCCGTCATTGTCTGCCAATGAAATCCAAACTTGTATTGTGTGAGTGAGAGGTGGGAGGCAGAGAGAAGCGAATAACCTGACCTCTCCCAGAGCTCTGTGAAGGTTAGAGAGCAGCAGGGGCCTGCAGAGTGCTGAGGGCCAATAACACACATAAACACAGATTCACATAATGCGCGTGAATGCACCCAGACATACAAAGAGACACGTCAACACACGATCCTACAGTACATGCACTGGCCTTGACATGCCTAGACATCCCTGTCCACATAGAATCACAGCACAAATACACCCATCCACTTCTTTATGTCACACATGTCAGCTCATGGCCTGAAATATGGAGCCTGAAATACAGTCTGAAGAAAAGATGGCAAAACGAGCATCTAAAAATCAAGAAAACAGCTGGAGACAATGCTCAGTGAACCACACAAGAAAGCTGCACAACTTCAGCCAGTGTGATATGTTAATTACAATTTTTAGCCCTCTCTAACTCTTGGCTGGGGGGCTTGCACAACCGAAATGCCCGACATCCTTCACTCAGGCGATGCTACACCAGACAAAAATATTTCATCGCTAATATTCTAAAACGCAAACAATAGCAAATGATCCACATGAAAAAACTGATTTCTGTAGAAAATCATCCAGCAGCTTTTAGGGATTGGTAGTATAAACAGTTCTAGTGCTGTGATTAATCTGACTGCAATGTCTACTTTTACACTATTTTAAGCAAATGACGGCAAAAGGGACTATGAAAAACATGCAAAATGAAATTAGCTAGCGTCACGCAGGTACAAAACAAACTGTATCTGTGCCTCAAACAGCCCTGGGAAAAGAATGATAAATGCATGACAGCAAATACAAAGACAGCTGAAAGCCAAACTAAACAAAACACAATTACAGATGTGTTTGCGCGTGTCGCACTTTATGACAAGTCATACAGAGGAAAAAGAAACCCTGTACCAGGCAGGAGAAAAGCTGCACCCTGACCACAGAGGGGATGTATTAACAAAACCACCTGAACAAACTTAAGTACGTGGGACGGGAGTCTCCATTGCAGATCAACCCAAAAACTAATCTAACATGACGACATACCTTCATCTTCACATCCTTCCTGCTGCACATTTTATATGAAGTGCAACACTTGTGTTGGTTTTACACATCTTTTCTGCAGTTGCCTCAGTTGTCTTTGTGTGAATAGCGTTGTAATTCTAATGAGATTAGAGCTCTATCGGCGCACACATAAGGTGACAGACTCTTTATTAACCACTCAGAATAGACCTAATTTAATGACACTGCTTTGGAGTCAGTTAGAAGCTCACAGCCTAGCAACAAGGTACAACAGATGTGGGTGTTAGATTTGTCTGTGGGCGAACATGTAACACTGGCAAGTGTCTAGTTTATTAAATATTGCATTATTAAAAAGTAGATTGATTAGATATGCTTGAGGTCTGTGCTGCTGAGTATTTCTATAAGTTTGATAAAGAGATTCTAATATAGCTTGATGCCTTGTTTGTTTTTTTCATTATCATTTATATATATTCAGCAGCCACTGATAGCTAGATAGAAGTTTTATTCCATTATGAAGAACATAACTTTATTGTTAGTTTAAACACAGATGGGTTGGACACTGAGATTTGTAACAGAAACTTTGAGTAATTATTGTTTTTCAGGTTCTTTTTGTAGGTAAGAATGTCCCCTCGTGTTTTCCTCGCTGTAAAATATATACAAGCAGCATTGTGCAGGTAGGCATGTTATCACCCATTTAAGGCCCAGTTGGGGAGGGGCAGATATATCTCGGCTCAATTAGTTGCACTGTCACGGCAGGTTGGTGTGCCGGTGGCTTGATGGTCCTGGCTACCGGCAGCTCAGCTGTAAATCAGACTGTGTGTAATAGGCTTCACAGCAGTCTCCAGGGCTGAGTGTTTGTTAGCGCCCGCACAGTCTTCTGTGTGTGTGCATGAGGCATGCCAGAGCACAGGACGATGGCTTTCCAGCATTTTATCGGCCGTTTGGTAATGATGGCACAGGGTGGAATTGATGCAGGCCTTTAATGGCGGCTGGTAATTTGTGTTAATGCTTTCAGCCAGAGCCCTCTGGAGACTTTCAACAAGGAATTTTATGCCTCCAAATGAGGGAAAGGTCACCGACTGCTGTATTCCATCGACCAGACGGGATCAATGCAGCTAATGTTCTCGCCGTAACTTTGTTGTTTCGCCTGTTTAGAAAATCAAAACCATATTTATGACGGTCATTTTATCCTTCCCTCTTGGCCGGCCAGCAATCGGCACACAGTGCTCAGATGAATGCTGTAAACCAATGAATCTTTCTTCATGCACTGCCATTTAAATTCCCAGCTTTGTCCCTTTGTGCCAATTTCAAAGCCCCTGTCCCCTAAAATATTTAAGTGTGGACTAACCATAGAGCAACAATTTGGTTCAACTCAGGGGGTATTATCTCCAGCGAGCAGAGTGTAGCCCTGGCAATCAAAGAGACGCCTTCTGCAGCCGAGAGAGGAGCAAGAGACACAGAGCAGGGAAATAATTAGATGACAGAGATCGACAAACACATCAATAAAATGAAAGGATAGTGTGTACACGGAGCAGGAGGAACAAATTGAAGAAAACAGCAAGAGACCTCCTCATTTAGGAAAGTTCATGCATCCTATCAAAGCAGAGCACAACAGTTAAGTATTGCCCAACATTAGTTGAATTGTAATTGGCTTTGGAATAAAAATGGAGGCAGCTAAAGAAGCAGGTTCAAAACTGATCCTGTCTGCTGACCATCATTTTTATTTATTCAGCCAGAACAAATGCTTTTCTTGCATTCACATCATGCCTGCTGTGCAAGGCGCGTAAGAAGTCTCGTTTCTTCCATCCACCGACACGTGAGGCCCTCGCTTCTGTGGCCCATGCAATGATGCACGGCTGTATCTGTGTACTCACAATTATGCCTGTGAGGCTGACAGTGTGCCTAGGCAGTGGCGTGTGATGGACAGAGGCGGAGGGAGAAATCAGTGTGTAGCTGATATTAGAATCAGCAGCTGACCCTGTCACCCCCGTCCTCTCCTGGCTTCATTCATACCTTACACTCTTTTTCTCCTTTTACTCACATCTCCCGTCCTATTATTCACTTGTCCTTTGTCAACACATGTCAGCTACAGCATCCTCACTCTCATCCTCCTCCTCCACACGCTCCGTGTCCCTTTGTGCCTGTGCTAAAGTGTTTTCGAAGGCCCAGAAACAGCTGTTAAAAGGACCAGTCACAGGTGACTTCTGCCATCAATAAATCAATAATAGATTTAAACTAAGTTCTCACAAAATGCCAACAATTACGAAGGTGACAACAAACAGAATTCTTGTTATTGTAACAAATCATCCAAAATGAAACAGGATTCAACATAATAATGATATAAGGCAAATTGTTAAAGAGTTAGAAAGACTTGATGTTTGGCAGTTTTATAGCAAGTTATAAAAATCAGAAAAAAGAAAATTATTTCAAAAGCGTGAATCTCAACAGCCTAAGAGGTTTTAGAAATAATTATATTTGTGTCATTTGTGCAGCACAGTCTTTCCTCTAATATAACTAATGTCCTACATGAAAAGCCTGCATCGGTCTGTGCTGTACCAGTTTAGGTCAGTTTCGGTTGATAGCTGATCACATGAGAAGCAGCTGGTAGCAGTGATCGCGCTAATGCTGGCTACAATAGCCCATCAGCAGTTTCCTGTCACTTCACAGTTGAAATCTTTGATCTTAAATCTTTGGATTTTACCTGATTAATAAAGCACATTTTTAAAACAAACTTTCCAATTTGTAGGCTGTTTGTCCCCCCCCCCCAACCTGAGATCATATTTAAAGGAAGAATTAACATACTGCCCAGCTGCAGTCATAAAGTTAAATCCTCAAGCACTACTCCATATTTTTAAAATGAGCTATGAAGTACATCCAGTCTAGACCAGAACTGCGAGGCAATCCTGAACACCTTTAAAGTCACTGCATCCCCAAACAAACATCACCCTCAGGGAAAATGCATCAATTTCTTCCTTGTTAAAAAAACAACAACAAAAAAACAACACACCAAATCACATTACAATTCAAATGTGTTCATTTAAAGCGCCCTTTTTAAAAACATCTCCGAGGCATACAGCACCATGTAGTTGCTGGCGGTGGCTGCAAATGATAAATAATAAAAGGAGCCTTACTTCATTAGAGGGTGACATTATGTTCAGAATAGATATTGCGCTATGAGACAGAGTGTACAATAACACAATGACAACCATCAGCCACCACCGCCACCATTTCCCACCCCAGCCTCTTGCTGTTGACAACCCAGGATTGCATATCTTGTGGAGTGCACCGGAGTGAACGTTGTACACAATACAGTACAGCACTCACAATAACACAAAAAGATATTTCCCAATGTAAGCCATAATTATTTCTCTCTGCGTAATTTAATCCACCGAGTGCATATTCAATTGCGATCCAGGTTTCTTGGTGCGCTGCGAGGTGCTCGGCGCGATTGTCTCTGAAATTGGATTATGATAACCTGTCACTGCTTTAATTCTATAAGATATTAGAGGTGGTGGCAGAGGAGCAGAGTAGCGTGCAGTGTATCAAAATGGGTGGTAGCGACGATGACGGCAGGGGCTTCAGCATCAAGAGAGACGTGTTTAATGCGCGTTTCATTCTGTGTTTCCTTAGAAGGGGGAGAGGGGAATAATGTGTGTCTAGTCTGACCCCTCAACACAAGTTATTTCCTGATCTCTGACATACCCTTTAAATATCCATTAACAGACAAAAAGTGGGGAGTGGAGGGGGAGGAAAGTGGAGGTGTGGTGGGCAGGACAGGGTGCTGGGAAATGAAGGCTGGAGGGGCCGAGGATAGTCATTTTCTGCTTGTTATGAACTGCAGACAGAAGGAGGCGTTTCTACTTTGGTGTCTGACTAATGGACAAGGTCAAATGGTCGACTTCTATGTTTGCTGCTACAGTTTTAATCATCTCCAGCAGGCCCAGAATTCCTGCTTTCATCTACAGTATGTGCCATGGAGTTAAAGAATCAGCTCACCTCTTTTCTTATACAGAACTTGTGTCAGTAGATGTCAAAATTTTAAGCTTTGTGTGTAAGGACAGAGCATCATCTTGAAAAATGGGAGCAAATTAAATATAAATTGAATCAAAGAACCATCTCAACTTAATTGTTAAACAAAGTCTTCAATAACCATCAAGATTCAACTTCATACAGTCAGTTAACAAATCTAACATTAATTCTAAGACACGCAGTAATTAAATTTTTTGTTCATACACTGTTAACAGAACAGAAGGGAAACTTTACCTAAAGCAACTTGGACATTTTTAGCTGAAAACTGATGCAGGACCAAAGTCAGGTCATTTCGAGCAGGTCAAAGTGAACTCATTATCTTTGATATGGTATATTAAAAAAATCACTGCAGCGTGAAAAAGTTTTTAGAGGTGAGCTGGGGGGGTGAAAATGAAATGTTTTGCTACTCCTTCACTACCACTGCTCTTTAATTGGTGCAGCGTTTTCCAGCTAACAGAAATAGCAGCCTTTTCACAATCTGCAAGACGTGGGATGTTTTCAGCAAAGCTCAGACTTTCGAGTAGCTTTCAGATATGAGATATTTAAACTCTCCAAAATCATCTTTAAAGTAAGTAACTCGTGTCCACGTTGCAGCTGACTCCTACGCTCCTTGGCATTTCCATTTTGACTCCTCTACATGAAGGCTGCACACTGGGCACATACCGTAGCACAATCCGCCGTGGTTGGAAAGACACCTCTTTGTTTGGCCCTACTGCCTGCTGCCATTTTACGCTGCCGTTCTTGACAGGATACAAATGTGAGACTAAAATTAAGCATCGTGATGGAGGTGGCCTCCTGCTGCTCCTCTCCTATCGAACACAAACCTGTAAACACACGCCTTTGCCTTCATGTTCTTCTATGTGAGAGTTTCTCAGGGTTGCAGGGTGCAAAGTCAAACTACAGAAATAAGCTTTTGCGTCATTGCTGTTGAAAGTTTGTATCTTGTCTCCTTTCCTTGTTACAGCTGACGATGACTCGTATATATTTGACTGCAACCCTAGCCTTGGAGATTTCCCCTCCCTAAAGCTGGTCAAGGTTAACGTTCTGTTCAAATGAACAGAGATCTCAACATATTACTGTGAGCACTTACATTTACTGTAAGAATTTGGCTGCACTTTAGCTTCTATCAGTAGAGAGCCGGTGACAAAGCATGGCAACCAGCATGGCTTCAGCAGCTGTAAGGCCCTGAGATCAGACGTGCATTAGGCAACACTCACATAAGAAAATGTCCATGGCAACCATCCTTCACCACTGCTGCTATGAGTTAAAAGCTGCAGAAGGAAATTCTGTATAAACTCAAGACAACACAAAGAGAACGCTCAGAAAGTTTGTGGAATTCTCAATCTGGAAATTCCACTGTAGATACAATGCATTCCTTAAAATGTGCCTCTGACCACAACTGGCTGTGGGCAAAGTCAACAGGTGGAAACAAAGAATTTTTCACTTCAAGTCTGTGATCGTAAGCAGATGCATGGCCCTTTTTCTGAAGATGTAGATAAATGTGGCTCTGCTGGAGCTCACTTCTCTCCAGCTCGAATGATGACAGAAACACTTTATGCACTTCTTCCAACAACGTATGGAGGCATATGAGGCGTATAATGCCAAAAATAAATACTAGAAACTGGTATTAAGCCAGCATTCTTCATTTGCTGCTCTAATCACAACATCCACCAACATACAAACTGTCTTATTTCACATTTCAGACATTTGCTCTGAATATATGCCCAGAACGTATTTTTGCATGATGTACCAAAATGAAGAGGTGTCTCCCAACACTGACTTAAAGCTATGCAACGGCCTGCAATTCACATCAAAAGGAGCTAGTTGATGTCACCGTCTATTTTTGCCTTCAAACGCTCTTGCTCCCAGTGGTATAGTTTAGAAGAAGGGGCCCCATGTGTGGAGCAGAATGTCTCGGTGGAAGCTTGCGTGGCTTGCCTGCCTCTTTAAACACAGAGGAGAGACAGCTCGTGACAGACACTATGATTCACATCAGTTAGCATTAAATCAAGGCAGCAGGAAGAAGAAAAAGAAAGAAGAAAAACGTGTGGTAGATGTCTCGTGTTTGGTTCATGCTGTCACGAAAATGTGATGAGGTCTTCATTTAGAAACCTGCCTCTGAAGGATATTTATAGCACAGCATCTTCCAGCAATAGGTCAAAGATGACAATGACAATAAAGGCTGCAGAATTTGCTGAATATTGCAGATGTAGCTTCATCTGCGTGTACCTCGTCTCCATCATATGATCTAATCTAAGCATCGGTTTAAGTGCCAGATTTGAACCAAACCCATTAAATTAGACATTATTTCAATAAATGCTTCTTTCAGGGCTAATGATGCATTTATGCTCGATTTGTTAGACGACTAAGTTGAGTTGTGTTGAGAGACCTGTAGGCCTAATGGTTTGTGCTTACCTATGCTTTATTGTGCACTGAGTAAATCCCATCTCCATCAAGTCCCTCTAATCAAAGAGAACTTAATGGAGGCATGATAAATAGACTCTTACTTCTCTCAGCACACCAACTAAAGCAGACTTAATTGGCGATTGCTAGAAAAACACACGTTTCAGCCAAAAATCTACGTTTTAAAGCTTTCGTCTACATGTTTTACACCTATCGTGTCCGTCTTTTTCTCTAAAACAAACACAATTGTTCCAGACATCCCCAGTTATTGCAAAGCCATGCAGACGCTGCAAAGAAACAGGCTTTTATAATGCCAGCAGTCAGAGGAGATTAAAAAACATCGCTGTGTCTTGTTTGGTTTTTTTTCTTTGCACCATGGCAGATGCATCACAAACGTGGGGGGTGTGGAGGGTTGTGTGCGGGCATGGAAACGGCTACTGTGTCTTTTTCTTCAGAGCACTGATTCAGAAGTTGGCACCACTTCCACTCTGCCGGGTCCTCCCCCTCACAAGGCCTTTTCTCTCCGTTTGATGCCTGTGTCAGTTTCTTTCTGTCTCTCTGTCTTTCTCTAATTTAATAATCCCACTTTGAACTTTATCATGCAAAGGCCCGACTTTGCTGGCTGAGCAGGAAGGAGGGCGAGGGGGGAGGTGAAAGACGTGTTTCGCCTTCTGCTTTTATTGGCTGTGAAAAAGTTAGAGTAAGGAGAGTTAATGATCAGCTTCCTGCCGTTTAAACCTTCTGCAGCTGATGTCAAACATAAAGCACCAGCGTTGGTTCACTGATGAGTTGTCTCTACACTGTGTAAGACTAAGTGAGCACAACTAAAACTGATTCTGAATTGGCTCCTCGCTGCTTCTCTGTCACAAAGGATTCCTGAGGTTTTTTTCTTAGCTAGAGATCAGATAAGCCTCAGATCTGATGAACGTTCCACCTTTTGATCGTTAAAAAAAAACCCTTTGGTAAGATTCCTGACTTTGGCACCATCCAGTGGTTGTATTAATAACAAATACTGCTTGTTTTTTTTTTACTTGAATGAGAATAATAATAAATAATTTGTCATGCTCATGACGTACATCTGTTACATGTGGTGTGTGAAAACAACAAATGGTACCTATCAGTGAGATGATCACTACTCATCTGTGCAGTATCCGGCAGTCTTTGAAACATCAGCCTGAGGTTATGTCTGGGGCAGCAGGTTATCTTGTGTGAATACAGCCAATCAGACAGACCTGTGCTGAGATGCACAATGGCTCTGGCTCAATCCTTGACCTTTAATGAATACATGCGTGTGTATATATGTATGTGTACAAATGCTGCATATACCACAGAGCACTCGCTTCATAGAAAGGACCAGAGCTGAAAGAAGCCCAATCGAAGAAAAAAACGTGTTGATAAAACAAAAAAAGAACGGAAAAAGTTTAAGGGAGGCAAAACAGACTTCCTTTATGAAGTGGCGTTATGAAGAGAGAGCATAGGGCGGAGTGACAAGAGGAGCAGGTATGTAAAAAAGAAAATGTAAGGAAGATACAAAGGTTTCAGATCTCTCGTAGATGTAGGTTTATTCTGGAAATACATCACAGCAAAATGAACGTTGCTTATGAGATGAAACTTTATGCTTTAATGCACTTTTGAACTAATGTCTAAGTCTACATTTTATACAAAATCTTTGCGAAAAGACTTAAGACTAAATCCTTACGTTCGTCAGTTAAGGCTAGAAAACCTTGAGAAAAATTATGAGAACTGGTAAATTCCATGAACAATATTAATTGAATGCATGTCCTTTTATCAGTCACTATGAAAGAATGGCACCTAACATGAATCCTTTCAAGAAAACACTCAATGTCCTCAAGATCTGCTCAACCTTGGGTTTAAAAATCTACTTTAATAACATAGACTTTCATTTTTTCTGAAGTGCTAGAGTTATATATATGTATATATGTATATGTATATATATATATATATATATATATAAAAAAAACAGTAATAATCAGGGACAATAACATACTTCAACACATTTCACTCTCAGTAAATTCAGTGGCAACAACCAAACTCTTGATACGTCACAAATCTTGGAGAGAAACTACTTTATCTCCATTGAATTTAACAGCTCTCTTGTTTTATTATTAAAGACGGTGTGAAATAAAGTTTGTTGGCCTGGCTTAAAGACTGTGATTCATATATGAGCTCTTCCTTACAAAGTCACAAACACAAAAGTAGAGTATAAGCATTGCATCACATGGACTGAAAGCATTGCTGCAAGGTTCCAGGCATCCTCCCTGCTGTTACACGTTTACAAATCAAAGTCACACAGGCATATAGTCGGATTCTGATAGATCTATAAAATTATGTTTAAATTAATTACACATAGATATGTTGGTCTATATAAGCCATTCATCAAGTCCTCAAAGAAGATAACACATGACAACCCTATGAATTGTCTGGAAGCATCTGCAGCATGCCATACACTCAGCAGTCATCTAGTAAGCAGAACTGATCGGAACAGGCACCGCGATTCAACACACAGTGAGGGTTGACACCTTGAGGTAAATGAAAGGTGATGTGAGAGTGTATAGATTGTTTTGTCAGAGCGGAGATTCGGCAGATTCTCTGTAACAGGTGCCACGTTCATTTTGCTTCTTCAGTCAGGATGACATTTTAGAGACCCGACTGTGAAATAAGTTCCCCAGTAGGATTAACTGAGATATACCAGCAGGTGAGGAAGAAAACATAAACACCAAGACTGAGAATTGGAATCTTGAACCTTGAGCAAGACACCAACACTGACAATACGACTGATTTCAGTCTCACTGATATAAAGAGACTAAGAAAAACGGCCATATTAAAGTTACGCGGAAAGCTAATCCAGACAAATTGTTACACATAAGGAACAGTTCTACACAAGTCTGCTTAAGTTAGCAACACACATGACAAAGTTATGAGTTAATCAACCAACTAAGCTAAGAGGCTTCACAAAGAAAGATCAAGGTCAGAAATCACTGCGGTCATCATTGGGAGTTGCATCAGTTGCATCCACCTTCTTTCGGGAACTTTACCTGAGACCACTACACTGAGTGAAGAAATAAAGAAATGCTTCTACAAGGCTACAATAAACACATCACAACACGTTTCTCCCTGACATAATTGTGTTCCAAGTTCAAACGTTATCCCTAGGATCACCCAAGCCAACTAAATAATGAATCATGAATGAAATGTTGCAGAAATAAGCCTTCCATCAGGCACAAACTAACATATTGTATCATCGAGTAGCTGTAATGCAGCTGGATTTCATTTATATGTGACAACTTAATGCATCTCTAGTATGTGTAGTGAAATTGGATTTCCCCCTTTTCTCTCCAAAGCAGATTGTCAGGCACATCACTTTCACTTGTCATATTTACATGCTTTAAATCTGCCAGTAAACACCTCGTCTTGTTTGTTCCTTATCCTGAAGCGTTCCCGAGCAAATGTTACCGTTTGTGCTGCCTGCCACTTGTTTGACTCAGGTTTTTTTGTCATCTTTTTCTTCCCTATCGGATCAAACGGCACAATGGTAATGGAAGCTAGACGCGGTTTTAGAATCGTGTGAGAAGGAGAGGACATCACACAGGAAAAGCACGGGACCGTTGCACTCATGCCCTCGACTGCTGGGGTTATTTCGAGCTCTGCTTTTAACCTTTCCATGCAGGTGCTGAGATTTCTGACCTTTACACCGCACAGTTTCCCGCTGCCTATAAGTGCTTCTGATAGTTATGGAGTGGGGCTCTCTAGCACGTATGTTCGTGCGCGTATTGAAAATTCACTTCTATTGTGTTCGAGCGTTTCAAGAGGACAACCTTGTGTTTGTAATGTTGATTCTGTGGGTGCTGCAAAGCTGCAAAATCCAGATGCAGGAAACTCGATTTGACACGAGCACAGTGAGGATTACCTGTGTCCAGACATTCACTGCCTTACAGACAATAAGAACGGCCATCACTCAGTCTTAAAGGTCAACGTGGTGAAACAAGGGGCTCCACTAGGCCGGAAATAACCCTAGAAAAGACCCACAGGGGAGGAAGACGAGGGAGGAGATGGGAAGACTGGGAGACAAAGATGGTGGCTGTCTCACCTCAACACAGCAGGTTTATATCAGTATCCTGACCTCTGACCTGGCTTGACACTCAACAGCTTCAGACACGTTTTGTGCTTATTTAGATCCCTGTGTTTAGTGAAAGCATTTAAACACTAAGTTTGTGAATCAACTCTGGCCATCACTAGTTTAATATGTATGAAGAGAACAGGGATCTTTCTATGAAGACAGTACAGAATATAAAACGTGGAAGAGTAAAACACAAATGGTAGCAAATACAAATGATTCACAGTAACAAAATGATTCTGGTACAGTATTAAATATTTTCCATGTCCTCTCCCTACTGCTCTCCCTCCACACATCAGATCTACATTTCGCTTTGTACCCACATAACTTCCTGAACCATGTATGTGGGTGGAGGTTCAGGAACACATGCACACAGAGACAAGTAAAATCAATACGTCTTTCAGCAGACTGCTGTTGTGGCTTGAATGTGAATAAACAGTTGTATATTTCAGCTGAGGAATCAATGGGTGTGGACAGATGAATGGCAGACAATGACAAATCTAAACAGGACAAAAAGTATTGCGTGTGTTTGTGTATTTAAAGGACATTCTGGCCCGTCCTCAAAACTTCACAGTTTGAGCATAAGAAGTGAGTGAAATCCTCTTTTTGTCCCCCCCTTTCCTGCTGTTACTGCGTCTCCCTTCCTCCTGTGTCTAACTGCTCTTTCACTCTCAGAGGATCGATAGCGTGATGGATTACTGACAGGTACCACACACAGGAGACATGCTATCAAACACTTCCTATTCAGACGCATTTCAATCACTCTCTGCCATTGGTAACTTGCTTTCCCAGGTCGTTAAGGCCGCTGCCCTGGTTCACGCTCTGCGATTGGCTGCTTGGTTTCTACCTCTGACACAAACATTTATACACACATTTGCACCTTGCGCTCACACTGAGGTTGAACCCCTGACATTTCAGTGTGTTTTTTGTGAAGTTCACTGCGCTGTGTGTCTGTCTATCAGAGGACGGCGGTGACTCTTCAGACAATGGCCTGTCAACGCTAATCGATTATATCTGTGGTGCCGGGTGACAGCAACGCAAAGGTCTGGGTTTACAGCTGTGGACTCCTGATGGTCTTACACAGTATCACAAACAGGGAAAAATAGTGCACACGAATATTTCATATACACAAGATCTAAAGCTGCGTTATTCCAAATAGACAAACGCAATTCAAAAACCATGACAGAGGCAAGGACCTCCAAATCTCAGTTTAACCACGTAACTTCACTTTTGGAAGCAAATCTGGCATTTTGTTGACAATTAGATTAGGGCCCGTCAATGTTTTTACAAAGCCACAACCACAGATAACTATTGACAGGCTGACAGATCAAAGTTGATCCTTTTGGAACACAAAACACCCTGGAGATTACTTTACTGTTCGTCATTGTTATAAATATAGTAAATTGGCCATTTGCAAACTCCCTGATCATTACTTTTTCTCCGGCTCTGTTGGAATCTGTGAAGTTGTGAAGTCACATCCACGTTTATGTCAGAACGTATCATAAATGATACTAACAAAATCCAGACTATATCAATACATATTTTTAAATATCTGAATCAACTACATCTATCTGCTCAAAGGAATTTATTCACACACAGATGAAGCTAACTAATGATATTCATATGGCTCACACCAGGTGCTGGTGTTGGTATGCCCTAATGGCTGAAGAACACAAAGGCCTGTTTGAGGCTGTCACTTTGATCCTAGCAGCTCAGCGCTCCTGTGGCTCTGCTTCACTAAAACCTTTATAAGCCATATGTTGGGGACACCATAAACCAGCCAATGCAGCATTTACATTACACAGAAAGAGAATCAAATCACAGTGGAACCTAGTGATACACGCAACACATGTTATTCGACCTATATTCACTTGCTCAACAGTCCAGAGGTGCATTGCTTACCAAAACTTTCCATAAGTCATTCAAAGGCAAAGTCCACCCTGAAGGGTGCATTACATATTCTAATTCAACTGTTCGAAACTTGAGTGGGGTGAAAACATGGCTGGGAGATATTGTACATCTTTGCAAATGATTCTCAGAGGGACAGAGGGACAGTCTTACATTTTAAACAGCGCTGAATTCTCAGAGTCAAGAATGAAACTACGGGGTGACAGTTCATTCCCAACAGGAAGCAGCAGCGGCACAAAACCAGCACACCCCGAGGAAGGCTCTGGGAAATGTCAGCTGTGTTCCAGCTCTAAATCCTTTTTTTTGTCACTGTATTGACTTACAGTTGAATCTCTTGCACTAGTCTAAATTTTAAATACCCTTAAGATCAACATTATTTCAAAATTAGAAAGAAAGCACCAGGGGAATTTCCACTGGCCTAGATCTATCTACCCAAGCCTGGCTCTAGCTCCAGCTACAGACAGTAATTACACAGATCGGTTTTTGCATTTGAAGTGTGTCAGTTGAAGGCTGGGACAGTTTGTGTGTTTCCCAGTACTGAGGTACACGTGGAAAGTACATCTTCACAAGGATAAAATGACGAACAAACTGCTTCAGACTGCAAGATTATTGGCTTATTATGATGGACACTGGATTAGGATGGGGGAACATATTTGCAGCCCTCAGTCACACAGACAAACAACTGGTTCACCGAAGGAAGGAGAAATGCTGCACAGAAAAACTAATGAAAAAAAGACATGGAAGAACACAGGCATGATAATAGAAGTCTCTTGATATCTCTAATGGGCAGCTGATTAGAAAGCAGAAGCACCAAAACAGCTAATTCTTCTTCTTATCATCCACTGCAATAGTCAGGCTCACTGTTATCTCCATAATGACTCGAACTATAATTAATGAGCCTTTTGAGAGTACAGTGACTTGTGCTGAAACTGCACACAAACAGGTGCGCGCGCGCACACACAAATCCATCTATTCACAGGAGACTTAGGTAATGATGGCAGATTGAACGTGGTTGATAGAACTTTTCTGGCGCTTCATTTGTCTCCTCTGAACGCAGGTGCTGGCTTTTACCCGTCGGCAAGCACTGACAGCGCCATGTCGCGTGGAAAGGGGTGAAAAGGTATCCGGGTGTCCTTTAAACTTCCTACGCAGTGGTTGTCAGAAGCCAGGAGAATCAGTGGCATCTCAGTTGGTAGAATGAAAGATAGAGTATGTGCAGGAAGCAGGGTGTCCTAGCTAAAGAGGTTTTCCTACAGATTAACAAGAACTGCATTTGGTTCTTTACTGTGTCACTACACTGCAACAAATACAAGCTATATATGTCTCCTAAATGCATTGCAGGAAGGAGGGAACTGGCCACAACAACGTATGGCTGTGTCCTTTCACACTGGCCCATGTACGCCACCACAACGCATCCCCCACAGCTTCTCGTATATTTTCAGCTAGCAAAACTAATGTAGCATCCCTTCAAACTGAAGGGCTCCACAGGTGAGTTGATGAGTAAACCTGCGCAGCGATAGGTCCACTGCTGTGTTTGAGATTGGAAAGGATAGGGAGGACAGGGTTCTTGCTCAAACACTGAGACACATACTGTTACACTTTGTCTCACGCACGCACTCTCCCCACTTTGCCAAGAGCCAGCCTGTGGTTTCAACACTTGGCTTTGTGCTAATAACTGGGGCCCCACAGTTCCTCAATCTCCAGTTAAGGGAAGTTTATAGGAGAATGGCAGCCGCGTAGGAGGTGATCAACTGTGCTTTCCGACTGGAAGTGAAATGGCACGTAGAGTTCTTTTTCTCTGCAGGTGTAACTGACTGTAATTGTGTTTGTAAGCTTGTGTGTGTGCATGTCTGTGATGTCAGTAGTAAAATGCACAGTCAAATAAACTAATTCTTTTGGAAAATCTGACACAGATTTCTCTGCATGTGCAGATTGCAATCAAGCCACTGTTTCCTTCACTATGACACGCAATACAAAACACAGTGCGGGGATTGGACACCATGCATGTCTAGCTGGCATTTAACTCCACCTCCAGGGAGGAGATGGTTTGTTACCTGGGTCTGTGAGAAACTGATCTACAACAAAAGGTTTTATTTTTAAGCTCTAAAGCGAAAAGCTCAAGAGGGGGCACTGAAAGCTTTCTAGCTTGTTTCTGCAAGACCATCTACTGTATACTCAGCACGTTAAAGTGGCAAAGCTGCCACATCACAAGTTAAAAGACAAGGCTAGAAACCAGCACCAGATGACACTAAATGACCCTAAGATGTGTGCACTAGATACTTACCAGATTACCAAGTATGTGCCTAGTGATTCATTTGCATCACCGGTGACCTTTTGTGCAACAAAACAAATATTTTGGCTTTCATAATTCTCATTATAGTAATTAGAGGCATGTCATAGGAATAAATTATATTTTGGAAATCTTAAGCACAGATGTTAGTTTGGTTATCTCTTTGCACAACGTGTGTACAAGCAAAAACATTTGGTATTCAATTTGTGCTGACTAGGGCTCTGGGATTTGAACAAAAAGAGATTTTGCTATTATTTTGGGAAATATTGCAATGATTATTTGGTAAAAGTGTCATATAGTCACTCACATTAGTGTTGTTTGTTTATGCCAATGATGGAAAACACATTTAATGACTTAAAACTGGATTTTGTCTCTTGGTACCATTAGTTTACTTACGTCATACATACGTCAGTCATGCATTTTAAGGTAGTTCGTGGCTTTCGCCCTCAGTCTCACGCACGTTACATCGACCCTAAAAACAACAATTAAGAAAAATTGAAAACCAAAATCCATATACCTTATGTGTGGGTTTGTCCTTTGGTCCAAAATACAGATAAATGACAATACCCCAACTCTAAAACAACCCAGCTGATAAAAGCTCTCCCAACATTTCACTAGGAGATATCTGTAACACTGGAACAAAACAACAGTGACCGTCTGATCTTAAAAATCTATATGGTAAAAACGTATTGGCTTCATGTGTCCTCAGCAGAGGGGAGAGCTTGGCTCCTGGTTGCTGGTTGAGTTTGTAGCAGCTCAGGTGTGAGATGTGTAACGTTGGAACAGATGCTCCTACTTTAATTACCACACAAAAATCTAACTTTCCTGTGATGGAGGAGACGCCAACACAGCTGGGTCCTGATGGATGCCAGGGCACAAATAACGCACAAATTCACAAAAACACACAAACAATAACGTTTTGACTGCACAAACCTGCGCTGAGATATATTCAAATATATTCATAGTTAGATTTGTCAAATGTCAAGTGAGCTAATCTGGGAGATAGAATTTGTGACACTTGAGATGAAAAAGAAAGGAAGCTGGAACATAATAAAAAATAATATCCCCTACTAATGTTTGTATTGTGTGGGCTGGAAAAAACATCTGCTGTCTCAGCCAATCCAAGAGCCAGAAAAGTTGCCCAAGTCAAAGTCAAATGATAAAACGTGAGCCAGTTTTCATTAATAATAAATTCTTTCAAACGACTGCACGTTGTATTTGTAGAAAACAAATATGACATGAGTGCACCAATACCAAATAGTCCCACATCCTCACATGCCTAAGGCTGAAAACATCAAATCTTTACTTAAATGAATTAAAAGCTCATCTTCAATGTATATTGTTCCTCGACTGCCAGAGTTTTGTCTGATCTAAGGTGCAGTCAGCAGCAAAAGATGATGTGATGGGCTCATTCGTGTGCACCTATGGAATATAGGAGGAACTATGCGATCTGACTTTCCTAATTGTGCTCTCAATCATATTCTGTGACCTATATTCACAGCATACACTGACATGTACAGTAAGTAACTCTTTCATTAGGATATTCTGCAGTGTTGATGGGTTTGTAGCCATTTACAAGCGACTTGCTTTCCAAACATTCATTCCGAGTATAAAACAATTTAGAATAACAGCTCTAACACAATGCAGCAGCCTTCCTTCTTCCCCATTTTGGCTCCATGAGATAATGCTCAAATGACACTGGCTTGTATTCTGAAATGAATTCTTGTGCCATGAATGGCAGCAGACACACTGAGGGCAGATGCACAAACAGGAGGATCTACTCTAACAGATGATATACATAGACAGTTCCTAAGTCTGGCATTGGATAAATATTGCTAAATGCAATATGTTAAGTTAATACGCAGGAGTTATGAATAAGGACAAATGAAAAAACACTAAACAAACCTTGCTGGTGTACTTTAGTTCAGGACAGGTAGAGAAAAATAAATTATGTCCTTGTTTAATTCATACAAAGTTCTTTTTATATGACAATGTAGAGTTGTGAGAAATACCACCTAACTTATAAACTGAAACAACTCGCAACAACTGAAATAATAGAGGTTCTGCCTCTGCTGTGTTGTTCAGCGATGTTTCTCATCATTATCCAGTCTGCACTTGCTTACTTGCTGCTCATCTCATCATCTAACAATGCTGTAACACAATCAGAAATAAACTTTGTTGCTTTCTGTCAAATGCACCATTATGCTAAATACAATACGTCTGGCACACAATGCTTGTGTTTGTCTTGTTTTTGGTTTCTAACAATGCCAGTTCTTTTGCAGTACGGAGCCGTCCAAAGCTCCCCCTGTAGATTTGTTGTTTGAGGCCGGGGTTGGGCAAGACAGCCCTGGACTGAATGTTTACATAAATGAGCCAATTTAGCTGCATTTCAGAGAGCTGGAGGACTGGTAGACTGACTGGCTGCTTTAACCACGCATGGACATCACAATAAATCATATAACAGAGTACAGATTCAGTCCACTGGGCCGTGTTAGCAAAGAACCAAGTGGCAAAGATGCAAAACGAAATATCTTTATTTAATAGTTATGGTTTTGAAGGCCACCGTATTCCCAGACATTTTACCTGTAAAATAACAATTAAACAACAAATCGTTGAGTTGGCAGAAAAAAAAAGAAGCTAGAAATAAGCACAACAGCGAAGAGTATTTTGGAAACTTAGGCTGTCCTGGGGTTGAGAAAACCCAGTGTTTCTGGTTGTTAGTATCACTGTCAGCTTGGCATGAAAGAAGAGTGAGGGGCACTGTACCAGCAAACCGAGCAAGTCCAGGCCAATGACCAAGGTAGAGAAAAGGCTAAAAAGATGACAAAACGCAGGAGTAAACTAAAATGAACACACACACACACATACTTTTTGAGCCAATCCAGTGCCAGTAAATTGCTCTGTGTTGGAGAGCTTAGGAAGGCATCAGAGAGCCCGGGCAGCATCCTGCTCTGAGCTTCAGATCCCAAGCTGACTGAATGTGGATGCTTGGCCCAGTCGGCTGGATCAGCCGCTAATACACAGCCTGGGACCGGGGAATTACTGAGTAAGCACCGAGCCCCATGCAGCCACCAACAGCACGCACTCCCGAACATGCACATGCACATAGAGGGGAGCATGGCTGGTCCGCAGGAATGCACGGCAGGTTTGCAGACCCTACTGCCATGAAAACAGACAAAGGGCCAGCCAACTACAGGGATGTGCACTGCCACAGCTCACAAAGGTTTTCAATAAATTAGGGTATGAATTAATTCATTTGTACCAGCTTTACATTCATGATTTTCCTCCAAGCACACCCGGCAGGAATTATCCAAAGAGTAATAGTATAGCTGATGGCCTTCCACCTACACCATTTGAACATTTCCTCTGGCACAATACTGCGCCTGAAAATAAGCCACCCTCCCACCACGAAGCCCTGGCTCACCTCCAAAGTACTCTCATCCAGCAGAGAGCCATAAACCCAGTGTAAGGTGCTTTTGAGAAACCCATGCTTTTTATTTAAAGCTCTTATTCACTCCAAGTCTCTTGTTCTAGCTCCTTCCCTCCTCCAGTTCTCTCTGCCTCCATCTACCCATGTGATATCAGAGTTTATGTGAACAGGCTTTTTGATTGTGTGCTCCTTATCCATGGTTTCCGGTCTCAAAGGAGCAAGCAAATCGATAAGATGCTTAACATACCCTCTCTGCTTTTTAAAGCCTGCAGCGAACATGCCCCTTGCCATCGACCCTAAACCCCACCTGCCGGTGTAGATCGAACGACCCCCATCACGTGACCACCTTACACAACGCTCACGGGAGGTCCTCTTCTCACCAGGCCGCCACCCACTTCCTGCTCAGCCGCCGGTTACTGGGGTGAACCATCGCCATGGGCAACGGACCAAAAGAGAAGGAGGAGAACCGGGAGGAGGGAGGTGAGTCAGAGAGGAGATGTGAACAGATGTGAGAAGAGGGCATGAAATCGATGAGGCCATGCAACAGCTTTACGGCTCATGTGCCCACACACTGAGATAGAGATGCAGACAGGAACACGCACACGCAAGCACACGCATACTGTACACACACATTCAGCAGCACTCACACAGTGAAGGAGAGAGTGACCTGGCATTCATGACTGCCAACAATCTTGTCCGTATTACATGATCAAGCAAGAATGATATGTGCTTTCCTCCCTCACAAGTTAAATGTTTCATCCATTTTTAGACTGCGCAAATTAATCTCCTCCACCTTCACTGACATGAATATGAGTTTTAACTTTAACACTCCTATAATTAAAGCAGAGCTTCAGCATTTAATGAAGAAGATTTCAAAAGTTTCATTTTTCACAGAGCCTCTGTTGCAAAAGGTCTTGTATTCCTTTTAAATGTCATTCGGCTAAAAACAGGGTTGCATTTACGCAGCAGTACGACTAGTGATATTTAACAGGGAGAGAAATTAGAGAGCCTGTGAGAACACTGCTTGTCAACCTCATCGCTGAGGATATATTTATAAGGAGACATCTATGGTAACAGCTAATACCTGACTGAATTAAAATGTCACTAAACAGGTTCATGAGAAGCAATTTCATCAAAAGTTTCAACTAGGAGGAATAAGTCAAGATCAGTATGTACCTGAGACAAATAAAGCCTGAAGCACTTAATTAAAGTTTTTTTAAACACCAATACAAACAACAACAGCAGCAGTTACTCTAGTTTTATATGACAGTTTCAGTTCAAACACATCTAGTTTTATGTATTTTCTCCATGCAATGCAACATTGGTTTAATGAATGCTTTGACGTTAGCTAGAACAGAAAAATCTCTGGGACTTTGTCCAGATTATTTACTTTTCACTATATAGCTGACTATTCAGAGTGACTGATTTTGTATTGTTACTAGACTACATGGACAATGAGCAACCCACCGTTCTGACTCATATAGAAGCTGATTTTGAATCTGGGTTATTCACTTGACTACGTTCTGAAAACTAATGGATGGTTGGACGAACTAATTTACATAAGACATCGCTAGACAAGCAAATAATGTTTGTAAGATGCTCAAGTCTTCGAAATGTTGAAACACTGTGACTTGATGGTGTTTGAACAGACATTCCTTGAACAAACCACCTCCGCACACTTAACTGCATAACGGACCACTGTGAAAGCCCTCTGCTGTGACTAGCCTGCCAGCCCCGCAGCCACACAGTGCACCTCAGCGGCCACTCGGTGGGGGTCGGCTCTACAGCCGTGCGGTTTCTGCTCAAGCCTATGCTGTGGTGAGGGACGACGAGCGCAACTGCACAAGAGCTTCCATTATGGATCCGGCACAAGAGCCCCGCTCCATTATGGCTTTCACATAAGGGCCTTCATTCAGGCTCTTAGTCATTCTAATGAGCTGTTCTTTGCAGCACTGCAGAGCCTCTGACTCGATCTGTGCCGGGGCCTCGAGTAACAGCTCCCACGCGACTCCAGGCAGCCCCCTAATGCAGAAGAGCGCTCAATGAGGATTGTGATTTTTTTTTTTTATTTCTGTAATTGTGAAGCCTCAGAGGGCTCTTAGGCACAGATTTAATGGTGTCTAATGGAATCTCATCATAGAACAAGAGAGAAAAAAAAGACAGAGAGGGAGAACACTGACTAATGTCTCTGTACACTTTTGCTTTGCTGCTTCGCTCTTAATGTGTGAATGCAGTTATGTTTTGAATGATATCATATTTAAAATATTATGCATTTATGGTGTTTTTGTGTATATGCTTGTTTACAGATGTTTAGCTGATATTATGGTTTGGGATTTGGTGTCATTCATATGTGTTTACTGGGTTTGGATTTTTATTGAGTTGCTATTTATATAATTCTTTTTCTTGTTCTAATCACTATCTGAAAGCCATAATTCACATAATTACTGGAAACATAGTATACATACATTTCTTTTTATTTATTATATAGAAGTTTATTTAACCTGCATCAGTCTTTGAAATGTTTTCCCCACCTCAAGCAGCAAATTACAGCATCCTTTAACTAAAAATCTCTTTATACTCTTTGCAGTCATGTCATATTTCTCTCACTCTTGACCATGCAAAATGTTCTCTTTTTCGATCCCGGCTGGTTCAGATAAAACCTCTCACTCACACAAAACACATGTCTTTGCCTCTGTGGTACAGTTAAAAATGACAAGTTACCGCAGTGTCAGCGGCCATGGTTGAATGCAAGGCTGCTTCTTCACTGCACAAATGCACAGTTACAACACCACACATCCAGGCAGATTACCAGGTAGCTCTGGGTGGCATAGTCTCGAACACTGTACTGAAAATGTAGTACAGAGAAGTCGTTATAGCACAAATGGGTAAACTGCCACATAGGTCCATTAGACAAGCTTACATTAAAAAATGTAGAAGACGACGTCCAAGAAACTCATTGTGAACCAGCCTCTGTTAATAGCCATGTATCGAATGAACAGAAAGAATTTTGCTGATAATGTTGATTCTAGTGAGTCTGAAACCTGTCTCACCACATTGTAATGTACTATGGACAAGATGACTAACAAACCCATGCTTTAATGAAATTACATAATACATAATTACATTATTACAATAAAAATTTTACTTCACTAAATTGGAAACAAGCAACAAGCAGAAGAGACTGAGACATGAGAACTGACCTGAGATGACCTTCTTTTGTTTTACAACAGGATACTGACTCCAAACACAAGTCCAGGTTATGCAAGGGTTACTTATCAGAGAAGGAAAGTGCTTATGCGAGTGTCTCAGATGATCTGGCCTCTGCAACAACCCAATCTGAATCCAACTGAGATGGATTGGGATAAGATGAACTGAGGGAAGGACGCAGCCCAAGTACTCAACAGCATCTTTCAAGATTGTTGAGCTAAACCAGTTGTGTCCAGCCTTTTGACTTTTCAATCCAACTTTTATAGTTCTGTTTGAGGCAAACTTATTTAACCGCCTCATGAGAGAACCATGCACAAAGACATTACTAAATAAATTGTGCTGCTCTGTTCCATCTCTGTCAGTAGCCTAAAACACAGTTATTACCGTTGTTGTAAAAGAAAGCAGTCTGTCAGTTACAGAATTGGCGTCTGTACCCACACGGTCAGAGCCTGCACCCAGCTGTGCCTTTTTATTATACAGCTACAGAAAGCCTAATCGCAGAACTGTTTGTCCTATGCTAGCACTGACTATAACGACCACAGGTGAGGTTGTAAGGTTTTGACCAGTTAATATACAACCACGAATATTATACATGTCAATAAAAGGCCTACTATAGGGCAATGTACACTCAAATAAGCCAAGCTTCATGACACATGGGCTACTGATACAATTTCATACAACAATTTATAAATATTTCTGTACATTTCCAACAAAGGTCTAATACGTGACATTAAAATGATGCAAAACACCACAAGGTCCAGCCACAGTTTCAAGCTTATTACACAGAAAATGTCCAACTCAGAGAAATACTTTTAAATGTCTTTCTGTTATCTAATGCAACCTGCAGTTGGTACTTGCTTTACATAACATTGTTGGCACCCATTTGTGACCTATTCCAAATGATTATTGCCGTACAAATGGAGTAGGTTTCCTACTGAAAGAACTGAAAGGTCTCTCAGATCTATTTTTTTTATTTAGCAGGTGCAGCCACCATCTAATATCTAATAACATAAGTGAAAGTCTCCCTCTGGTACAAGCAGTCACATGTACAGCCAATCAAGAAACACGTCTGCACTTGTCTTACTGTCGTATTTCAATTACTGTATTCACCGTGATATAATATTATGGCCTAGTTTTCCTGCCTAAAGACACTCAGTGGGATTAAACCTGTCTCAGGGGACAATGTTTATAATTGGCCAATACTTTGTTATTTACAGGGGGATTCATTCATTATTGATGTTAGCAGAAAAACAATTATTTTGCACGCAACCACATAGAATCATCTGTCATTTATGTACCATCCTAATCTATAAAACAGTACCAGTACATACTGTTGAATTATATCACAGCCGCAGATTTGCAATCAGCAGCCAGCTGTTATGATACAGAAGAATATTTGCACTCATGTTCTACATAGAGATGCATCCAGGTGGAAAACTAAAGAAAACAGTGTGTTTTCCACCATGCATGAAGGCATGCAGCACGTGACTGACAGGTGAGAGCGGAGAGAAGAATACAGATAGAGAAGGAAGACAACGACAGATCAAAGGTTGACACAGTGACAGCTGTGTTTGATTCACCACTAAGCCTTCATAAGCATGCACACGCGCTCAGGAATGCATGGAGGCAACACACACACTCACACACCAGGGGTGACGGCACGGAGCACCAAATTTACATTAATATGACTTCTTGTTTTCCCCTCACTTAGACAAGAGATATTTGAAGCATTTATTAAATTATTAATGTATTTATTTATTCATTTAGTCAGTCAGTCATGTTTTTTTCATGGCTGAGAAGCTCAGTGTAATTTCATTGAGCTACCAGATGGTTGAGGGTTTAATTAACAACTTCAAAAGCAATAAACTGGAGAGCTGGCCAAATACACAGACACACACGCACACACTATTAGCTGCCTATGCAAAAAGTCCTGCCCAGGCACAAATGCATATCATCTACATTTGCTTATTAATTCATACGGCACAAAAATCAAACAGAAAAGCGCTCATTGTATTCTCGGTGCGCTTATGTACGGTTCCTTTCTCCTCGTTATTAAGGCCCCAGCTTCCTAGACTTGCTGTGAAGGCGATAGTTGGAGTGGAGGGGAGGTGCTATAGATGGGCTCTGGGCTCCTAGACGGTAAGTCACACCCTGCTGATTGGATCTTAGTGGCCTCTTGGGGACAATAAAAACACCCCGTCTTCTCTTCATCTTTCCTCCCCTCTCTGGCTTTACTGGCACACATAGCCATCATTCCACTATAATGACATTATTTTGATTGGCGAAGCAACAGCGGGCCTCCATCTGCTCGCATTAGGCATGGTAATCAGACAGCGCTGGGTTATGTTAATATGAGTGGCACAGGGCAAAGAGCTTTTAACCCGGCCTTGGGGTCAGACAGCCTCTGCAATTTTTGGCTCTTTTCTTTGGACAAAACACAGACTTGCAGTACAACGTCCCTCTTGAGCAAAATGTCCCCATGAAGAACTGGCGTCAGCTCATCAAACCCTATGGTTTGGCAGCATTCCTGCATCTAATACCAACAAAACAAAACAGACTGCTGCTCTTGTTTATCCAAATCTTGAATTCTTAGTACTTCAAATCATAATTTGGGACTGGTCACAAAGCAAATGCAAAAAGTGGAGACAACCTCTCCTCATCTGTGGAGACAACTCTCAGTTAGTCTTTATGGCACTGTTCAAAAACAGTCAAGACAAATAGTCAAGATGCAACTAGACAAATAGATTTTTGTGCATCCCGATGCTTCCCTAACAAGGACATTGGCTGTAGGTTGCGGTACAACACCAGAGACGATGCAGGAAGCCTTGAGGCAATATGTGAACAACTGGTCGTCTGGACACCTTTGTGATGCTTGCACAAAGACAGGTAAATTCAAACTGGTGACATGGTCAAAATGAGTGGAAGACCACGACACATTCACATTACGTAAGTAAAAGAGAATTCATTAATCACATCTGGGCCAGAAGGATCCTGTTTTTTAGTTTGCCAGAACAAAAGGGCATCTAAAAAGTGTTTTTACACAAAACTGGCAACAGCCTCTAGTCAGCATTTGTTAGCAATACTGGATCAGGTCAACAGGGAATCAAGGCTCATTGAAACACTCCCAAAAAAGTTTGTTTCCACACTTGCTTAAGAAACCAAATAGCTCCAATTGCTTTGATTTGGTGACAGGAGATTTGTGCCAGTGAGCGTGCGTCATTCAGTTACATAAATAAGAGGAAAGTCCTCTTTCAGGGAAGATACAGCTGATTAATAACAAATATATATAAGAGCTTAAGAAATGTTTATCTTGCCCTTTGGATTAGTGAGTGTGTCTATCTTTGTGAAGTTCACACAGCTAGTGTGCATGTAGTGTGTACATCACATACATATTTCCTCACTGTCATCCATTGTTTGCAAGGTAAACAGGACAATGAGAATCTTCAGAAGGTCTCCAGATCAATGTCCTTCCTGCTGGAAATGTCAGTCCAGTCCGTTCATTAATCTTCTGCCACCAAACAAAACACAGAGCTTTGTTAGATATTGGCCCATCCACCATTGCTGTGATGAATAATCCCCCCTTTGCCCACAACAAAAGAAAACTGCTTATTGTACAATTTCACCAGCTGAATCCGATTCTTCTGTGCCTACCTTTACTTTCATTAAACGGTGTACAGAATAAAACAGCAATAGGTTTCCAGGGAGCATTTGTGCTGTGGCCATAATGAAGATCCACTGGTTTTCACACCAACATCTGCAATTCATCAAACTAAATTCCTACATAAATCATTTTTAAATTTACCACCTGATCACCTCAAGAACATCACATGGATATTTTCTATCTCATTTTCACAGGATGAACCACAACATGGGCGTTTTAATTAATTTAAAAAAATGGCTGAGGGTTGTTTTTTCCCCTTGCTTGTAACTGTCTTGTGGCTCCTACTCTATTATAGCACAAAAATGCTCAAGGTTACTGATTTTCAATATCCCAACATAGTTTAGAACATTTTGTTGAGCAAATTTTAATACAATGCACTGCTGTGCCACAAAAACACAAATTCTGAAATAAAATGTTTCTATTACGGAGCTGTTATGTCACAGTGGCTGTACGGTTACAGGCAGAGTCAGATAAAATAACTTTTTCTCAAGTTAACTGTTTGTGCATTTGTTTGCACCCAGATGTCACTTATTTTATTGATTCTGATATATTATGTTTCATACATTGAGACACTTGATAATGTATGAGTGGGGTGATTGCTGTAAGGAGAAACCCATCTTCCTCCAGCAAAGCTTCTGCTGAATGTCACATGTGCCAATATTAAAGAAAGCAATTAGCCACTGCTGGCATGTCCCGGTCTGTGGATGAGTAATGGCTGGCGGGCCAGGAGTGTCTAGCCCTGATAAATTCTACTGTTCCCCTGCCTTATTAGTACAATGACTAACTGGTAAGGGGGGCTGCAAGGTAAGGTGATAGACCATTGGGGGTGGCAAAGATAAACCCAGATTGACAGCAGAGCGTGGTGGCTAAATGCTAATGCACAGAATGACATTTCCAATGCCGGTCCGGGTTAGCTTAGATGCTGCTGGTGTGCTGACAGACCGTGCTGCAGAGACAGGGGGAGGGGAACCCAAAATATCAGTGCACCAAGACTTTCTTTCTAATGTCTTTTTGCCTCAGTCTTCAAAATGAAAAGAAGGTGAAGGTGGGGGGAGAGGGCTGAGATGTTGTCACAAGGTTTTTATCACAGTTAGCAGCCTAAGCTAATAGCAGGTACTTCACCCATGGATAAAGAAAGTGGCAGGTAAAGATGCCCCCCATTAAAAGACCAAAGGAAGACAAAACCAGAGAAGAGGAAATGCAAACACTGGTATTTAGTCAGAGAAAAGCCACAGCTTTGCCTCCCATCAGCTACCTGGGGAATTTATCCTTAGCCCGATACTTTGTCCACTAAATCCACAAGCACTGCTTTTGTTGATAAACCCTTTGCTTCCTCGCCCTCACCCCGCCCGCCTCCATGAGGATGATTTCTATCTGTACCCTCAATTTCCTGGAGTTGCCAGACCATTGAAGACACAAAGAAAAAAAAAACTTCTGTAACGTTTTCATGGTGGTTGGAATGCCTGTCGAGCCGGAGCAAGGTCTCATCTTTCTGGGTGGTCGAATGTGAAGGTATGTGGAAGCGGCATCTAATTGGCAGTATTTTTTAACATCAAGTGGTGCGTCAGCGAAAGAAACCTCCAGAGTTACGAACACCACCTTTAATGGAGTCTAATTAGTGGACAGGTCTGCTAACAGAAAACGTCTGAGCAGGACATGCATTAGCGTATAGGAGTATGTGTGTGTGTGTCTGTGTGTGCAGGGACCAAGCCAAGCTTCGTTGAATTTAGGAACAGAGATGTCTGTTCTGTCTGTCTGTGTAAAAGCCAAAACCACAAAAATATCTCCAAGGACAAGATCTAAGCAACTACACAGGTTGTTACAAAATAAATGTCATTTTTGTTTAACAATATATTGTTAAAAAAAAATTATTGTAATAGACATTTTACGTCAGTGATGAAAGATTTCCAATATCCTGGCAGAACCTATGATTTGTAAAGTCCCTGAATGCCTCACCACCTCCATGCCACATTCTAAAATACAGCTTAATGCTTGTTAACATTTTTTAGTTTGATTGATTTGATGATCTGCAAACACAAACGCCGTCAACACGCACACACAAACAGATTACAGTATTGTTTTTGGAATTACACAAAGACAGATTCAAGAGAGATTAGTCTTCTCAGGCAACATAATCAGATTTAGTTTTTGGCCCCGAGCATCCTCTGGAGCAGTGCTGATCTGATCTGAGCTGATCATTGGGCAGACGAGCAAAAACACCAAACTTACCCCTGCTTATTTCCTCCCCACCAGCCCTTCTCTCTCATCCTTCTATCCTGTCCATAACATCAGACTTTAATAAAGTACCTCATTTATTTTTGTGCTCTGTTGTCCTGTTTCTCACGTCTGCCTCTCTTCAGTCTTTCATCCAAACCTTTTTTCTTAACAACTTACTTTTTTGCTCATTACTGCTTCCTGGACGCTTGATAGTGAATCTAACACTAACATTAAAGCCTGTTGTGTTTATTTATGCGTTTAAAATGCCAACTAGCTGGCCAGTAATGTCTGTTTTCATGATGAGCCTTCCCATGGAGTTTACACCACACATTGAGTTCATTACAATAGATCAGCAAAGAAAGATGAAGGGAAGGATGGACAAGCAACACACAAGTATACACACTCACACTGATATGCAAAACCCTATCCTTTCATGATGAGCAGCAGTAATTAAAAATGCCACTCTGTGTGACATGGCAGGGTGGAGGGAGGAGGGTAGGGAGAGATGGGAGATGGACAGAGAGGGGGGGTAGCAAGTCTGCTCTGGTCCTCTCTTTAATGAGGATCCTAATCAACCCAGCGGAGGCTGCCCTGAGACCCCCCAGGTTCATTAGACCAGAAAAACCAGACTGCCAGAAAAGGAGAAGAAATAAGGAGGGGAAGGACCAAGCTGTAGAAAGAAAGAAAGAAAGAAACGTTCTTACCATCTGATGAAGCAAAGTATTAAAGGGAGGTTGAGAAAGGCAAAAAGACAAAAGGAAAATGCAGGGAAAGACAGAAAAGGTGGGGGGGCGCAGGATGGCCAGCAGAGATAACAGCGCGGGTCATTGGGCAAGTCACGGCTGCCATCGATCCCCTGATTGGCTATCTGACGGTTTCCACACGCCTGCCAAACCCTTTAATACATGGTGTCTCCTACTGTGTTTGTGTATTTGTGTCACGGTGTGCGTGTCAAAATGACGCCTGTCTGTGCCATATGTAGTCCACATCTTTGCCACCAGAACTGATATCTGTCCAACTTTGTCAGGAAGCTGATAAGAGCACCTTACAGCTGCACTGATAAACACACACACACACTCCTTTTTCCAGCCAGTGAGACAAAACCTGGAGGTCTATGTGTGTGTGAGAGAGAGTGTAACGTTCAGTGACATGTGCACACTGTAAGGTGAGAGTGTTACAAAGAGTTATACTGGCCTTCAGCCCTTCCTCTCCTGTCCTCTCACATTGATTGGACAGCAGGACGAGGAACACACATGGCTTCCAGCAGCCCACTCAACTCCTCTACACCTTCTAAATGCCAAGACACACTATGTGTGTGCATGTGCGTGTCACTATTAATTTTGTCTGGGGGGAAAAAAAATAATCAGAAACAGCCATATGCATCGTATAACAAGAACAACAGCTGTACCTTAGATCATTAGGACCAAAAAAGTGGTTTTAAAAAACATTACAAATTCCAACAACTACGTTCCTAAATTAGAAAATCTAAAGTGATTTTAACAGCACGATCAGCAGCTGTTTATCCTCTGATGCTTAATTTTAAGCCTGTTTAGTACGTGTTGTCAGATTTGAACCTTCAAGGCCCCTGGGTGCTGCCTTTCAGCCACAGAGTGCGATCACTCCACCCTACAGCGTGACTTGTCCATCAATAGCACTGCTCTAGTACCACCATGCAAAATAAAAGCAAAGCAACCGCTTAGTATCCAAAACCTCCAAGTGGACTATGACACATCAGATCCTCCACGGTGGCCAAGGGGAGGCTGTCGCACTTGGTTATCTTTGTGTTAGGCTTTGTTTACAAGTGGTTTCCAAATTTAGATTTTAGCTTTTGACAAAGAAGGTTTCAGTAACACAACGTGCAATTTTCATTGAAACTGTATCTCAAAGGGTTCGATTCAACCTCTGGTATTTTTTAAGGCTGCAATTGTGAGATCTTTAGCGACTACTGCACTTGAGGGGCTGGTTTTTTTCCCCCTGCTGGTGAGGTTCGATGTGTGATCTTTGTTCCTTTTGCCAACACAGCAGGGAATGCTGTCAAACATTAAAATCTAATCTCGTGATTTAATTAATTATTACACAGTTTCTGCAACAGGTAATTCTACAACGTGAGCACAACATTTTAAACATAACACAATAAATCGCATGCAACGTAATGCAGCCTTCCTGTGGAGCTGCACACACTGGACTGTTGATATTAATTGTGAGGTGGTTTTCTGGTGCCACTACCCCATTTTGTATTTTTGATGTTGCGAGAAGTAAACATTTTAACAGAGCCAACATACGTTAAAGCAGGTAAATGAGCGGAAACGATACAAGTCAACTGGGACTATAGCTTCAAAACACTATGCAAATAAAAACCAAACAAATGTGTCTTTACTAAAGTTTCCTCTCTACAACACTCAAGTCAAGCCCTGATGTATTCAGCCTGGAGAAAGTCATCAAGCACAGGCCATCCACCTGTGCTGCCCACAGCTACAACACTGACTATTCCATAAAGATTTCCATGCCAGACAACAAACATTATACTGAAGACAAACAATTCAAATTCTCCTCATCTAAATAGGCATTGCAGCTTGGAAGAGTAAACAGGCTTCACAGAGGAGCTTAAGTCTTTAGGATGCTGTTGTGCTTTTCTTGGGTTTGAGAATACTGAGGCTCCTCTCTGTGGTAGAAATCGCTCCATGGGTCACATGCATCTCTCTGCATTATAATAATCACCTGTTTTGTTTAACTAAATTATGGAAAACAGGACTGAGCAAACAGCTATTTTTAATCCTGAATGTGTAACTCGATTAAACGTAATTGAACGGCGCTCATTCCGTCAGTGTGGGCGCCGCCAAAGCGATACGTACTTTATACAAAAGTTTGTTGCTTAATAAAATTTCTACATTTAATACGCAAATTATTTTAATCATAAACCTTGCCAAAGCAATTAATGATAAATTATAATCTTATGATAAATTATCTTGTGTTGACAGCCTGGGGGAACGGTGCAATCAAACATTAATTATTCATTGGGTAATTAAGTTCATAGGTGCTTCCCCCTCCCATTCTTTGCTGCTCTCTCACTTCTTTGTTATTCTGGGAGGTGTAGGTTGAGTATCCGGTCATTTAGACTTCAAACCATCCTGTTGCTTTAAACCCTATTTGACCATCTCTCCTGACCAAATGTTATAGATATTCAACACAATGAAACGTTTACGTGTAAACCTTTACTGATGACATGGTCTAAGTGAACGTGAATAGCCGGTAACAGCTGAATAGAGACAGAATTTTTTTTAAAAAAACAAACTAATTAAGCCGGTGATTTTGACTGTGTGAAGGCATAGTGACATTGTACTGGTGACATTTATGTTTGACAGATTTGCTTAAAAACGGAGCTGGAAATAGGAGCTGGTGAATTTGGTGTCATTCAGTTCAAAATTTTGCAGGGGATGGGGTTGCAATGACAAAATTTAAACTACTGAATAATGGGAATAATATACTGAATTCACAATAAACAGCACTGAAACTCCCACGACTATGAATCCAAATTATGACTACTCTAACCCATTACGTTGAAAAAGATATTCTCAATATCCTTCACTGCGTTATTTAATTATCACATGAAACACAACACATCTAACACACACACACACCTCATCTTTTCTGCATCTTTTAATACCCGAGTATCTGCACCTAACTCAGGCTGTGCAGACTTATCAGAACCACATAGATTATACAAAACCTTCAGAAGAGCTCAGACAAAAATACTCTCTCATGACTACTTATAATTGACAATTCAAACCCCAGCTCTTCAGCAGACAGACAGGTACTGGATTGTATTCTGAAAATAACCGGCCGGCCCAGATATGTCAGAAGGGGTTGAAAGGACAAAGTGTTTGCAGGTAAACAACGCCAGCATTCATCAAGTTCAATTACATGGAAGAGACATCAAACTTAAACAAGACAAGTGAAGCAGCACTAGTTTTGGAGTAGCTTTTCTTTCTTATTAAACATTTTTCCACCTCAATGGATAATCACCCTATTACCAATAACAACGATTTCAGATAAAGCACAAGGAAGATTAAAGAATCAAAGAAATAATGAGCTCTAACTGTCCCTTTTTGTTTTGCCACTCAGCTTTACTCCAGACATTTATCAGATTGTGACCCTCTCCATTTCCTCCTGTATGATGGAGTGGCATGCTGCTGCCATCTAAAGGTGTACGATGACTTTACCGAGGCATTGTTCAATGCCGTGTGTGACAGAACTGTGAAACACTTCGTTAAAGGTTTATCCAATACATCTTTCCCGAGTCAGAGCGAAACACTTATCCTGTGTGAAATATAAATGTTCAACTAATGGCATCGAAGTGCCCTTGGAGATGTATTGCTGGGTGACTGTGGGACGGTGAAAGGTGGAGAAAGAATAAAGTGAATGAATTGGTCTAGTGTCGCGAAAGAACCACAAAGTAAGAAGTGCTTCACTGAACCAGACTTTGTGATTGTCATGACTGCTACTAAAACATGAACTAAAACTGAATTCAAAGGTTAATAAATCTTTGATCATAGTGTCTGGTTTATTATACATTCTACAGTTTAGCATTCAGGTATTGCTGCTAGTGCCATGCAGTAACATATTCCCCACAACACAATTCAGATTGGTGCAGGTTATGGTTTATTCATTAGACAACTGCACAGCTTTGACACAGTGGCCCCAGCTGCTTGGAAGACTCATTTCAGCTGTTACCAGGAAACATGCTGAAGTGGTACTGAGTAAGTACAGTTTATTCAATAGCTGATGAAGACCTGAAGACCTTTGCCTGATTTACAGTATGACATGAACAGGCAATGCTCACAGTGTAGCTCAATTGCTGCCAAGAGTACCTATAGTATGGGTTATTCATTGTTATACACATTAAATAAGAAGCCAAAAATGGGAACAGCTGAAAAACAAAGTCTACTCACCGACGTGAACAAATGAGGTGAACCACGACATAGCATAGCTTTGAGAACTACCAACCCTAACCCTGTCAGCAGCAAACCACACAACATTAATAACAACTAGAAAAAGCATTTCCATAAGAAAATGCACTGTGAATGCTTTATGCTGAATGTATTCCCAATAACTGCTGACTGTAGCTCGAGATTTTAAAAAGTTCTTAAAAGTAGTTCAAGAAAAATAGAAGTGGATAGAATAGGCTTGTACAGGTCCAGAACAAGTTAAAAGTCTTAAATTTCAAAATAAAGCATAATGAAAAAATATTAAGTAAGTATTAATAATTCAACAATTTAATAAAAGTATAGATAACCCCTAAAGATATGTTGATTGAATTTTGCAAGACTTTCCTGACATTGCTGAAGCTTTACAAGCTTTGTTACAACAAGCAGAACATCCAGATTCAATGTGCTCGTAACAAACATCAGTCTGAAGACAGTTGCATCGGCTGGGGTTCGAACCGAGGTCTCCCGCTTTGCAGTGCGGCAGATCAACCGCTCGGCCAACTGAAAAGCTGAATCGGCCGCGCCCGAAGGTGTATTAGACCCTCAGCTTGGTAACAAACATCAGTCTAAAAACAGTTGTCTTGACCGGGGATTGAACTCGTGGCCTCTGACTCTGGAGCCCACCGCACTATCCACTAGGCCACTGGACTGCTTGAAATACCAGTTCGCGAAGGTCTATAAGAAGCTGACAGCAGCAGCAGCTGTGGCTATGAAACGATAGAAACGAAGCCCGCTAAACGGGTTCGTAGCGGCGAAACCGTAACAGTAATCACAACAACCACCACATCAAATGAAAGCAGAGACTTTAATCTACAACCTGTGTGAGTTTCATGTCGAAAGGCTGACAATTGTTGAATTTATAGCGAGTTCAAAACGTTCAGATGTGTCTTTTCTGTCTCGCGAGCCAGGCGAATTAATGGCGGCCGCTACGAGACAAATACGGCGAAATGTGTCGGTCTTTCGAGTTTGTCATGTGCCCAGTTAGCAAGTAGACAAGTGTGTCTACATCTGAGTGAAAGAATCTTTTAAAAAGAGCGAAAATTGCGGCCGTAGCGACATTTTACAAGTGACAGTTTCAAGCTTGTGGCAAAAAAGACGATGAAAACGAAGCCCGCTAAACGGGTTCGTAGCGGCGAAACCGTAACAGTAATCACAAAGACCACCACATCAAATGAAAGCCAATACTTTAATCTATAACCTGTGTGAGTTTCGTGTCGAAAGACTGACAATTGTTGAATTTATATCGAGTTCAAAACGATCAGATCTGCTCGCGAATCAGGCAAATTAATGACGCAAAAGCGGCCGCTGCCGCTGCTACGAGACAAATACGGCGAAATGTGTCGGTCGTTCGGTTTTGCCATGTGCCCAGTTAGCAAGTAGACAAGTGTGTCTACATCTGAGTGAAAGAATCTTTTAAAAAGAGCGAAAATTGCGGCCGTGGCGACAATTTACAAGTGAACGTTTATACACCTATAATGCAATTCTTAGGAACAACCAGAGGACGGCGCTGTAAGTACAAGAAGCTTTCAAAGCATTGTTACAACAAGCAAAACATAGATGCCTTGAGCGGGATTTGAACAGGGGTCTCCTGCGGGTGAGTCCAGTTGCCCTAAACAGATTCCTATTCATTTTCAATGGGGCAAAAATTGTGAAAATAGCTTAATATTTCAAAAAGTATAAAATATATCGAAAAGTTGTATAGAAGCAGTCGATTCCTAGAATAGCTGCACATTTTGATATTTGAATGGTTCCTATAGCTCAAATAGTGCAAGTAGAGTTAGATGCCAAAAAACGGATGGAATAATAAATATAATAATAATAAAGATTAGGAAAACAATACTGTGAATGCTTTAAAGCATTCACAGTGACTATCTAATCAGACATACTCGGTTTAACAATAAAGAACACCATGTAATACAGGGACTGTTATTACAAATTTAAACATTTGTAATAATAGTTTATGCAACAAACCCACTATTATACATCGTTATTACTGTGTACATGTCATCCAACTGTGCTTTTATTTAGTATAGACCTAAAAGTACATAATAAGTTAATTTACAGTACACTTGCTTTTGTTTAATGTACAGTATTAATCACTTGCATGCAGCCTAAAACAAACAAGGCACAACCAATCTCCTTCCTGCTAATTAAAAGTGGGCAAACTCTTTATTACTTTTCAGAGAGATGGTTTAATCAGTGTGGATGTTCTGCGGAGGCCCTTTCCCCCTTTGGTGCCAGGCACTATTGTGGGGATGACTGCACTGGCATATTGATGTCAAGCCTTTATTGTATGGCTTTACAGGGAAGAGGGAGTGCTGATTATCTTGTAACCTCTCCACCCCTCTCTCTACACCTCGCTCCCTCTTAGCTAACAACGTCAGTGTGTGTGTGAGTGTATGCATACATGTTTGTGTGTTTTATCTAATGAAAGCTACAGGCCCACAGCCTCCTTTTCTGTGTTCACGCCAAAACCTCAATAAGACTGTCTCATGGCTGTATCTCTGCTGGGTCTCTCTTATCCCTCGCTTACATAAAAAAAAAGATCTTTGAAGGGTGTTTGTGTTGCTCCCCCATGTCTGACTGTCACTGAGCTGCTGCCTCTGTCCTTGTTCTAAACTCAGATATTAAAGTTACACAGCAGCAAAGATTCAGCAAGTGAAAGGAGAAGAGATGATAGAAGATCTATAGACAAGAGAAAAAAAATGAAGAGGAATGTGGAAGACTAAAAGGAATACATTCTGAAAGACAGACATCCAAAGAGGCAGACAGATCACAAAGCCAGAGCGAATGGTTCGATCTGCAGACACCTCACACAACCAAAAAGAGGGAAATAAAAAAAAGAGTGCATGAATGAGCAGAATGTAGAGAATGACAGGAATTTGGCTCTTCTATCAAAGTCTATTAATGTTAGTGCCCCACCTTTCTGCTGTGATAAGAATTGGCAGAGGAAGTGGACAAAATAACAACAACATTCAGTTTCCGTTTGGAGCTGTAGTGTTAAACTGCACCCCATTATGTCCCAGTTATGGAATTGCATAAAAGGTGGAGTCAAACTAAATTGCAACATCACAATAACAGGTCTATACGTGACATTTTTCCATCCTATCATGTGTAATACAATCAAAAATATAGATCCAAACTTCAATCCATTTCTGCTAATTAAGCAAACTTCAATCCTTTTCTTCCAATTCCAATCTGTAGAGAAATATCACTTTCATTTATACAAACCATTTCCTTCAACTGGTAGACACTACTGTCCTATAACCTGCTACAACAAGCATCTAGTTGAGAGGGAGGCCACAGAGGAAGGTGCTGCCCGGGGCAAAGGCAAAAAGGTCTCTCCTAAAAGCACTACAGCACCTCGCAGGTGGAGGATTTACTGTGTGAATCTGAAGTAAAAGGCCGGCTAATAATCAGGCTTCTAGGTATTCACCTTCTCATGACCCCCGCATTACTCAACAAGCTTAATACAGCAAACTGAAGGATGACAATAATAACATTCCTTCCCTGAACCAAGAGCTATTTGTTGTGTGGTGGCCTAGCACCACCTGACATGTGCCCATTGCTCTGACAGAAACATCCTAAAAGAAAGATCGTGTCAACTGTGCAGCACATGCATGTAATAGTAGTCACTTGTCTTTAATAAAATGACTGGCAAGCAGCATAAAGCTACGCAGCAGATATACCCACAGAAGAGAACACAGACAAAGAACTGAATTTAATATTCCAGTGTCAGAACAGCATTATCTTAATAAATTCTGCTGTTCTGTTATTTTTTTGTCCCTTTTTAATGAATTACTGGAACTTCCCTTCCTTACCATATTTTTTTGACTCTTCAGAACTTTCTTGCAGTTCACAGCACAAATGAAAAAGCTCATGTGTAGTGACGCTCCAATAGGAGTTAAAGCTGTATTGCTAAAAGGATGACGTCAATACAATATTAGCTGGACTTAGCCTTGAGATACTCACTGGGTAACTAAGTCATCACCGAAAGGGCGCCGTCCTCTAAAGGGGGGTTGGCGGGGGTCACTGGATCCCAGTCCGCAGTCACCTTAAGAAGATATGCAGCATGTAAATATATTTCCTACGACAAAACCACAAACTAGTCCAACCTGTAGCTAAAAGCATATCTTGCCTTGCTGAATTTGCTGGGGCTGGTACCTAGCTAGCCGCCCAGCTAGCAGCCTAGCTAGCACCCCAGCTAGCCTAGCTGCAGGAGCTTCCCGCTCTTTGCTCGAAGTTCGGCGTTTGGGGCCTTTGGGCAGAGAAAACACCAGTAATTGTTTTCTATATTTAACGGAAAATGTACACAAGTGTACAAGTAACGGTAATAATACAACAGGAAAACCCATAAAGACCAAAAACTAATCAAATTCAAATAACAGTAGCGGGGAGAAAGTGCGTACCCCTCCACGGCCACCGAGATGCCGCGCTACTGCTTCTTCTTCTTTGGTTCGTGTTCTGTTCTGCCCCCTTGTGTTCACGAGGAACCTCAGAAAATACGTAATAAATAAGATTTAAATATGTAATAAAAATGATAGACAATACACCGCCTGTTTCTTGTTACATTTAAAAATACCTGTTGTTTTTTTATTGTATTATGGTGGCCACAACTTCAGCCACCCCATAACTTACCAGTCTGTTGGTCCAACTAGGCATCCAGGGAAAGGGATGCAGTGAGGCTGGCGGCAGGCTTTAATGCCTCCAGCAGGCCTGGACTGTGCCACCTGGCTCAACTACTTGGGGGGTGAAAGAAAGCAGGGAAGTGTGTTGTTAGTTCTTATAGTTAAAATGGAAATGTTTTTTGTTGTGTTACTTAGTTCTTCTATTTTGTATTCTAAGAGGTCTGTATATGTTAGAGTTTATTGATTAGTGTTTAGGTGTTAGTATTGGTAATGTTGACCCCCTTGTGTTGTGACTGGTTTGGCCAACCAGTACTGTATATATGTTGCCCTTGTGTGTCTTTTGGTAGGTCAGGTTTTGTCTTTGTTTGTAGTGGTGCTTGTGTTAAAATTTACCATTATGTTTTGTTCAGTTAGTTTGGGTTGACCTCTTTTATTTTTCATTATTAATACGATTGGTTTGTGCTTCTATATTTTGTTTTGGATAAATAAATCCACTTCTTTTTTGAAATAATCCTTTGTGTCCACTAATCATTGTTTCCGTATAAATGATGAGAACGACAAATTGACCCTCTTAATCGTGTGAATTAACACGTGCAATCTTTCTGAAGCAGAAGGATGTAAAAACTGTGCTCTTGTGTTGTGGCAGTACCAGCAGATCTTATTTGTCTCACTTGCACCTCCCTGTGTTTGCAGCTCTCCATCTCAAGACGTTCGTGCAGTAATTGTCAAGAGCGATTGCTCCTCATTAGACACTATGGGAGTTGTAATTGGCCATCGCAGGCCCAGCGATCAATGCCACCGTTATTACCAGGATGTGAGCCGCCAGGTCCCAGATGGCCAGCACAGCCGAGGCCAAAGGTGACGTCGAGGTGGGGACGAGGTGAGGCTCTGCAGCTTGTTATGGCTGCACAGAGACTGGACAGCTGCTTGTCTGAGAGCGTATCGACAGCTCGCCACCCAACATGCATCTGCTCTCAGCATCGAGCTCATTGACACTGACAGAATGAACTTTACAGCATGTTTCTTTGGGCCTCATCATTTCCCTCGCGCTGCCTCATTAATAGAACAGTCTTCGCTCTGGTTCTCATGCTGCCTGTCAAAGGGTCACGTTGTGTCCAATCTACTGCGGAAATCTGTGCCTCGTGTTTCTCTTCATCCTGACCTTTCAAAGCATAAACATACATTTTGCTGTAACAGAAGACAATACATTTAGAATATTAAAGACACAGAGGCAACGACAGGTCATTGCATAGTAACTTACCCTCTACACAGTAAGAAGCAGTAGACCCTGGTTTTCACTCGTCAAACTGGAAACAAGAATAGAGAACATGAAATATGAAGAAAGCAATGATGAAAGATAATAAGAAGCTTATTCCCATTGTGTCATTCTAATGAATTGTTCACATGAGAATATAGGACAGAATATCACTAATGTGACATCAGTCATCTTCAAAGTTTAAATAGTTTACAGATGAAAAGGAAATTTTATTTTATTCCTTTTGGAAAATTCTGTGTTTTCCTTTGTTTTTCTTATGTGATTGACATAAATGTAGAAACAAAACTAGTTTTACGTGATTCCCAATCCGCAGCGATGCTGTTGAAGCAGGCTGTAGACAAGGACAGAGCAGAATGAAGAGACAGACTTCTGTCTCTGGGGATCGCTTACTGAATCCATTGTCATTATGGATCATTACAGGTCATAAATTAACTTTATTATCCAAATTAAAGGTGAAGCCACCTTGTGACAATATTTTCCCCCGACCAGGTCTTTCAATGGTACCATTCATGATGTCCTTGATCCTCTTTTACATAAAAGTGAGACCTCTAGAGAAGAATTTTACCTTCTTGGAGTCAAACACCCTATTATCACTCCCTTTTTACCCATTACGACACATATAAAAGCCTCAGACATCCGCCAGACAGACACATCGTTGCTGGACTCCCTTATTACTTTTCCCTGCCTGATTTTATGAATTAATATACCAGACTATTAGTTGGTAATTTACCTATAATCATGAAAGGACTTTTTAATGTGTACATGTATTAAGTAGATGGTATTTACACTTCTGTAGCACATGATAAAGGTGTTATTGTCTTTTAAAACCTCACTTTTAGAAAAATGCTATGTTATCTTAATTTAAGCTGCACGTTGGGGAAGTTGTCACACTGGGTTGTGTGAAAGTCCAAATGGGATCCAAATGTAGAATTGCTGATAAAATCCTGTTTAAATGGTTTAGTGAGCAGGCCAACATTCAGACACGCAAAGGAAACCTGTCCCGATGACCAAAAAAAAAAATCTAAGGAAAGCAGGTAACAATCAAAAGGCCGGTAATGGATCATTGTGACAAGACGGGATTGCGAGCACCAATTGGGGAACGTTATCCGCTCTGAACAGGTGACAAATGTGGAATCCAGCAGTGGCAATGATGGGAAGAATGAGGGAGGGACTACACAGCAGGACAAATAAACCCAGGCTTGTCCAAATGACTGTTGTAAAAACATTTTCATTAAAACCACCCTTTAACTGGTTTATAGGCAGTAGCGGCTGGTTTATGTGTCGTCTATTAGACACGACCTCTTTTAAACTGCCACTGCTGGGCCCAGCTCAGAATAGCTCACGCCTATAGCGCTATAATGAGCAGTCATTTTATATCCCAACATCAGCTTTCTGCACCACCGGGTGGAAATCAGACACACTGTTTATCAGATTCAGAGGCTGTGATCAATGTGCATGAAAGCTGTAATCACCAGCTTCACTGTAACAGCCAGAGTCAATAGACGTCCGCTCAAGAAAATTACACAAGTGATCAAGAGATGAAAGATGTGAACTATTGAACATCTATACAGGAGGTCTGTATGTTCTTGCTTTCATTGGTTTTACTCAGCTGTGCCCTTTTTAAATGGAACCTTCGCAGCGAGTTCACAGAGTGTGTGTATCGAATATATTGAACGTTAAATCTCATCTAACCATACGTGCAATAAAGCAGTCAGTCGGAGCCAGGTGAGAGGGGAGAGGAATGCTGGGAGCTGTATTCCTTGTGTTACACTGCCCTCTTTAGGCCACGTGCAGGATGACAGCAGCAGGTGGAAGAGAAATAAAGGGTGGACGTGGATGTGAGCACAGGGAGGCAGAATTCAGCCTGTCTGCCCTAAGAGATGGACCCTGCTATCAGGTAACGTGAGAAATGTTAAAGCATTGTTGCAACATGAAATGGATGCTGTTTTTACGTCACCACTAAGGCTCTCAGGCTTATGAGCAGAATATTGGGGTTTCCAGCTCCTGTGCTGTGCCTTTCTGCATGACTCCGTTTGTCCACACGATGCCACTGTTGCACTACTGAAGGCATTTCCCTGTTCAGTGCGTTTGCACTCTGCCTACATGTTTGACTGACACAAGTGATACAAGTTTACTCAGGAGCGAGACCTGGAGGCAGCTATTGATGACAGAACCTCTGAATTTGTGACACTGAGCAGAAGAGCGGTCTGACATAAATGTCAGGGGTAAATGATGTGATTTCTGCAGCTTTGAGAACCAACAACACATCTTTGCTCCGGTATTGTTTGATGTACAGTATGTGACGATGGCCACTCCTCCATCTCATCTGGACCCATAAATCCATCTTCCCTGATTCTGACGCATTATTGGTTCTCCCTGTAGGGTCCAGGAAGCACTGTGAGATAAAGAAAAAGGGCAGAGGGCCAGGCTCCGCGATCCCCCAGATAGCACCTAATCACATTCATTACTTCAATTAGGGCCAGCCAACACAGCACCGGGTTGGGAGTCAGAGCATCCACTGCTGATCGATGCTAAACACCGAGCACATCCTCCAGTCGTCATCCTCCACCCTGGGAAGCACCAGGGCACTGACCCGTCGCCAGCCTGGTCCTAAGCAAGAGCTCACAACTGGTGGGAAGCGTTTGTTAAGATTAGGATTAAAGCTAAAAATAAACTCCACCAGACGGACAGTGCTAAAGCAATAACAATAAAACGACCAAAATGTTAAAAATAAGCTCCATGAAAGCCATCAAGCCATAAAGATGTTTAATAATGGCCACAATACATTAATAAACCAGAGTATTCAACAGTAGACCTGTGGCGTATTTTACTGCTAAGGCTATTAAGTGATTTAATGCAAGGGAAGAATGCACGTCTTAAAACCCCCTGTGTGTGAACCAATCCCTATATGTATATTACCAAAGTAAAATCTCTAAGAGGGTAAAAAGTTGCTATCAAATTTAAAGCCCATGCAGCAGTTAAGCTGTGCACAATGGTAGCGCCATGAAACATACTGAAAAATGATCATCTCTGCTGGTTTGTCATTAGACATCAATTCAACGGTGCGAAGCCACAGAGCTGCCGTGATCTCTTCCTGCTGGCAGATAGAGACGCCTTCTCATCAGTGAAACGCACTCTTTACTTTAATTTGCGCTTATTTCGTTTTTAACTGGTCCAGTAATCTCAGCTTGATATAGAAGAAATGTCCATTTATTCTCATTTTAAGGTGCTTTCGGTTCTGTTGAGTCCACATGAAATTAAGGTTTAACGTTTAAACATCAGCATGGTTAGAAAAGACAGATAAAGCTCTGAGAAGGTACATAGAGAGGGAGAAGCACAACTAAGAGGAGGACGCATCATCATCTTAACGTGTTCTACGGGTTTAGAATAAGTCTGGACCTCGTCTGCACGGTTATGTGAAAAAAAGCAGGTGAACAATTCATGTTCAGTTTAACTGTGTTGTGTTGTGTAAGTAGGAAATATCTTACTGATCCTATAAATTCAGGTCCAGGGTACTGACCACTGTGGTTCCGCTTAAATGACTGTGCTGTGCAGAAGTGCTGAGGCATGTTGTTTGGAATGTTTGCAATTTGTTGGAGGAAGAAATAAGAAGGCACACGGGCATTCAGACACGGAGGGGTCACGCAGGTATGTACGATGTCGTGAGTTTGGCCTGCAGCTGTTGGCGCGTGACACAGTGAGGCGTTCGTGGAATTTGGCCGCGTGCGTTCACAGCACCGCTCAGGTGTCGTCAGCGTGACCGACAGGTATGCGTCAAAAATATGTATCTGTGCTGGAAATCTAAATGCCATGTGACCATCAGGTGAGCCGCGTGGTGCGTTCGCGTGCGCGTGCGTCATCGGCTGGTGATGCTGGAATGAGCGACAGGCGACGAAGAGGAGAAATGGCGCCGAAAACTGGTGGGAGATAAAATGGAAAGATAAGCTGTGGGCATTTGAGAAAAAAATGGGAAAGTGGATAGATTGCAACAGAAGAGACAGAGAGTGGGAGGGAGACGAGAAAAGGGGAGGTGGGTGAGAGGAGTGATGCTACTGATACACTGAAGCCACAGAAAGGGGAGAAGAAGGTTCACTCCATTTTCCCCCTTAAAGTGCTACTGTGAGACATACATTACAATGACAGCGCTGTTAGCACAGCAGGCACATAAAAAACAGCCCCTTTACTTCATCTCCTACAAACGCTTATTAATAAACTCCAGGACAAGGACACACGCAGACAAGGAGGAAAAATAGACGAGGAAGAATGACGGAGAGTCGAAGCTCAGAGACCACGCAGGACAGACGGTGTCTCGAGGAGCCTCGTCCGCCTGACAGCGTGAACTCAAGAGCAATGGCACCAACACCTCGATTTGTCAGTGTGATGAAATAAGCCACCAGCCACAATCCCATACTCCACACTGTCTACGGCCGTGACATCTAAAGCATCTCTTTTTCCTGCTCTCTTCCCTCCTCTCTCCTTCCAACTAGTCATTTGTGGCCTTATTTCTCTCCGTGCTTCCTTCACAGCGGCGTTATCAGTATCTGACACACAGTGAATCAGGGAGTATCTAGCGGCCGCTATCAGCCCTCTCTTCATCTCCCACTGCCCCTCTGTGCTCGGGCCTATCAATCAGAGAGCCACTGGCAGGACAGATGCCACTGACGCCGCTCGCATGCGCCACAACCAACACAATTAACAGACACGAAGGAGCCTGAAGGCCACACTGTGATCCCAACAGCAACTGCTGCAGCTTTAATGGAGTATTGGCAGTAGGCCGCTTCTGAAGGGCTCCAGACTGTTTTGCAGAACTAACCCCACCGATATTTCGCAAATTTGCAACAATATAAAATTAGTGACATATTATTCAATTGGTCCTATCAAAGCTGAGTCCGCGTCCATGGGGCCTTTCATGTAATAGCCGGCGTGTCCACCGTGTGGCGCTCTTGGGTCCGGGCTAATGTCTCTTCTTCTACTACCGCACCTGCAAAGATGAAAAAAGTGCCTTCGGTGAATTAGCGACTCCTCCCGGTGGAACGAAGGTATTTTTCGCGTTTTATTAGTCTTGTCGTTTTCAACGAATGTAACGCCAGTCGTTGTTCATTATACTAAGCTAGTTGATGACTATAACGGTCAACGCAAGAACGGGAGGCTACTGCTCGAAGGTTTGCAGCCAAATTACAATTTTATCAAAACACTCCGACAAACTACCATCATAGAGTCACGCACGTTATTTGTTAACACAACACAAGACAGGCATGGAAAAAAACATAGTTTATGTCGTGACACAGTGACCTGCCGAATCATTAAGCGAATTGACGGAGACCTAGCTAGCAAGCTAAACGAAGCATTAAGCTAATTGACGAAGACTAGCTAGCAAGCTAATCAAAAAGCAGAATCACTGGACTACAACACGAAGGTATGAAGTTATTGTGGGAGGCTTATTGTACACACACTTTCCCTTTATTTAAATAGAGTCAGGCGTTGAACATGAACCCGACGAGCTGTCGCTGCTGGTCCATATATCAAACGCGCCCTCTGTTGATTGAGACATGCGCTGCAGTACAGCATCTCCATCCATCTGAACAGGTGGCGTTACCAGAGCAGCCGCGGCCTCAGGACTTCTGAGAGGACGCCTGGGTCCCCAAAGAGCAGAGACCACAGCACCACAGGGTAACTTCTACTGTTATTTAACGGGCTTTTCTGCCCCACATACTGTAAATGCTCACACTAAGCTTTGAGTCTGCTTTTCCAGTTCCAGGCTGTCTGGGCCAGTAAAGACCAGAGGTCACAGCTCCACTGCAGCAGGGTAAGTCCTGTTCGCCTTGGGTTGTTGGTTTGGATCCGATCCATGCTTTGTGTGGTGCGGTCATGTTGTCGTTTGCAGCCTGAGCTTTGCAGTTCAGTTGTCGCTCACATGCTCGTTGTTGGAGTTTTTTACAGACTTAACTGTGTGTTTTACATGTGCCATGAACTCTGTTTTATGATCTTAAACATTGTGAAATGCTTATGTAACCTGCTCGATTGGTCCTCACATAAACCGTAATGTCTTCTTTTCCAGTTCCAGGCCACACGGATGCCCAGAAAGCAAAGAGTAGAGACCACAGCTCCATGGCAGCAGGGTAAGTCCTACCTCTCACAAGATGCATGTTTTGGGTTCATGCCTCGACCTCTCGCTGCATGTTTTGTGCCTGAAACCTTCTCGCCGTTAGTATATCTACTTTTCTGGTGCCTCGTGTTGTTGCGGATTTGTGTTGGCAACATGTACTTTGCTGTTCAGTTGTGTTGCAGTGAATGAGCTCATTTGGTTGTCATTTATGATTGTTTACCGATTTGAAATGTGGTGGTGTGATTATTGGTGATGTATGTCATGAATGTTTTTGGCTTTCATGAGCCAGGCATGGCTGGTGGCATGAAGCTTTGGTCAAACTTCATTCATTTGCTCTTTAAGCTGCATACTATAACATCTTGCATTTAAATGCTTCCTGTGTCATCTGAGCAATTCTGAGCTAATGGCTGCTTTTATACTACTGCTCTTTAATGTGAAATCTTATTACTGTATCCAATACCTAAGCATTCTTTTCTTTTTCTTTTTTATCATTTATATAATGATTTTAGTGGGTTTGGGGCATTTATTAATATCCCTCCATAAATGTTCCTTCACTTTGGATCTACTCTACTTAAGGGATTTATAGAACATTCCTGCTTTTTCTACTCGTATACTTATATACTATACTTACACTGTCTATAATGCTTTATTTGCAAAACGGACTAATGCTTTGTAGTTAGAATTGCTAAAACTCTGGCCTTTCAGCAGCTTGGAACAGTCAGGCCCTTGCATCTTGAGTTAAGTTGAATCTAATGCACAAACATGTGACATTAGGAAAGGATAAAAGTATGTTTGAGACACTCATATATTATTGAAGAAGCCACTAGATCCAGATCACATCAGGCCTGGGACAGTAGATAGTGTTTCATGGTGGCTTTGTCTTTAAATATTCCCCTAGATTGAAAGCTTCAAAGTAAACTTCAATTACTGCAGTGATTAGATCTGGCCTGCTCCATTAGAGGACATTCTAGCTCGGGGGGGACAGACAGAGGGAGCAGGGCGAGGACTCTCAGACCCCCAGCCAAGGAATTACTAACTATTGATCTTGCTGCCACAAGCCATCTGACAATGACATTATAGTCGTGTAGCTTCAGAAGAAGCAGTACAGTCCAGCACAGGGGTTGATGTAGTCCCTGCAAAGCACTTAGACACGGCGATGAAATCCCATTTCATTTGGGATGGGATAGAGAGCAAAGGGTTTCTGCTGGCAGTGGGTTAAAGTTCCAAGTGGACTCAGTTTTTATCTTTTTCTTTTTTTTTAATTCACTGGATGAGTGGATGAATTGTCGTTTGTCAGTGTGGTTTTCAATACTGGCTGATAACAAACCCTGTATTTGTGAGAAAGTTGTCAACGTCTTGTGTTCCTTGTCAGATTTTATTCATCCTGAGAAATGTCTGCATGTTGTGTTTTTTTTTTTGGTGTGTGTTCGTGCCGGTAGAAAGATTTGTGCTGCACTGCGTTTTGTCCACTATATGTTCCTATGCCTGCTGGGGCTGAGACCTTGGTTTAAAAAGTGAGTTCATAGCTTGGCAATTTAGTGACTCTAAAACTCTAAACTCGCGTGTTGAGATGAAGAGACACATTTCCATAAAGGTTGTAGAACAGTCTGCTGTGTGTAATAGTGGTATTGTTGCCTTCTGCACACTGGCTTCTTATTGGATTTTATCAATGCACGTCACTATTAGGGCTTTAAACAAACCTTCAAACAGTTTAGTAGCTTTTAAATTAACTGAGTAATGGTTGCAAATTGAGCTGTCATCTTATAACTTGCTTTTTTGTTTTCTTACTGGTCTGGTTACATTATTTTGTGAGTTAATAGTTTCTTTACACTGGGCTGAACATTAGAAGCTATTTCAGGACTGTGTTGTTCCATCATTAAGTTAGTTCAGGGTTTAGATGAAATCTGGTGTGTATGAAACCATCAGATTGGGTAGAAATGAAGGGAAAATGTGCAGCCTTGATAATGATCCTGATGGTTTTCCTTGTCACAATGCCAATGCTGTTAATAATGGCAGTGATGATGACGGATATGATGGTGATGAAGATAGTAAGGATAGGGCTCGCAGTCATGGGTTCTGGCTCTGTTGATGCTGCTGATTATTGTGGAAATGAGCATGTTGATAAGGCCTAAACATTTTCTTTGAGCATGCATCTCTCCTGATAACAGTACAGTAAGTCTACACTGATAGTCCCACTGATCATCTTATCTACTACATCTCACTGTCAGACAGCCACTTCCCTTTCCTCTCTGTTTGCAGGCCTCTGAAAACCATTACAACCAGCCGATCAACTGTGCACACATCCATAATCATGAAGCAAACATTAGCCGGCTAAATTATAGAAACTTAATGAACACAGGAGATTGGATTAGAGTAAAAATAAAAGCAGGGATGCGAGAGCGCCACAGAAAAGGTCTTTGGGGAAAGTGAAGAGCAGCATGGGCACTCGAGTAGGAGAGGGGAAGATGGAGACAGAGAGTGAGAGAGGGGAAAGAAACGGAGTGAAAAGGCAGGGGGAAGATAGATCACGGTCCTGAGCGATTGTGACAAGCATAGACCCTATCAGCCGCTGTTTGTTTGCACACTCCCCTCTCTGCATTAAAGGAGCCGTCCAGGCCGCCGGCAGGCCGCGAGCGCTCCATCTCATCACCTGACACGCCAACAGATGTTATGGGCTGATAAGAGCCCCGCGGCCCCCTTCCCTTTGCATCTACGATTACCTCCGCACAAAGGGGTGGGGGGGGGGTGGAGGGAAGAAGGTGGAATGGAGAGAGGGAAGGAGGCAGAGGAGGGAGGAGAGGAAATCAAATACTTCATGATGGCCTGGTGTTAAAAAAAATGGATGGAAGTGTAGTGTGTATGTGGAAGGGCTGGAGATTGAAAAAGGGAATGAGAGAGGAAAGATGGTGGCGACACACTCATTTGTCCTGTATGAAGTGGTAAATGGCCTCGCAGTGCTTCCTGGCCCTATGCTGTTTGTCTCCCGCCTAATCGGCTTATTCCATAAGCACTGCTGCACCATCGTCATTAGGCAATGATAATGATATTATTTAACAGGGGATGAGAGAATTAAGGAGGCGCGCTATCTGATGGCTAGTTTTGTTCACTGCCTCATTTCCTCATCCTCGGAAAATGTAGCATTTCCCAGTTGATAAGAATTGTTTTGCAATTGTAAAGATGCTTTAATGACAGCCACATCCATTGGCTTTATTGCCTAAAAACATCATTACTCCAACTTTTATTGTGTATTACACGGCTGGTTTGTTCTCCGAATAACACTAACTAAATTGGGATATAAAAAAGACACTATGTGGAACATTGGTCTTGTTATGGCAAATGTAACCCAATCACTGCAGTAAATACATACATATCTGTCTCCCTCCCTCTGTCACTTCCTCCTGATCACTAATTTATGATATAATTTAACAACGTTTCTATATTTGTTCCGCTAAACACTTTGCGTGGCATCAAATTACGGCTCACAAAGGATCATAGAAACTCAATATCATGCATCCTATTCTCAGCCAATCTGAATGGGGAGATTGTGTTTCTTTTCTTTTCCACTGCTTGGCTCCAAGTCCAGAGGGGGATAGATGACATTACTAAACACAAATCAGCCAATAGAATAAACAAACTCGGGGGATAAACAACAATGCAATCTCCATCTACGCGTAAACAATATGGCGTGTGCATGTGTGTGGTTTCTCTTGATGAGATTGAATATGTGTGGATGATAAGCTAACCAAGGTAATCAATGCAGTAATGATGAGGGGGGTGGAGTGTGAAGGGAGGTGCACTAGGTTATATCGCAGGCAGTCATCAGTGGAATTTTGTAAAGCGCCTCGGCTGTCCCGCATGCGCGCACGTTTGTGCGTGGAGTGAAAGCGTGACAAACGCGTCATCTTGTGTGCGAGAGAGATAAGCTCTAAATAATTGCGGTCTGACAGGCCTGAATAATGGCCAAATTAGACAGAAGGTGCACATTATTACGAGCGGCAAACATTCAAGGCTCGTTTGAGATGTAACTGGGCTTGATTAAGACTGTGATGACTATAATGATGGTGGTATTAGACCACCTCACACGCCACCCTAATCCCATTTCTTCCCCTTAACTTTTCACTCTCTTCTGCGGATTAGCATCGCAGGCCGCTCCGCCAAGTTACCTGTGGACGACCTCCTGTTGAGAAGCAGGCCACACACAGAGAATAAAAGAGGGATGAGCAAAGAGAAAGAAGATGAGGGGGGTAAAACAGCTATGGCTGTGGATAATCAGTGGATTACAAAGAGAGATACAAGGTCAAGGAAAGGACAAGGAAACAGCTGGGTGAAGATGAGGTTTGTGGAGAAGGGCTGTGAAATGAGTAATGGCAGAGAACAGAGCGAGGACGGAGGAGTGACAACTTTGATGTTGATCAGCTTTGGATTTGGTGTTTTGTCTGGGCTGCGGTTACGCTCAGATAGAAAGATGAGAAAGGCCTTTTGGAAGCTCTGCTGGGCTGATGCCTACCTGAGGCCCAACCAAAACAATGAGCCTGTATGCACTATACAGATCAGAGCAGCGGTACAGCGTGAATTAATGGCAGAGATGGAAGGAGAGGCAGAAAAATGCTGGAATCAAGCATGCAGTGGAGAAAAACAGACCTCGAATCAATTTCTTCACCTGACACAAGCCTTTATGGTAGAAATGTGACAGTAAATGAGATCAAACAGATGTTATTTTGCCTGCCCGATTCAGAGGAAAGACACAATTCATAGTTAAAAAAAAAAAAAAAAGTTGATCATTAGGATTCAGAAAGTGACAAGCATGTGAGCTGAACTGTTTCCGGTCCTGGGGTCTACCTCATTTTTGGCTTGAGCGCACTCACCATCAGTTTTCTAGTTGCTAGGTGTGAGGTTAGTTTTATTTTGCAGTATAACTTTCTCAAATTCATTTCAAACACTCCAGTAAATCTCCTACTGTATCACCAGGAGTGATCGGCTCCATATTCCATCCATAATCTCCATGTTGATCACAGCCCAAGCAGACGGTTATCTGAGTGTTTGTGATTGGGAGATTAGTGTTTTTAAATGCTTATCCGTGTAGACCTCCCTGAGGAAGTCGAGGCTCCAGAGCCTCTGTTAATTTGCAGCGTCGGATCAGAGGCTCAGACACACAGATCCAACGTGTTGTCTTTTTCGGGGTGTGATGGGAGACGTTGGATAGAAGCTGCAGTAGTGGATAATGCACATAATCACTTGTTTATCACCCGAGCATCTTGCCAAATCACTGAAACATCGCTCTGATCACAATAACCAGTTTAGCTTTTTTCACTCGTAGATAGAAACTTGGGCCAAAAATGATGGATTGGATAAAATCAATAAGTGATTTTCAGAGCATATTGATACAAGTCCTAAATAAATTTGTTATAATTGATAAAGCGATTGGTCCATTTGTATTTTCTATTAGATACGGAAAATCTAATCAAATGTTAGATTAGCTTAACAAAAAAAACTCTGGCAGGGAAAGACGGTATTAGGGCGTATTGATCACTTCTACTACATGTCACCTGACCAATGGCTAAAAGAAAATTCTGTCTACACTGAGTATTAGTGACTTTGAGTAAGAGTGTTTGTGTTTGGGCTGAAGATCAGATCAAATCCTCTACACAAAGCTTCTTGCTATTTATCTGCTGTCCTCATCTACCTTGGCCTGGTAGGAGATGTTCTAGTGCCAGTAGGAAAGAGGCAAACTCCAAACACTAAATAAGCCTTATCTGCTTCCAGTGCTTGACTGAGATTAGGAGACGAGCAAAGGAAGGGAATGGAAGCCAGCAGAAAGGAAGGGAGGTTGCAAACGCACAAGGGTAGATACACGGAGCAAATGCACACTGGAAAAGAAGAGAGAGAAAGAGAGTAGAACCAGCCTTTTGTAACAAAATCTCTGTCTATATTGGAGGGAAGCGCTTGTTTTTGATTCCATTACCGAGGTGTGGGGTGAGAGGGTGGCAAATGGGGGAATTTGAGTGCGCTTGGTGAACGTGTGCATGGGGAGAAAAGCCAGTTTGGGAAGCAGCGGTGGAACTGCAATCTCTGGAGTCCATTCTATCCCTGCCGGCCTGTGATCCCCACAGCAATTAAACGTGAGGAAAGAGCAGACGTAGGGAAGTCCAGCAATTCACGCCTACGCAAAGACAAACTTGAGCTCGAACTAACAAATGTGTGACGCTCTTCATTTGGAAAGGTGCAGAGGAAAGGCAGTGTGGGTGTGTAAACTGAGATTGATTGGCAAAATCCTTGAAACCGTGGATCAGCGGGGAATGAGAAGGTTCTCAGCAAAAGAGAATAATGCAATTGTACTTTTGTAACCCTTCACTTTTCCTCTTCGCAGCAGTTTACTTTCAGTGCAGTGTTGGATAGTACATGAAACAAGAAATTGAACATTTTCCTGCCAACCCTCAGTTTTACATTAAAATCAGGAACTCATTACTTTATGATTGCTTTAGTACTTTGTCATTTTATTTCGTTCATTCAAGACATTAAATTGTGCAAGTTTGACCTTTGCTAACAAACCTACATCAGTATTCAGGAAGGAAATGCTCCCACTGATTTCTCATCCCACTCTGAGCCTCTAATGTCATTACCATGATAAATTAGATGTTATCTATTCAACTTTCCCATGAAAAGTTGCATTTTGATCTTATGTAGTAGTTTGCTCTGCTTTTTCAAACCTACACTTGCCAAAAGGGACAAAGGAGGGAAAACGCCCTCGTCTGACCAATTGATAGTGAGACTGCCACTGTGCTTTATTGTAGGATGATCCTAAATCCACGTCACATCTTGCCTCACACCCCCAGATTCTACTCTAAGTCGAATATCGCCACTCACTCTTTTTGCTGCAGCTTTAAAGCAGTGCCAGTGGCCACCCACTCCAACTCTTATCCCCTCTCCTACCCCTCTCCTCCAATGTCCATCACTCTTTGTTTCCTTCCCATCCTCCTCCTCTCGTTTTCCTCTTCTCACCCCTATCTCACTCCTCCCCCACCACCAGCCCCCTTGGCTTTGATCTTGATTTCTGACCAGGAAATATCTTCTAAGGGGCCGTCGAGCTACAATAACTTTCAATAAAGGAACACAAGGGTGGCAGAGACCGGACCACTGATAGTGCTACGATTTATGGGCCCTGCTTGCTTGTTTTTGCCATAACACACAGCAGTACAAACCTCTTACACGTCATCCTTTCCAAAAATATTGGTATGTTAGCTGTAGGTTGGTTGTAGAGCTCTCACCTAATTACTTCGGAGGGAAAGATATCATGAGGCTAATGGATTATTTAATCAATGTTAAAGTGTACTTCCGACTGTTGCTCGCTTGGAATAAAATTTCTTATTTTGAATTTATGGATTCTCTAAACTTCAAAAGGTTCTTGTTTCTACACAGAAAGTTTACATCTGACATTGTGGTTGTTTTGTTTCTTGATGCTGTAAAAGTCAAAGCTGCTTTGGCCCTCAAGCGAGCTACATCAAATCAAACACAGGCTCGGCTGTAGTAGTAGTAGTTTTTGTTGCCGCTTGTCTCAATCCTCTTTGTTTCACAGTCCATATCGCTGCCCACCGCACGCTGTTGGCCTGTCCAAACCACACTACAAATGACTGCCATTCTGCACTCTAACATTGTGTGGGACTGTGCACCGATCCTCGTACTGCTCTGGTTATCCAGTGTGACCAAAGCCATTCGACTGGACAAGAACAGCGTCATGCCACACCCCCTGAGGGCTAAAACAAAGTGTGTCACTGCTACCCACAAACTAGTGGGGTATCGGCCCTTTTGTGCCCACTCTTCCTTGGCTGGAGTGGAGATCGCCATTGAGGGACGATCCTCTGGGGATTCGTTCCTCGTCCTGCTTGCAGTCCCGCCGCAGTTATCTGCTCAGGGCCAGGCAACAGGGACAAGTGTGGGATGGAGGGGTTTGATTGGGGTGGAGGGGCAGCACCGATCCATTTACGTACAGTGACGGATCATCATTGTCTCCTGTCTCACCCTGTCACTTACTGTTACCATGCCCCTGGCTGACGTGCTATGTATTTCTGCTTGTGATTCCACGAAAACCATGCTGGATGTGTGGTCTTGGCATTGAAGTTGCACACGTGCACTTTACAAGCAAGCGCACACTCTCCATACACAGACATACTGTCATCACTACAGGCGCTTCTCAGCAAACCTACACGTTGAATTGTTGAGTGGTACAGCTCTTCCTAGCAGACTGTGTGTGGGAGGGACAGAGCCACAGGCACTAAGTGTCTCTATAGCCCATGTGAAATCACACGTAGGCTGCAATGAGCCTCCAACCATACCAGGCACAATCATATAGAGAAACACAGGGCGAGGGAGCTTTAGAGGACCACCAAGGATAGCAGCATGGCACAGGATGCTGGGCTGTCTTCATGTTAAGGCCTTTTTCATCACTGTTCCAAAGTATTCAGCACTTAAAACAGATTAAGAGCTCGCGGAATAAACAGGCCTGATGCTGCGAAGTGGGGAAACACAGGAGGAGGGTTTCGGGAATTAGACGGCAGGACGAAAGGGAAAGAAGCCTTTCAGGAGATAACGCCTCAAGAAGCGATCGGGTCCAATAAGAAGGTGCTTGTGTTGAAACTGATGCATGAACAAAAGGGGGTACAATAGAGACATTTGGATTGCTTCATGGGAAAGGAGCTACTTTTTGTCACTGGACAGCATCAAATCAAAAGGAATAGATGAGATTTCTAGATGTAGCTTATAGTTGGACTGTTTGGTTTTTCTGGAGAAGGCGGGTGGATGATGATGTGTTAACGCTTTCTGCCCTGTCCCCATCCTCTGCCTCTGCTTTGTCTGGGACTAAGGGAGGGTGGGTGAAGTGCATTAGATTAGCTTCCTTTACGATAGAGTAGTATATTGGTTAGATATTTTTAATCTGTCAAAACTGTGTCCACTTCAGACTTAATGTTTACAACCACGCACAGTAAGGCCTAAATAAGTGAAGTGTTTGTGCACAGACACATTTGGATTTGAATATGAGGAAGCAGCCGACGAGGCAGATGCCAGCATGGTTGCTCGAATATTGTGTCCTGTTACCTGTGGCATTACTACAGGCAGAAAGAGGAGCTTTTTGAGAAACATGTTGCTTGTCGTCATGTCAATGTCTAATTATATAATATCAGTGATATTAATATGACTAGGAGTTAAAGTTATAACTCTCCAGGATCGAGTGAAGTTTTTCCATTTTCACAGGCTGCATTGGAACGTTGGATCCGTTAACACAGTACTACAACCCCCCCCTTCCTTTTTCGATGGTGAACTTTTGATTCTAGTTGTGAATATATGTTCTGGTCAGAATGTCGGCTCTCAGACACACTCTACTGTCTCGGGACTTGATGGATAAGGTCCAAACCAAACCAAATCAAATCGAATTGTGTCCGAAATCCTGTGAGTTTGGAAACAGACGCACTCTTAGATCAACAAAAGGGAAAAGACGTCGGATAGTGAGTGGGAGGCTGACTGACGGAGTGAGTGAACAAAGTGTATGCTGCTGTTAATCCCTCATCGATTCAGTCATGCTTCTTTATCTATGGGCATTGGGGACTTACAAAAATAAAACACCACAGCCGGTATAAATACGTTTAACTAAGTTGCCATAATGATGGTGATGATAATAAAGAGTGCCACCAGTGAGTGTGGTGGGCGTCATTGTCCTTATTGCCCCCCCTTTACTGATTTGATTTGCACAAAAGATGTGAGAGGGAGGAAAATGATTACCATAACAAATGCACACTTGCAGGCGCACTCCTCCCCAGGGAAGTGTCAGTGTAAGTGGGAGAGTATGTTGACATTTATAACCATCTGGGGGGGACATGGTTGCTATTTCTCAGCTGTTTAACTTCAATTACGGCAGGAGAGGTGGAGAAGGAGGCAGCAGAGCGAAGAGGGGGGTGTGAAGGGAGAAATTGGGACAACTTGTTACTGAATGGTTAAGTGGCAGCAGGATGGGCGCTAAGGAGGGAAGCACATTTATGGGTGTCTGCTAAAGAGTTGGCATTGTGGCGAGCTTTTGTGGCTTCACGTTGATGGAGGGCTGCTGATGGTTATAGGAGATTATGTACTGACAGGCGATGTTAATGTGGACATGCAAAGAATGATTACAGTGAAACACGGACAGCTAAGCTAATAACCCGACCTTACTCTTTAAGGTCAGAGTCAGACGCTGCTGGCCAGTACTTTCAAAATTGAGATGGTAGATCCCAACAGACTCGGCCCAGAATGAAAAGCGGACACAGACGGGGAAGAAACACCAATAATAAAATGATGAGCAGGGAAAAAGGTCCTATTGGACAGGAAATAAAGTGTGCTGTCAGTCAGCAGCTGCAGCACTGCCAGAGTCGCATCTCCCAGGTTATTGCTTATTGTTTACTCCCCTCTGAAAAGGTCAGAGGTCGCAGCGACCACATCTATTTTTCTCTCCCACCCACTCGCCCCATTCTTCTCCAAGCACGAGGAGGAACAAAGAGCAATCGTGGGGGCGGCAGAGGGATGGGATTGTGTGGTTGGAGGGCGAGTTGGTGGAGGTGAGTGAAAGAGGGGGAGTAGAATTAGAAAAAAATATAGAAAGGGAGAGCAGCGATCAGACAGTGCTGATAAGGAGAGGAGGCAGGGGCGGGGTGTTGCTGTGAGCTTTTCGGGGGGAGGTGGAGTGGCGGCGGTGGTGGAAGGGGGGAGGTGGGGGGGTGATGTGTGTATTCAACTCCGGGCTGACTCCTCTTATGCTAATACAGCCAATTTCCTCTTTTATTTCATTTCTGGAGCCGAAATCTGCGATCTGCGATAAGGTTGCCGTGGCGACCGCCTGTTCCCCGGGCGGATGCGGGCAGCCGTGTGATGGAGATGTGTAAGTCGGCGGGAGCAGCAGGGAATGAATAATTTAAAACTCCACCAAGCTGGAGAGATAAGAGAGAGCAGGGCTGAGGCCTCTCTCTCCCCTCATACTCCATCTCTCTCTCTCACCCTTCCCCACAATCCATTTCTCCACCTCACCCCTGCTAACTCTGAAACCCTCTTTCGCTGTGCTCTCTGCCCCCCCAGTCTCTTTTTCACTTTGTTTCTCTCTCTGGACATCTAAGGCTTCATCCTCCAAAGCAAGCTGACCTCCAAGGTCAAGGGCACATTGGATAATTGAACCTGCAGTTTGAGGGCAGCTAGGACTGGGCCTGTAGACGATCCAGCAGACCCCAGCCTGCATGGTGTTGGTCTGGGCCACTTTGTTTCTTCTTCTCCTCGATGGTGATGAATTCTTGAACCAGCGTTGCTGCCGCGTGCCTGCTGCCAAGTGAGCGTTAGGCGAAATTTGTACTCTTCACGTTAAGCCCACTTGGTTCATGTCAGTCTTACATTAGTCACTTGAAGAACAGCTGCTCCCCAGCACACAATGGCCCCAACACTTGAATGTAACATGTGCTTAGACTGGTGGAGTGTTCCAGCTGAACCGTGGTCCTGTGTAAACACACTGAAACGTCCATGTTGACTCATGAGGTGCGTGTGGTTTTCCATTGGGTGTGTGCTAGGCTCAGCTGAGCTAATTTTCATATAGCATATTGTAAATTTGTTGGCTTATGTATGCAATAACTGTGATTTGATTTCCTCGTGTTTCTGATATTATATATACATATTTATCTTCTGCTGTTTTATAAATCACTCATGAATTAAGTTGAAACTATGTACGGCACTTCTAAAATTACTTAATCATAAACATGACGCAGTTTTTTTCACATGGCTGTTTACTCCGGTGACGATCGTTCTGGTTGTGTCACATGCGTAACAGTTCCCAAATCAGAATTGCCTCAGTATTTGTGAGAAGCCAGTGGATTCGGCCGAACTACACTAAAAGTCTTAATCGTAAAAAATTAAATAAATAAAAAAGCAAAATCGTTCTTTAAAATAAGCTGTTATTATTAAGCTGTTAATAGGAAGCCACTCTGCAACTATAACTCCAAGTGTTTTCATAGGACAGAATATGTGGCCGTCATACACCACAATGCACAACCTGTAGGATTAGGTTAACGTTATTTTTTGGTTGCTAAGGTTCTGCTGCAACAACATTAAATAATTTCTACTTTTTAATTCTAATTTTAGGGAGGTGAACATGCAGCCAATCAGCTGTTTTAGGCATTGTGGGTGTGTTGCATTACGTCCTCGACTCCTGTCTGTCTGGGCTGCAAAACTGTTTTCATTCCACAGCCATAGCACAAAGCGCTATCGCCATGGAGATAAACCCGGGTTATAAACATCTTGCGGGTCATATCCAGGTGAGAGGTTCATGGAGAGGTGTGGCTGGCCACTGCACGCCTCCCCTGGACCTTGTTCCCTGCTCAGGTGTACGTACCTGTTCTAAAATGTGGAGGGGGAAGTCGGAACAAAACCGCTGATTCATAAACAAGCCACACAGGCTGCCCGCACAGGTAATCTCTGCCCAAGCGTGAAGCCTTCATCCCTGTGGCGCCAGGAGGCTGCTCACCCCGTCAGGGCACCACATGCAAAAACAATCTATTTAAATATTGTTCTGGAATCTTTATTTTCTAATGCGAACTAATCCCACAAATGTTGCATAAAATAGTGTAGAGCTACGCAGCAGTGCATGAACAAGCTTTTTAAAGCAGACTTTGTTGCATGCAGTCTACATCAACCAACTTATCAGAGCAGATCTCAGCCCACATCCTCCACCGTCTTTTTCACGTCGTGAGGATTAAGAAACATGTTTTGTCTGCAGCATCTCGCATACCTCAGTTTGACCCAATGCTGGTAACGAGGTGACATGCAGAGCAACACGTACAGCTCGACAACAAACACGCAAATGCACTGGATATGCAAAGGTCATGTGCGTGTTGCTTCCTCTTTGCCCTGCTCCTGCAGTTCCTGCGCTGGACACATGGTGGCACTACGTACTTACTGCAGACCTGCAGCTCAGGGTCTTTTCAGTCTACCTTGAACATGTCCCACCAAGCAGAACAGGAGTAAACACACACACGCGCACCTAGGCGATACTCCAGATTACATTGATAATACCAAAAATATTGGCCCATAGAAATAATACAACACAGCGATAACAGAATGCTATCAGGTTTGATCATGATACCACGAGTAAATGTGAGCGGAATATCAAATTGTGTAAACAAGAAATAAGAAACTGGGCCTCACATCACTGAGATGACAAAATAAAACAAGACTGATGCTGTCCAACTCGCACCAGTGAAATCCACTCGCTCCAAAAGCCAGTGTCTCTGTGCAGATGATTAAAAATTACAGTTTAAAAGTGGTGTTTCAGCTTCTCTATGTGAAGCCATGTAAATAGAGCCGTTTTAAGAGGCTTTCAGGGCTGCGTGCGGGCAAATATGATTTCATTAAACAGGATATGAGCTCTCTCTTCTTGATGGCTGTTAATCTAGATTAAGGTTTGTCTGGATATTCACAAATAGATGTTGGAAGAATCAAGCAAATTAAACACACCCTAGTCATCAAATCTATTCAAACCGGGTCAAAACATAGAGGAATTCAGCTCTTTATTCAGAAATTAGCTTGTTAATTAAATTATTCCCAAATTATTTCTTGTTAAAATTGTGATCTATATAAAGGAATAATAATAACTTGAATATATTTGTTTTAAATGGGGAGATTTGCCTGCTTGGGATGCACATCAATCTGTGTTTTTTTTTTTTTTTAAAGATTTACATTTGTTTAATTATGGAAGCTTGCGATCGTCTCTATCTGAACTGCGAGTGTGGAGAAAGAATTGTAGGGCCTCAATTAAATCTGATGTTAATTAAATCTGATCTTGTTTTGTGTATTAATCAAGCGGCAATTTTAATCTAGTGAATACACAGACTGTAATAAGAAATGTGGATATAGAGGGAGAGCAAGAATTATTTTAATTTCATGCTTCTGATGAATGTTTTTTTTAATGTTTTATTTAGCTGACTTGCATTAGTTCCTAATCTCCCCTCCACCAACAGCAACCTTTTTTTTAAAAAAATAATTTTTTTTAATGCAATCTGAGCATCAGAGTCACCCAGTGCTTAAACGTCTGCACACACATAAAGGGAATGTGCATGAACAGGTCTCCATTCAGTGAGGTGTTTAAGAATAACTGCTGCTGAGTTATTATGTGGAGAACTTGTCTGTGCAAAGGCTTTTTAAAAATATTAATATTTAGGTATGGAGCTAATGTTTCATTTATTTGCCCAAAGAATGGAGGCTTGCCTGCGTGTAGGTGCTCAGATTTTAATTTATTTTTTATGTTTTACAACCCAGATTCGACCTAATCTCAATTTCTGTTTGTGCGTCTACCTATGAGTGTGTGCCTGCTGAGCATGAGAGTGTGTCGCAGTGTTAATTATGTTTACATCAGCATTTAACTGCGTTCTTATCAGATGTACTATTCCTTTTCAGAGGCAGGTTCTTGGTAGAGTGACACCAGAGATAAGTGGGAAAATTTACTCTGTGGTCAGCAACTCTTTCCACAGATGCACAGGCACTTTTATTTCCTCTGGTTATTTTAACCGAGCGTTCCTCCTGAATGCAGAGATAGTGGGGGAAACACAACCTCTATCCAAACCACATTAGGCTAATTAACAAACTCATTTAAAGCTGGAGAAATATTGATTGCCATACATTTGGAGACGTAGAGGATGGAGGTGGTGGCGGCTGGAGGGAGGGGGGGAGTCAGGAGAAATAAATAAATAAAAGTCTGGCAGGTGTATGTAAATTGTTTGTTGGCAATGGAGAAATTTAAATTACAGTTCAATCAGAGAGGGGGAAGAGAGAGTGGTGAGCCACCCTGTGATTTCCCGTCTCCACGCTTAGTTGATATTTCACTGGGTGAGGATTGAGCGCTACGGGTGCATTTCACACCCTGAATGAGAAAGGCAATCTCGCTCAGCCGACTAGAACAATAATTAGAATGGAGATTAAATAAAAATAATTAGAAAAAGTTCATCTAGTTTTGATGTATTAATTATTCCGCCCCTGCTTTATTCCAAGTCTAATTATCTGCTTCAGTGAAAATGCCAAGATTTTCTGTGAGTCATAAAAAAGTACATTCATGTAATTATGTCAGCAATTTGGGGGGAAGTCAGCTAAGCAGAGCGTCAGCTCTCTACTCCCCCCAGTTTAAAGTAAGTAACTTCTAACTACTTATAACTTATAAGTTAATACAGTCCCTTTCAAGCCAGGGGTATAAATAATAGAATGCAATGGGAGATTATTTACTCTTTAAATGAGGAGCTGTTCTCGCTGCTTTCCCTGCTCCTGACACTTCCCGCCTTCACACTCGCATGCTCTGCACACCACAATGAAAACAAGACGAGTTTTTATCCATTCTTGGTCAGTAGATAATAATTTGCATATAAATGGAAATATTTATTGTGACAAAAATAAGGAAAGGGAGATGTAGGAAGTAATATGCTCATTTTTCAAAAACTCATGGGGCCCAACTGTGATATCTGTATTTTAGAAGTCAAGCAGTTTAAAATATAAGACGAACTGAATCTTTAAAAAAAAAAGAGAGAGAGCGAGAGAATAAATAAATAAATAGCACGAGAAGAAAAGGAGAGAGAGCCAAGGGAACCTTTTAAGATGTTTACTACACAAATGGAGTCTCCAGAGAAGACAGCGTCCTGATGAAATATGAGAGATAGCTGTCGACATTCTGTACTTTTCTCCTGGCTGTGTCGATGGAGGCAGGCAGGCTGGAGGACTAAGCTGTAATGACTTCCCTTCCTCTACCTGACTCACCGGGGGAAACCAATAAAGTTACAAAAATAAACTTTACAGATGTGGAAAATGTATTACCCAGATAGGAAATAGGTGACTGCACTTGAAAGGAAATCGAATATTGAAGGTGCACACAAAAAAAGAGAGGAAAAGGAAAAAAATGCAAATGTAAACACGCTTTACATTTATTTTATTCAGACTGAAAAGTGATACATAAAAGCGTGCGTATCTTTAACATTTTTTGATAAGTCGCACAAGGTGGAAACGCAAACCTTGGCTTACACAGTAATCAGTCAGAGCAGCACTTTGAAATGCAGAAAACACATAATTTCATGTTTGGCAAAGCTGCGTGAAGATACTGTACATGCTGCAGACATGTTGAACGGGCTCTTATTGAAGGCAGGCTTGTTGGTTTTGAAAGTTAAATTACTATTCACAAGCATCTTTGTTAGAGTGAACTACAGAGAATTTACAACAAAAAAATATAAAACATCCAGATGACGTCCTGCCTTTTTAATAAAGTACAGTTTGAATTAATTAAATTATAAACCAACATGGTGCAACAGCTGTGTGCACTTACTGTCTGTGGCACAAATGTGCATTCAAACCGAACGCATGCGACCGTATGTGCGTAGTGCAGATGGGGCACGTGGTGGCCTAAGCTGATGAAATCAGTAAGACGCAGGAAGATGTGCAGAGCCTTACATCGCTGGCCGTTCTGGTACAGGGGAGACGTTGGCATGCTTGCTCCCCATGTAATGACTTCACGTGTGCATACAGACACATCGAGCCCCGAGCAGATAAGGGCTAAAGCTCTTTGACTTTCTATTTCCTTCTCCGAAACGCAGCTGAGACTCCAGCTGTCAGCTCCCGTTCCCATTGTCGCAATTTAGTTTAGATTTTTCTTGACGTAGACGTCACAAACTGCAGCCTTGTTTGATTCCAGTGTGGATGGAAAAGGTTTTGATAGATGAGACCAGCTGCGTTCTACAAATCCTGTGTCTGAAGCGAATATGTTATATTGAATTTGGTTTTTATCAGAACGTAGAATGAACTAAATATAGTTTTAGGTTTTTGCTGATTTTCCTAATGATTAGGACACGAGCAGTGTGTGGAATTGCGGTTAGTTGTTGAATTCGATCAATTTCTGGGGACTACTGTACAGAAATCCAGTTTTTCAGAATTTCAGTCAGGGCTTTTCTTTGAAACCGTATTGAGAAAATCATGAAACTTTCCGCTGATACACACACTGTTTTTCAGGTTTTTCTTGTACAACTTTGATGGTTGAGCATTGCACTTGGGATTTCATTTACAACTAACTGAAGGGTTTTGTGTTTGTGTAGCTGGGATTATGGAAAATTTACAGCCCACTGTTAAATTAAATAAGACCAATGTGCAAACTGATACCTTTACGTGCAGGGCTTTTCATCCTTTGCATGCATCTGTGTGCAGAGTTCTATAGTAACCAGATTGTCATTAAATGCCAAAAGCATATGTGAAGCACAACTGTGTGTTTCAGGGAGAATTAGTTTGTCATGTGAAGCCTCAGAGTTTGTCACTTGGTTTTTCTTGCGACCGTGTATCTGTCTCTTGCATCTGCTGAGGAGACACCATGTAGGACTGGTGGTTATCATGTCGTGATCAATGCAAGCAGCAAACTTGCTGATTAGAATATGAACAAACCACAGAGAGAGGAAAATATGGCCACACATGCACAAGCTGTCCAAGCAGCAGCTTTTCTGAGATCTTTCCTTTGCAAATCTAAGTCTTCTGATTGACTTTTCAGTTTGACCACATGCAAGGGAATTTCCTCCTAATATGTTGAACAAGCTAGAGTGTTATTTCTGCCTTCAGTCAGGATTTGAGTCAAAAGAGAGAGACACACAAACGCTCAATTTACCAGCAGTCCATTTCTAAGAGCTCGCATTTGCGTTCGTGCGAGCAGCTCGTGATACTCGGAGCCGCTCCTCTTGCTTTGAGAAGCAGTGGAGTGTGTGCAGGTCTCCTCTGTGTGGTGAAACGGCTAGAACGTAGGTTTGGTTGTTAAAGACGTCCAGCAGCTTAACTGCACTTCCACTATTGTTAAGTTCCAAACACTGACTTTAGGCCGGATACACAATGCCTGACTGATGGAGCTGTGAAACCACTGGCACTCGCTATTTATTTCTAGCTGGATTTGGGGAGCATGTGCTTGATGACAAGCTGTAGCTATAAGCCATTTATTATTCCTGATATTTTCCAGTAGTTGAAATTGCTGTTTGTCGTTTGTACATGCCACTCAGGGCCTTCATTCATATTGTTTCCATTTTGTATACAGCAAAACATTTGCTGCTCTCGGTTGCACAAATTAGATTTCCTCTGCTTGGTATTACTGATGGAAGATGTCTGGATTTTTGAGAGTTGAGAGCAAAATGGGAGGATGTGTAGGATTGTTGTGGTGAGAATATTCGTGTGAGAACATAAACTAGTTCATAGAATAGACAGAGGAATAATGAGAAGCTGCTGAACGTTACTTTATACAGTTTAGAAGACAAGACAATTGGTTAGAAACTGTAAAGCATCCACTCAACAAAAACATTTCTGACAGCTTCGACCTGAAAACTGTAAAAGCAGAACTAGTGGTAGGGCTGCGCTATTGGCCTGAATTAGACCTAACGAAGTAACGGCTTTAAGATGCTGATTGGAAAGTATGCGTCGTGGTCAGTGACCGTGCCTGTAACCTAACAGCGTGCAGTATATAGAAGTATATGCGACAAATGACTGCCTGTAATTATTATTTCTGCTGCCATTTTGTCTGTTACAAGCCAGAGTTCACATCGTATCTGCAGGACGGCTTCCTGTTATTGGACTAAGCACTTTGCTGCACAGAAAGAAATGTTTTTTTTTTTTTCTCCTCCACATAAAATCTCAATGTGCTTCCGACAGGCGGTTTATTTCTCAGACTTGAGAGCGTCATGATGCAGAGGAGTGTTTTCTTTAGATTGCTATTTAAAGCCAGTGGTTTTTGGCCAACAGAAGGCGCCAAGTGGGAGGATGGAGAAGAGAAGGCCTATCAATTACTGACCTCCGTGGTCAACCTCCTGACTCACGTGGACTCCCATTTTCTGCACACAAACGCACACACACACACACACACATTGTCTCATGCGCAGAGTCACAGGTTAAGTCTGGGCTTTCGAAGGATCCCAGGGTGGACATTAATACATTTAGCATTCCATGGAGGCTGTCCTCAAGAGTAGGCCACACGGGACCTCTTTGCCAACTCTCATTATGGGATTGAGTGACTGTTTTATGTGACGTGAGCAGATCTGCGCAGTTTAGATCTTAAATGTAAAGGACTTCAGTTGTTTCTTTAGCAGTTAGCTTCTCTTTGTTTAGCGTGCTTACAGCTGTTCCCTTTTCTCTGTCTTTACATTCTCACACTTGCATGTGTGGCTGCAGCAGCAGTGGACCGGTGGCGTTCGATAACATGCAAAGGAAAATAAAGCCGTCCTAAATTAGCAAGGTTGAGTTGCTGGTCTTGGAGGTTTGTTATTGCTATGTCTAAAGTGAGAAGGAGGCAGACCCTTAATTGATCGACGGGCTCTCTGGGACTCGGTAATGATAATCAATATTGACACATGTTTTCTGCCCTCAACTTAACTCGTAAACATCCCCACGCAGGCAGACGCTCAACCCGCTGGGTATGTGTATGCCTGCGGCAGCCAAACAAAAACAGCCGGCATGTTCAAATTTAGACTGGAGATGAAATGGAAAATGTCAGCTCACACCAGCTTCTGGCCTCTGCAGTTTAGGACGGATGAGTCAAATACACAGTTCGGATTAAACCACAAATTGAGTTCATTAGCTTTTAACCATCACATATTCTTTGTCATAATAGAAGAGGAACAGTTGCTGGTTCTTGTCACGCATCAGTTGGTTCAAAGTATTCTGAAGAAAGGTGTGGCACAGACTAGTTAAGTCAACATTGCACATGATAAAAATCCCAAATGCTAAACTAATATTTGCATGTGTAAGTGAAAGAGCGATCAGAGGTCAGTGAGTCAAATGAAGATTTTAGTCAGATATTTTCTTTAGTTCAAAAAGTGCAAAGTTAAGTCAAGTCATGTAACACAGCAAGTTTAATAAGTTAATAGGCTGAATGTACCCACTGGCCACTTTATTAGGTACACCGGTACAGTCTAATCCTGTCCAATACAGCAACTCAGCCTTTAATTGTCCTTTTACAGGGTTATAATTTCTGCCGTGACATCAATAGTAAAGACGTGTTTTTTTTGGTTTTGCACTAGGTGACACAATAAAAATGCAAATGTGTAATTTTATTATAATATGGCAACATTTTTGGAAACAGAAGGTCTTGGTGACACGATGGGGGGACATGAAAAAGAACATTTGGATCACTGGGCAATTACCAACGCTCTCTATCACCCGCACATACCCCCCACTCAATTAATGCATTAGTGGGGTCAGAGGTTATATAAGCACTGTGGACTCTGCCAGAATGGGGTGGAGTGTCATAATCCAGGATGTGTGGTTAGTGCTGTGCTTGTGTTGCCGGTGAAATGAAAGTTCTGTTGCTTGGCAATAAATCTACATCCTTCTTTCTATTGCTTTTGAATACGAATGAACACATTGGCCAGTTGACACAACCTCCCGCTGAGACACATTTTAGTTTAGTCTTACAAAAGGTATTTTTAATAAGCCACTACCACCTTACTCTGACCATCCAGTAATAATCCTAGTGTAACAGGAAATTGCAAATAATTGAATGGACGTCTGAATAAAGGGGCCATAACAGGAGGAAGGCAGTGCAAATACACATTGTGCAACATACAGAAGCTGTTACTGTTTATTTATTCAAATGGTTTCCGTGAATGGTGCATTATGACGCCTTTCATCCGTCACGTACAGGTGTAACGTTCCTTTTTCCTTCTTTCTCCTTTCTCTGCTGCTGTGTTTCTGTTCTGCTGCTTTAAAGCGAGTGCGGCGCCAGTTGTTGGTGCCTCGGGCAAAATTCCACATTCATGCTGAACACACACGCAGGCTCACACACTCCACTAGTTAAAGCTTTCTAGGAAATATGGGTTGACCTCTCCTTTCATCGCTACACCCTGTAAAGAGAGTCGAGCCCTGCGATGATGCGCGCAGTGAAACATTTGCTAGATATGTGGTCATCTGTGTTTCTGCAGGCTTCATTATGAGACATGCCCCAATAATTCATGAGGTGGATGTGGGAGTTTCAGCTCCGAGTGTGTTTGTTGCCGCTCATGCAGCTGAAGCAGGTTTGATTTATTGTGCGCAAGTCCGGTCTCTGGGGGATCGTTGTGGGCCATGCAGAAGACAAATAACCATCTGATTAATAGTCCTAGGAGGAAAAGTTGATTGGGCCTTCTGAAATAATATCAAATGCTTGTAATAAATAATTACACATCTTGTGATAAATCCACAATATTTCATTCACAGTTTACTCTTAATGAATCCTGATGATCAAAGGTGTGATGCCCCCTTAAGTTGCAATGTTAAATTTCAACTGAACTCTAAAAGCGACTGAACTGCTGTGCATCCTAAATGTTCTGCTCTTCAACTCAGATGCAAACAGGCCGCTGAGTTGTGTTCAGCGAACCTTAAGGGGGGGGATCAGCTGTTTGAAATCTCGTATCAGTCAGATCTCGTTATGCAAACAGACAAAATGTTTCATCGGTCAGTGACGTCTGGACAAACCAGGAGAAGCATGACCCAAGCTGATACAACACTGAAATAGTAAAAAGGAACTGGGTTGCATTCCATCTGCACCAGTCAATCATTCACCAATAATACCAGTTAAAACCCTCCCTGCAGCACTTTTGGGATTTCTTTGTATGACTGTGTGTGTGTGTATGTGTGTTTACAGGGTAGTTGAGGCCATGTTATATTAAGTTAGTGTGTGTGGAGGGGGTTTGCACACACAGGGACAGAGTCTCTTTCTCAGTGGCGAGACTTTGAAGTCAGGGCAGTTCTCTCTTTGAGGTGGTCTATCCCTCGTTCTCAACAGCGTTAATCATGCGTGAAGAGAACACGCTCGCTCTGTGGTCGGCCGGGCATCGCTACTGATGGCTTTCCTTAGTCTCCGTGTAGGGTGGAGGGCTCGGGCTCGGGCTCGAGGCAGAGAGCGGGGGGGGGGACAGCTCTGATTAGCATGGCCGTGGGTGAACGCACTAAAAAGAGTGCAACAAATAAATATACAGGGTCAAGTCGTTGAATCGTAGCTACAAAGGTAGAAGGCTTCAAGGCGATTTTGAAAATTACAAGGAAGTTTTTTTTTGTGTTTTTTTTTTTTTTACTTTACCAGCAAATAGAGAGGAACTCTGCTGCAGATCACTTCCAGGGATAGTAGAAAAACTTAGAAAACAGAAGTCTACAAGGCCAGAAGTGTTTGGACCTATACATTTATTTGCTTTTGGTCTGAGCCGTTTTCGTGGTTTGGTCTTGCCTGTATTGTTCCACTTAGGGGATGCTTTACTCTGGCTCTAGCATTGCACGTGTTCATCTTCCTTGTTCACACATTTCATGCAGCCAGGATAGATATCAGATTTCAGCAAAACTACAGTAAACGTAAATATATCTATGACGCATTTGAGACCGATTGAAATCAGAGCTGGATACACAAGTATGAAAGTGCTTTGAAGTGTTGCTTGCGTATGTGGATAAAATTCAGATGAAATTTAATACACTTTTATTTACACTTGGGTGCAAATATGCATTTCCAGTGGCCACATCACACATCTGATTGCATCTGTTGTGGTGTTTTTGTGCTAAATGCAAATCAGGGTCAGCCCTGCTCTGGTTCAGATGGTGGTGGTAATGCACCTTAGGTTGTTTGGAAGCTAAGAAACAAGGATTTACTTTTATTTTTATACACTTAAACATTAATACGTCTTACAGCAGCCACAGGGGTGTCAAGGGTACTCCGCAAACTTCATGGCAAACATTTGCAGTATGTTCTTTCCTGCATTAACAAAGCTCGGTGTCTAAGGAGCCTAAATTGTTTTGGGAGCCTGATCGGGGCAGATGACCGCCCATTATGATGGATGTTTCTTCTGTCTAAAGAGGTTACTTGTCTTCCGTATTGTATGGTAGGTATAGTTTTCAGAATAGGGTAAATCAGCTGCCTGCAGTTATTAATAATTGTACTGTAGTGTTCTGCTCATAAGCGATTGCAATGTCTAAGGAAAGGATAGCAGAGGGAGAAGGAGAGAGGAAATGGGGTGGAGGAAAGCACTTTGAGCAAGGGGAGGCACAGACAGTTGAGTCATATTTCAGGCCTGATTGAAACTGACAAAGTGTTATTGGAGGACTCGGTCCCCACAGTATTGTTTGCTTTAGAAAGTCAGAGCCAGATTTATTATGACTGAAAAACATTAGGGAGATCGGAAGTGGGGACAGCGCGGGGAGTGCAGTGTCTGTCTGCACACTGGGGAAAAAGGATCTTTAGAGATGCATTAGGTCAGATCTGACATTTTATGCTGTTTATAAAAAAGATTTAAAACTTGGCAGTTGGGAACATTAATGCAGTCAAAGGAGTGACAGAATATTACCGATATAAACCTGTCAGGGCCCAGAGCCGCTAGTTATCCACGAGTCGACTCATGGAGACAAATGGATGCCATTTGCCACATTTAGTGTTGCGGCCATTGGGGTTGAGGGTCTGAGGAGACAGATAAGCATATACATTTACAGAGAGTATGTACTCACACACAGCCCACAGCCCCGCTGTGCTATTCAGATCAGTGATGGCGATCAAATCCTGCATTGTGTAACTGATGGTGATTGATTGCATGCATTGCGTTTCAGGTGTGTAGCTCTATCAAGATTTAACTGAAGGCCAATGGTAAAAATAAAAGGCAAGCAAGTGTAAAGCCTTGGCGTCACTTGGTGGGTGATCCAGACTTCAGCTAATAAAGGAATCGATCAATCGAGGGTGCAGTGTAATGAGGGAGTTGGCGTTTCAGTAAGAAGTCGGATACTTGTTGCATTTTTTTTTATGAATATGTAAAACAAATTGTCTTTGGAAACACTCACAAAGAGGTGGTTGCAATGCATGTGAGGTGTATGAAGAGCTGTCACATTCCTGACACCAACGGACTCTAAGTTTTTAGGTGACAAAGCTGCTTAGGCGGCGTGATTGTGGTTTCTGTTAAAGGTGAATAAACATGTTGTCTGACACTTTTAAAGTGTTTTGTACTGAGTCAGACCACAGCTTGTCTTAAGTCACGCTACTCTTTGAAGGAATAAAAGAGTCCTTGTTAAAAATCAGCCAAGACATCTTGTCTCTTTTAGTAGAGTAGCTGTTGTAGTAGATTTCGTGGTTCTGGAATACGTACAGGTCATTAGTCCAGTGAGACTGGCCCATGTAGTTGTTCCCGTGGCCTGCACATCAGCCCTCCACCTAGTGGAACAGGAAGGAGAAGAAGGAGCCGCGTTGTGTGGACTTCTGGCCGTCAGGCTCTCTGAAATGCCCTATAGGGCCTTAAATGCGTCCAGTTCTGTCATGATCACTCTTTGTCCTGCCTGTGGCTAAATTAACACAGCACAGGGAGATGGTTTCATTTTAGCAGCTTGGCTTTTTAAATGTCAATGTTTTGTTGATGTGCTGTGTTCTAGGCCTGTCGTCATGATGAGACGGTTGCTTGCCCCCCCCCCCCGTGTAAATAAACCTAAAATAAAATGTTAACATGGTCAGGCAAACAATGGCAGCCAGAGCAGGGCGCTCTCATCCTGGCCCGCACTCACACATGTTTTGATAGTTAATGGACAGTTCGGAGAGGCTAAGCTCACTGTATTTGAGTAACCTCCGTCTGACCCCCTACACACACCCTGGGATAGGGGAAAAAACGGGGAAGAGGGAGGTGTTGAGGCTGGGCAGCGGTGGATTCGGGTGCTAAATGAATGAAGGCTCTCGCTTGTCGTTGCCCGTGTTGTTTGGCTTGGCAGGATCTGTCCACACAGTGCCGTGGCACAGACGGACAGAATCAGCTGACTGCTGCAGAGTGTTCGTTTGACGGCGGAGTGTTTATTAGTTTAGTGGTTAGATCAGAGTTAATCGTTTGAGGAACAGAATCCGAACAAGAAACGTGCTGTAAGTTTAATGTAAATACAACATCATAGACTGATGATGATGATGACGATAAAATGGCAGAAAAAACAGATAAATCACTGACAGGGTGAAGAGTGATTAAAAACAAAATGGAGATGTGCAGATATAAAGAAAGGGCTAAAAGAGCTAAAGGGAGAGAGGGAGCTGGCACATGAGCAGCCTTGGCTGTAGCACAGTGTAAAGCTCTTTTGCAGGAGAGAGAAATCTACTGGGTCCTGAGCAGGTGGTGAGCGCCAAGAGCTGAGCCGCCTGAGAGATGAGAGAAAAGTGGAAGGAGGTGAGGAGAGAGACAGCGGGGTTCCTCTCTCCCCCTTTTTTTTTTTTTTTCCTTGCAGACCCAGAAATACATCCACATGAATGCTGGTTTTAAATACGTTGCTCATCATATTTTAAAAGATTCTTTTCTATGGGGTAGGGTTAGGTAGTCAGTTCATGCTGGAAGATAATTTTCACATCCAACCAAGGAATGCAGTCATTTCTGGACTCCCTCTTTGTGTCCTTCTAAGTTACAGTGAGGGTGGGGTCTGGATTTTTGGGGCGATAAGTTCACGGTCTGATCCCACATGAGGGTTTGCTGGCGGGGTCACAGGGTCGCGCCGGGGTCGACGTGGATTTGCTGATCTGGAAATGATTATACTAATACGATTAGCTGTGATATGACACGCTAGCAGAGCCAGGTGCTGGATGAGGAGAAATAACTGGTGACTGTAGCGAGATCATGGTCTGATGCGTTTCTTGGGGATATGAGCAGAAAGTGGAGTTTGGGAGTTTGTGCTTTCAGGTGTCGGTATTTGAATTGAGTGAGATGAGGGGCGAAAGAGAGCTCAGACACATGGAATAACAGCAGAAGAGAGACGGAAGCCTGCAGAAGACATTTTTAGATCAGATATTACAGCTGAAACATACAATTTAACATATACATTTGACTTAGAACACATTTACTATGTCTTAAACTGAGGTTTAAACTTATTAAAATAAGTAGAGTATCTCTGAGGAGCAGTTGCTCTGTATTACACCATAAAAACTCCCTAGCAGGATATGTCAATCTAGTCTTTGTGCTATCTAGTCATGGCATCTCGTTACAGGTCGAGTCTGTCATTACTTTCATTACTAGGCGCTATGACAGTTGTGTTGTTCATCTAATACTGTGGCCACTGACGGTGAATGTGTTTATCTGCTTCTACCATATCAAAGAGTTTTTCTTTTTCATCAAGCAAATGAAATTAACAACCTCCTCCTCAAATGGTTTATACCACAATGTGCCATAATAGTTTCCCGCGCATTAATAAGACCCTTAATGTTCTGTACATAAATAGACAAATGTAGGAAATGAATCAAACCACCCACATTAAGCGATGCTGGGTTTTTTTTTTCTTTTTCAAAGGGGAAGTTAAATGTCATAGACATAACTTGTGGTGGTGTGTGGGGGTATCTGCTGAGATCTATTTGAACTGCCCATTTTAACACTAGCCCAGAAAAGTTTTCCCCCTTTACGCAAGTGTATACTGAGAAGCTGTGAATGGAAAAGCAAGAGAGCGAATAGTGAAAAGATGTTGGACTCCTTGTTTGACCTTTTGACTTATGCGTCAAGCCAGACAAATAGAGGTTGGTTGTGTTCATTCACATCAGCTGTGATGCTGCTTATTATTTTGGGTATAGAGGAGTTCCTAGACCTTTAAATGTGTTGTGCTGACTACTGCACACATCACGGTGTAAGTTAAGATGTTTCTTTTGAAACCACTGTTGTATGTGAACACTGTTTGCCCTTGTGTGTAAATATGACCTTGTTGCTCAGATGCTGCAGGTGTCACATCTGTGCGTGTCTGTCCTGTCCACTCACCAGCGCACAAAGAATTGAGCTTTGTACCACGCACACTCATGTTACCTCAACTTTACCCTGTGGAGGAACCAGCCAAAGCCAATGACATGGCTTTGTTACCTGGGGGGCTGTGGGAATGACCTGCCAGAGTTGAGGGTCAGCACACGGTCACACTTCCTCTGGGGTTGCTACTGAGCTCTTGATCATTTTAAGGTTTCTTATTCAAGCTTATTAATTTAGGCAACTTTCTAAAATAGAGCCAAATGAACGGATCGCTGTGTTTCAAGTATTAACCTTACAAAGTAAGAGCCATTACACGTTATTAGACTTGCATTTACAACCAGGTAAATTCAGAGATCATTGAAACATTTCCACAAAGTCCTGCCTGTTGGAACACCTGGCCATTTGCAAGGCCTCCTCCAGGACCTTGAGGTCCAGGGGCCAAACCTGGAGCTTCCTTAGGCTGAGCCCCGGGGCCACTATGCCTTTTGTCCCCAAGACGTCAGCGGCGCTCAGATTCCTTGCTCCTATTCCCAGCTCTGTAAGAGAATACCCCAACTACATGGGGTCCACAGAGTGGTCATGACCACAAGTGCATGTGAATGGATGCGTTTGTGTCTGTGTGTTTGTTGATCTGTCTTCTTAATTGAGCTACAGGGTGGACGTCCACGGACTACAGCTGACTGGAGCTGAATAGTGCACCTGCATCATTGTTAGAAATGCACCGCCCCAACTCCTCACCCTTGACTTTTGCCCTGTAACTGTAAACCTGAAAATCCTGGAGGACAGACAGCAGTGACGTACTAGACCTCCCAAAGCAGGGCTGGTGTGTGCATGTTGACATTAATAGTGGAATGACGACGTACAAGATGTTGGTCCCCTTCCATGCAACTCATTTAATTTTACAGCAGTGACTTGGTTTTAAGTTGAGGTAAGATTAGAGTTTGCGCTAAGACAGGGCTAGGGTGAAGCAGGTAGTGGTTATGGTTACGATTACCATCTCCAGGAAATGAATACAAGTCACAGTCCGCGCCTGAATTTGCCTTGTACTCTCGTCAGAGTGTGCATGTGTCCTACTGTAGGTGTGTGGTGAGGTCATCTGTGCATTCTGTTGTTCATGAGACGTCAACGTAGTGCTCGCTGATGGAAAACCCAAAACTTCCTATGTGATAATAATACAATAGCCTTGCTTTCCAAGTCCAGGGTTCAGACAAAGGGCCCAGGAAGGTACAGAAATCCTGTTTGGCAGCTTTAAACATGTGAAGCCAGCTGTGAAGGACATTAGGCTGTAACACAGAGGCTGCTGAGAATTACGTGATACAGAACTGTATGTTTGAGATGAGAACTCGGACAAACTCTCTGCTAGGCCCCAGCTGTCCCTTTAAGAGCTGGGTTATTACTGGCGTTATTGTTATTACTGCCTGTTTTTTAAAGGGGCAGGCGAGCCAGGGGAGTAATCCGCCTGTCAGCGCTCACATTAATGGCCTAATTGGTCTCTTCACTCCCAGTCAAAACCCAGGCCGCAGAGTTACGGAAATGCTAAGCCCTCAGATCCCCTCGCGCTTAAATACCCGAGAAATGCATGATGTCTCTGCAAAGTGGAGCCATCACTGGCCTGTGCTCCCTAATTCACATTGTTGTCATTCCTGGTACTTTTTTCCTCTTTTCTGGTGCATTCAATCACACTGTGCATATTCTGTGGCACCAGCTCGAAGGGAACAGGACATAATGAGCAGCATTAGAGGTAAAGATCCAGTCTGCCCCCGACTTGGTTTGAAAGTAACTGTTGACTTTGTTTGATATTAAATTTTACAGCTTGTGTGCCTTCAGCACGTCACAGTGCAGTGAGCTTTAGTTTGTAAGCATCAATATAACTAGAGAAGTGTAATAAAAGCAACCTTCAGAACTCACTTAGACAGTCCATGGTAAAAAACAACTGCAGTCTAAGATGTTCCAGCTTCAGTACTATGAAGTCAAGTTACCAATCAAACCATGTCAATTTACATTATTCCACCAAGTGATGTGGAAAAACAAAAGCGGTCACGTGATGTGTGGAGCTGTATAATAACGTCACCACTGATTAGGATGCCTTGGATAAACCCAGCTTTTCCAAATTGCCTTCAGTTGTCTGTCTGGACTCCTGGCACTGTGTTTTCTCTCACCGCGAGTAATAACGCGTCTGTGGTAAATCCAAACAAACTCCAATCTAGCCAGTGTGCACCGCGTCCAGACAGAACTGGGCTGGCTGTTGGATCTCTCTCTCCTCTCTTGTCTCTTTGGTACCCGTCAGTATAATCGCATCACACGCGGCGTGGCTGGTGACGGTGCGGCCGTCACGTGCACTTCACTGATGCCACTTCACATGATTTCTATATACTGAAGTGCACATCATTCGTTTAGCTCTCACAACCAGTTTCAAGCCAACTGTGCTGCATCTTTAAATCCCCCTCTGCACGGCTTCAGCGCTCCAGTAGATGAGGACTTGAGTGGAGCAGTTTAAGGTGTTAATGCCTTGCTCCAGGGCACTATAGCAGAGGGGAGTCCCTGGGTGACACCGGAACTCGTCTCTCTTAACACTCTGCCTAACTTTCTACATTTTTGTTTAAATCCCCTCACTTGCCTCAAGCTTTCTTGTCTGTCCTTGCTGGGATGTTTTCCCTTGATGAACAGAGTTAAGAAAACATTTGTTAAACTACCATTTAGTTTGTAAAACGCTGCTTTAAGAATAAGTCACACTTGCTATTTGTGCAGCAATCTCAGATTTTATCTGTGCAACATCTCTAAATGTTGGAACTGTCAACCTGCTAAGCCACGTGGGGAGGTCAGCTCCAGCGTGAATGCCACTATCTGCAGACTGGGGGTTAGTCGCTAAATGAAGAGATTAGCACAATCCCAACCTCCACAGATGGATGCAGTTATTTTATCATTTCCTAAACTTAATTAAATCAGCATAAGGGTGACAACGACTGCGACAGAGGCGGGAGCGATTTATGCCTATCGACATGGCCATCGGCATAAGCGGCTACTCTGTAGTTTAATTTTTAATTTAGCCTCCTGCGTGTATGTGCTGGTGCTCTCCTGCCAGATCAACCAAGGTCTGGGGGTAGGGGGGTTGGGCTCAGGGAGGTGAGGCAGTAGAGCTCAGTTGGAGGTTTAGTAGGTTTATGTGTGCGTTTGTGGAGAGGTGGGGAGGAGGGAGAGCTCATGTGTTAGTGTAACCAAAGCTGTCATCCAGCCCCAGGGTCAGCTCCCCAAAGCATGCCGGCTGTCTCTTTTAATAGACTAAACACATATGTCTCTCTATACAAGACGTGAGGAGGGGGGTGGGAGGTAAAGAGGGATGTGGGTGTGGAGTGACTTCATAATTGACTTGTCACAATTTTCTAATGGTTAATGGAAATTGAAAATAACATGAGACATCGCCATTTGGCTGCATGTCACATTGGGCTTTGACGAGCAAAGGCTGCAGCTAGTTTCCGCCATGTGTCATAGAATGCATCTGAAACTACAATCAGTTAATGACTGAAACCTAGAAACTTGGTTAACACTTTCTGTGACTCGCACTATATATAGTGTAATGACAGCCTAGGGAAAACTTCGCCTGATGCTGCTTTGTGGGCTGATGCAAGATCATCGTGTTTTAGCAGCATTCTCTACATCTTAACAAGCCGTTATCTGTTAGATAAGTCAGCGCTGTGGGATTCTACTGAGTTAGCCAACTTCCAGTTCACATGTACGGCCTTATACTGAGCTTTTCTGAATTATTAGTTGAGCAGGTCATGCACATGTTGCTTTTATTTTCTTTTAGTGAAGTAGTAGCATGTTCAGTTATGTAATGAGAGCGCACTCTGTTTTAACAAGTCCAGTTTAAAGATTAGAAAATGTTGAGCGGGACTTATGAGTCGCTGCAGTTAAGATGATCTGTGTTGGTTTAAAACCATGTGTGTTGGTGCTAATTTATTTACCTTAACAATAAAGAACCTGCAGATTTCAGAGGACGAACAAGAGGAAGGTAGGATGGCACTGATGTCAGCAAGTGGAGGAGGTGTGAAAGTGGAAAAACAGCAGTTGCTTTTCATGCTTTAGTTACTGAGCGTAGTTGTGCTGTGCAAATTTTTTTTTGTTTAAGGAAGAATCACTGTTGTTGCACATTTGTTATGTAGAAGCAAAATCATAGAAAAGTGAAAAATCAGCTGTTGGTGGCGAACATCTGACAATAACTGTGGTGCGGTGAATAATGTTGCAGAATGTAGGGCAGTGTGGATGAACACTGGTTTGTTGGCTGGTTTGATGGCTGAAAAGTGTTTTGTTTTCTCTTTCAAACAAAATCACTTGATAGCTGAATAGACGTGTTTTTGTTTTTTTTCTGTGGGTGTGATGTTGGTTACGACAATGAAAACATTTCCCAGAGTCCACATTAGCATCGTGTCAAATATGAGTCATTTTGCAATTTTAGAGCTGACCACAACCACAAAATAACACCTTTTAAATGCAATCTCAAGCTGAGTGGGGGTGGTTAGCAAGCCAGCAGCTAATTACTACTATCACCTATGCGATAATGTTTGTCAGAATGGAACATTTTGTAATTTGTTATACTTTCAACTCGCTACTACGTTATTGACGTACACTCCTTGATGGGATTTTGCTTTTGTTTTTCACATACTTTAACAAAAACGAGCAATTTAATTTAAATTTAATTTTCTACGTATGTGAAAAATAATTTTGGTGTCCAAACTATTTTATTATATTGTTAAAGAAGCTGGTGATGCAAAGTACAGATATTTTGTTGAACTCAATGCACTGCTAATAATTTCTCAGTAAAGTTGTTGCGTACTAATTCTAACTACGTCTTTAAGGCCAACTGTTGCCAGGAAGCTTCAAGGAGGAGGAAGAATAAAAGAGCAGCTCTCAGAGGGGGTGGGAGGTGGTTAGCAGTGCAACAGAAGGTATCTCCCCCTCCAACCCTCCTCCCAAACAGACAAACAGCCTCTTCGCAGAGCTGCTGGCTGGCTGTGCTGTTGAACTTGGCCTTGCCGTCACTCTGGGGTAACCCAACACCCGGCACAGAGGGGCCTGACAGACCTTGGGATGGGGGGAGCTGGGAGGGCAGGGGCCCGCTGGGATGCAGAGTGCATTTCAAACCCATCAGTGTCAGTTAGTTCGCTAAGTGGTGACATAATCACCATCGCCATGGCTGCTCCTCTGGGAGAGCCAGGCAAGGAGAGAGAGGTGATGGGAGCCCCAGGCCGCCTCTGCGTCACCCTGAGCCCCAGTGAGACTTGTGTAGTGACGCTGCAACCAAACTGTTCTTCTGTGGTCTTACCTTCTCCGAACCTTTGTAATAGAAAGACATAGTCCAGTATGATCCAAAGACATTTTGGATGCAAAGTAAATGCGTTTTATTTCATTTTATTTATTTATTTTTTTTTCACACGAGCAGCTTTTTTCTTTTTTTTACTGTGGTCACAGTAACAAAGTCACACAAATGACTGTTGGATGCAAGTGTTGTGGCAAACCCAGAAAACTGTATACACGTTAAGTCAGTTGGTTAAACACTGCAGTGCCCCACATTTGCTCATGTCCCACTTTTCATCAACTCGCCCTACGAGCGAGAGCTCGCCTTCTAAAGTAAAACGTCCCCTGTGAGTCATATATTATCACACATCATATTACGGTTTAAATTAGATGTCGCTAATGACGCTCCTGCTTCAGTGTGTCGGACAGGATCATCTGTGGCGGCCGAGTAGCTGGTTTTAACTGATTGTGGGTCGCTAGCTTAGTGACTGGTTACCAAGATAAGGTCTGGTCCTCCCTCAAGGTTCCCCAGGTAATATGGCAGTCAGGAGATCAAATATTGTATCCTTGCCTCTTGAGTATTTACCAGTTGTTTTTGGACCATCTGAAATGTTTAGAAGTCACAAGCTGAAGGGAAACAAATGCTCGCAGTACAGCAAGTTTCACAGTAATAGTGTTTCTGATTAAACATGAAATCCTAACCTTGACACCTGCCACTCATTTTGATTTAATTTGGCAAAAATATACTGAAAGTGTAATGAAAGGAAATATAGTTGTTTAATTATTGATAAATCCCCAAAATAAGAGCCATGTGTAATTCATAAATTAAAAATATCAAATAAGAGATGAGATAAAGGCTTATTTGTCCCACAGTGGGACATTTCTGCATTATAGTAGCAGCAAGTGTATAACAAAGAGAGGAAGACTATAGTGTATACGATTTGAAATAGAAAAAAATATGTATATTGTTAAACACATACATGTCATACAAGCAATTATTTTTAAACATTGTACGTTTGTTAGATGTTGAATTACCAATTACATTAATGTAAACAGTCCAACTGCCTTCTGTAATTTTTATGCAGATTGTTCTTGCTGTTATTGCTCTTAACACAGAAGGATAAACGTTTGGAGACAACCTACAGTGATCTTCCTAATGAAGTCGCTCTTGAGCAACGATCTGCGGCAGTGAGTTCGCCACTGTTTTGTTTCCTGTTTCAACCACATGAATCATTAGGAAACTACAGGGCTGTCACAGGAAGACAACAGGTCTGATCCATATGACTGGCATGAGTTTTCACAGAGAACTTGAAAGTGAAGCTGTTTTTCACATCTCACCTACACGTTTCCATTTCAAAATCTGAAAAGAAAAGGAAGGAGCTCGTACAACCCCCTTCCTTCCTGCTTGTGCTCTTAAGGTTGCAGGCCACCTTGTTGTTGTTGTTGTTGTTGTTGCTGCTGTAGCGTCAGTTCACACATGCGTTCACAGTTGTCCCTTTTGTAGCTTTGGTTTTCTGTTTTGTCTTCTGACTGCTGAGCAAATCTCCACAGCTGTAGAAGCACAGACATGATCTGGCAGTTTTTCAGTTCAGCTGCCAGTCGTAGTTTGTTAAACTGTCATTTGTATTAATTGTCAACTTGCATCATGTGACCCGTAAAAGCAGAATTAGCTCATGTTTTATTTAAGGAATGAAGTACAAGACGGAGCAGCTTTCATGTGTGTGTTAGGGTTGCACAGACCGGCGAAGGAATTCTTAGCTGCAGTAACAGGAAGGGAGGGGCAATGGTGTTGAGTTTGTTTTGATCCACAGAAGCCCAACGGAACTTGGTTACACTGTCACTTTTGTTAATTGCTTGTGTCGTGTAATGCCATCACATCAGGGCACTTTAAATACTTCAGAACGCAGACCAACTTGACTAGTGCAGCGCTTTGTAACAGGGTTGAGAAACCGTGTTGAGCAGAACCAGGCTCGGCGTGGGCGGCCATCTGCCTCAGCCACGTGGGTTGGGGAGAATGACGAGGGGATCTAAAACAAATCAACGATCTATTTGATTCTCAGCATTTTAATCAGCTGGTGTGTGAGGCTGTGAGACACATTTCAGGTAAAAGTGTTACAGGGAACTTCTGAAGTGTCTTGTCTGCTACTTCTAAGAACACAATTCAATATGCAATGTGTGAATCACTGCACCCAGGAACACATTTTACCAATTATTCATCTACTGTGAAAACAACACCAACTGATTTGCACTTTTAAATCACCCGTTGAAACTAATGTAAGTGTAGGTTTATGTCTGAACCTTTTCTTTGCTTCCACCACTGAAAACAACAGGTGAAACACACTGACATGTCCTTCCTTTCTGTTTTTTGTACTACTTTTTTTATCTGCCTGTGGCTTCTCTAGCTCATCACCCTAACCTGTGAGTAGTGTGTCTCGGTCCAATCTCGACAGATGGTTATCGCCTCGCCGAGCTGTGAGACCTTACTCTTACTCTATGCAGAGTATAAAGTAAAATGTGTGAGGCTGACATGATCCCCAATGACGTCCTCCCTTCCATCAGCGCTGGCTATCTAAGGATGGACAAGACAAAGGAGCTTATCAAACAGGGCTGATAACGCGCAGCCAATTAAGATATGCTCTCTATCACACAATATGCATCCACTATCACTATCAAAGGGTCAGGACGAGAGATGGAGCTGAATGGATCGGTAAATGAAGAAACCCTGCAACCAAAACGAAATCGTGTCATTGGACGAGCTCCCATACAAGCAGGCACACGGAAATGAGTTGTGTACTTACTGAAGATTTGGAAATAGCGCTTGTTTACACTCTCGTATTGGGGCAGTGGGACACTAGATGGCACTAATGAATGGTAATTACAGTGATGTGCTGCTATGAAATGATCATTTATTAGTTGTTGCTCTGAGAATCTGGTGCTTTATGCACTATTACAGTTGCACTTAAAATAAGAATGAACTATATACTTTTTATACTTTTAAATGATTAATAATGATAGTGTTGCATAAGTAGTTACATCTTTTTCCTCTCTTGCTAGTCTGTGCTGTAGTTTCACAACTTGAATTGACTGAACGCTCTCAGTAAGATTGCAGGTCCCACAGCCTTTTCATTTGTTTTTTTAGCCTTTTTAAAGTGTTATTTAAATTCCTGGTAGCATGAAATACCTTGAACTTTTCAAGAGTTTCAGTGTGTTCGTGAGGTTCTCTGTGTCAGAAGTGAGTCGTGGTGCGTGGGCATGTTCGCATGGGGCACGTGGGGGATTCACGTTTATATGCGCACGTATGTGGTAAATAACAATTAACAGATTTAGACTAAAACCTAAACAAACTAAAGGCATTCATGAAGAGGAAAACAACAAATGTAATTTTAATTTTATGCAATTTAGAAGACACAAGTACAAGAAGCTGGATTATGACTGAGGGTGACTGATGATTTCAAAAACAAGCTTTAATAATGAGTACGTCTAATACAGACGGTGCCTTTAAGTAGTTTAATTAGGGTAGAACACGTTGACGTTGTGAGGTGGCTTCAACAGGTGCCCAGAGACTGGTCTAGTACCACGGGAGCTTGATAGTGTAGACGTCAAAGCCCCGGTGCTTATGAGAAGGCCAGGGAGCAGAGTGATAGTGGAGGCCGCGATGGCTCCGTTAGTTATCGCACAAACGGAGGTCGTCGCTCTCGACCCCGTCTTGGTGCCACGGTAGCCTTATAATCGTCCATCTGAGCTCGCCGCCCGCCGCTGTCCCCTGTTTGTCGTTGAGCCTTATCGTAGGCAGAGGCTTAATCTATAGTGTTGATAAGATATGTGCTGCTGTGCACACAGGCCTTTACACACTATATACACTAGAGCTGTCGACAGGAGGTCCCGTGAAATTGCGTGAATAGCTGTTTGATTATTCATTCTCATATTTATGTGAAAATACAGGGAAATCCCTCATATCCTGTTCAATAATTTTCCATCTTTTTATTTTTTTGTGATACAAGCATGAAACGTACAACATGTCCTGTCCCTGAGTCAACCTAATGACTGGGGGAAAACCATAATGTTTAACTCGGACTCACCGCAGTAGCGCGAGTTAGGACATTTACCACGTCACTGATCTCGTACCTGGACTTTCTCTGTTGACTGCCACAGTAAAAGGCCCCGCTGATCTGATACTATCTTCCTGTTCTCACACTTTCTCTCATTAACAACTGAAGAACAGAAAATAAAGAGCAAAAACATCTGATTTCAAAGATTAGATAAACCACGAGTCAAAAAAAAAAGGGGTTTATCTCCAAGTGTACACGTCCTTGAGTTCCTCTGAAAGCTGCCATATAAGGTCACTCTCTCTTAGGGCTCTTCATGTGGTTTAGGTAAGCTGTGAGACGTGAAGAACGGAAATGGACAGAGAAAGAGATAGTGAGGGAGATCATCTTCGTGTGACCCTAGAGTCTCCTCTGCAGAGTCGGAGCCTGCACGCTGCAGCACTGACTGCTATAGCACAGCAGCAGCAGCAGCGACTGCTCATAACAGGAGAAAAGCAATAACAACCAACAGCTGAGACTTGCTTTGACGAGAAATGCGTCTGTTCACATCTCACACATGTAAATAAAATCGCAATATGTAATACATGTTGCTGCTTTTGTAGATTTTTTTTTTAGATAAAAGGTGCCCATTGGAGCCCATTCAGCGTTAGCGTCAGGGAGGGACAGGTAACCTGAGAGAGCCTCTCTACCGCTGCTGGACCGTCGCCAATCTCTCTCATCACTGCAGCGAAGGGAAAAACACCAAATATGTTTACAACAGGCTGATAACATCCAGCTCTCGGCAGCCGAGCACGTCTACGCTCCGCATTAATAGACGTTTTTGTCCGCTGTTAAAGTTCACATTGTTGGATTGGCACAAAAAAATCATCACATCTGTCAGAAGAGGTTTGTGAAATATACTTTTAATCGTTTGTTTTAACTTCTGGTTATTTGAAATCATTTTGAGCAGATGACCTCTCTTTGTCATCCTTATTTGCTTATCAGATGAAGTGTGAATATCGATTTCCCGGATACAGGGTGATAAGGTTATTTACAAGCCCCTCTATGAACGCTGGTGCATATTTTTTCCAGCGTGGATTATAATGAGTGATTAAGCTCAGTCGGAGCCATATCACCAGAGCCATCCTTTTAATAATTCACTGGGAAAACGGCATCGATAAACACGCCTAATGCGCTTCTGTGAGCAGTCATAAGCCGCTTGCTGGACCTTAACACACACAGTCTGATTCCAATGCCCAGAAGTAGATAAACCCGCGTAAGCATGTGTCTGCGAGCTGCTGTGCTTCCTCTGAAAGTTCCCCCGTAAACACACAGAATTGGTTCCAGTGTGTGTTGAAGGAACAGACTTGAAGGAGCCTGAGAGGGACTCGCATAATGGTGCCTGATGACAAGGCAAGCGATCTGAGCTTGCTGGAGAGTGAGCTGCGAGGCTGTAACCCAAAACACAGCGCGAGGCACGAACTCATAGAAACACTAGTCGCTTCTCACTTTCTACAGTACCTGACAATATACACGTCTGTCTTCTGTGACTAAGCATAAGAGTGAGGAGGCGGACACACTCACACACTCTGCTTGTTTTCTATGAATTCTCCACTGCTTAAAAAATTGCTGGAACTAGTCACATTTTTCATCGCAGTTTCATACTTAGAATGTGATTTGAAGTTGGATGCCTAGTAGTGTATTTGCATAATTTTCCTGTGTAGTAGAAATTACCTAGTTAAACCAGTCAAGCCATTTAAACAGCTGTTACCAGTTTGACTTGAAAGCATTTATTTTTTCTATTTTTAAACAGCATTTTCACTTTTATCTTGCTCCGGTAAATGATCCTCAGCAGCGCAGTTTACTACGTAAAAATCTAAATATAACGGCAATTTCTGGCGTCCTTGTTGTAATTCATGCAAACTCGTATAATCGGAGCTTGTCATGTTTCCAGCCGCTGTGAAAAATGGCTGCAGACATACGATGGAGGGCAGTACAATGCCGCCACAAGGTCTTCTAAGACAAGTATGATTACTGTTGCTCTCTTGCCCTTTCATGCTGACTTTTTTTATGGCATACTTTAAACAGTATAGCTCTGGCTAGAAGAACCGGGGGCAAAATAATAGCGAGATCAAGACCTTATCACCTTAGTTAAGATGGGAAATTTCCTTCTATATATAATGTATTTTATTTCTGGACCTTTTGTTATTCAGGACAAGCAGTGTACAGTGCATGCTTGTGAAAATGGGAATAATCTCATGCAGCAGATTAAGTGGATTAATTAGGGTTTTATTCATCAGGGTGAATTGGTACCTAAAGAGCTTCCCCCTGCAATGACAAGGATTTTTCACCCTTAATTATCTTGGGCCGTGGATTGCAGTCTTGCATGTGCGCGTCTCAGGGTGGAAATGTGAATCTTTGCTAACAGCTAATGATTTGACTTTCTTTTATTTATTTCAGCTGCTGCACTGTACAGTTTTCCTGTTGTTGTGCAGGGTTTGAGCTGCCCCTGCGTCAAGCCACATTACACCACAAACTGCTATCTCGTAGTCAAAGCCCCCATCAGGCCCATCTGTTATCATCTCATCATTTTCCACTGATTGAGTCTTCTCACACTCTCTCCTCTCACGAGCTCTTATAGTATAAACCACCTATCATACTGTAGTTGCAGCCACATCTGCAAACAACTTGCACGAGAACCGAGAAATTACTTGGTTCAATGATAATATCAAGTGAAGCTGTGAAGGGTTGTGTAGGCATTAATGTGAATAATTGCTTTAATAAATTGTAAAGTAAAAGTATGTACGAATTTTTTTTTTTTTTACTTAAAAGCTTTATTTTATCAAGCAAATAAAGAAAGAACATAGCACAGGATGCATAAGTCGTAACACACACACACACAGACTGCAAGGAAAGAAAAAATGTCCAGTCATTTCTAAAAGTGCAGATGAAGCAAATAAAGCTTGATCTGCCATCAATGCTACCGCATGGAGATGGTATCGAATTTAAGTTGAAAATCGCTGTTTCACTAATGTGAAACTACCAACGCACAAGGCCGCCGCTATTGTACACTGTACGGAGCAGGGTGGTTTTTCATTTTTGCTCAAAGAAAAAAAAAAGTGATAGTGGGTCTTTCAGAGCTGGACAAGAGCTTCTCACACACACAAATGTGGACTTTCTCAAGTTCCAGCTTTTTGCAGTCGAGCACAAAGGAGCCGGTGAAGAGCCGAGGCATCTCCAAACAGGCAGATAACGAAGTTGGGGTAAAGATGGAGAGGTGGTATAAAGAGGGGATAGATGGGTGCTAGGCTGGTGGGCCAAAGGAGGGTGGGTATTCACCAACCAGGTCAGACGTAATGCTTGACTGGTGAAATGTCTGATACGCATCTACCGTCTTTAGTCTCCCCTCAGCTGACTGACAGGCTGCTCTTTGGGGAGTGTGTGTGTGGAGCACTTTATACTTTCATTTGTGTTACTGTGAGAATAGTCCTGTGTGTCGCTGGTGTTGTCCGAAAGTCTTTATTTATTTAAAAACAAAATAGGTCACATATTTTAACGAAGGAAATTAATTTCTATGCACTTCGCAACGTTGTTTTGGATGGCGTGTTTGTTTGAAAATGTGCTTCAACACACCGCTGCAGTTTTCACCTGATTTGCATAAAAAAACCATTGCAGTAATAAGAAACAACCAACCGCAAAGTTATAATCTTTTAAAATCAATAATAACTAAGAGGAAACGCTAAACGGTGATTTTAGCAAGACTGATGCAAGTAGCAAAACAAAGCCTGTAACATCAGTTCAATAGTTAGTTTGATCCAGTCAGAAAAAACTAAAGTTGAGTAAAGTTAAATTTATAGTTTTATAAAAAGAAAGTTGGAAATTCTTCCTGAACAAAAGCAACAAAAAAATAGAAACAATGTGTCTAATTTTTATGTAGTGTAAAACTACAAATATATGGTTTAACTGTAGCAATGAGTGACATTTAATTTGTGTTTACAGTCTTTAAAAAAATCCTTTTGATTTTATCTAATTGCCTTAACTCACAAATAAGTTGCAGCTCTGGCTTGAGTGGAGAGTTGCAGTGTCCTGCAGGGTCTGAGCGCAGTTTCAGTGGCTTGAGCACAAGAAGAAACGCACTGAACCCTGACACGTCCGCACAGTAAACAAAACGCTGACGTGAGAGTTGCATTATCGTCATGTTTGGTCGAGGACTTCATGGCCCGAACTGTCGTCCTGTGACCTCTGCAGTGACGGTAAAAGGTTGACTTATAGAGAAAACTTCAAAAGCCTCTGATGATGAGGGGCATTTTAATCTCCCATATCAGCTGCGTACGCTGCAGTCTCTGCTTCATCAGCACAAACTGTACTGTTTGTATTTGTATTCTTCGGATGTGGCACAAATTCAGCAGCACATCAAACGCTGTCTGCACTGTGTGGCAGCTTTCTTTCATTTTGAAATCAGAGCGTTTACACAACAAATTCGTAGAAATAACAGGTATGTAGATAGAAAAATCGCTATAATTAAATGTCCATTTATTATATTTAATAATGTTTAGATGTTTCTAGTTTTAGTGACATGATACTGATAATTTTAAGTTGCCACTAAATGTAAAATTAATCAAAGTAACCTTGGCGTCAAACTGTAGAACATCTGTGATTAATTTCCTTTGGGTCACGTTTCACGTTTTTGGTTAGATTAATAAAACACAAGTCCACCTGTTTGGTATCAGTATTTTTAAACATACACTTTATAAAGTCCAGTATAACTGGTATAACACCAGTTCAAGCATTTGACACATTTATAGAAAATAGTGCAACATTCAAAAGTGAAGCTTTGGTGAAATATCAGTTTTGCATTCATTGATCTTCCTGCTTCATATTAATGACACTTGATCCCATTTGTCATTCTGATCTACAAATATTTGTCTATATGACATGATCATTTTCTCTGAATCACTTTTGTAGACTAAGGAAAACTTGTCTTCTGTAAAGATTTATAGTAATTGAGTAAGTCTGGGAATTTTTAGACTAATACTGTTGCGTTCACTACAAGCTGACAGCCTTCAAACGACTAAAGGATACCTTCCCTCTATAATTAAGCGTAACATGCATGACGGTAACTTCCTCCTCCTCTCTACAGTATCTTCATCACTCTCTCTCTTTGCTGAAAAGTAGGTCAACAGGGATTTCCTGCCCTCCGATGTCTTCCTTTCAGCCAACACCTGGCCTTTGTAATACCACTTCAGCTAGAGGAAAGCCCGTGTGTTCTGTATACATAACATCTGGGATCTAAAGTCACAACAGCTTGTAAGTTTTTACCACTGTGCAGGGAAACTTAAGGCCGTTATCGACCTTCGTGGAGCAGCCAGGACTTCGACTCTCTGAGAGACCCTCCTGAAGATTTAGTTGCAGCTGCAGGCTGGGATTGTAAAACGCACAGAAACAACAGACGCATATTTACTGTAAATTTCCTAATTTCAAGTTTGCTCTGGAGATGCGTTATGAAACAAAATGCCTGCTGTGGCTTTTCTAAGCGAATTATTAACAACCCCAGGCTTACCTGCAATTCTAATTACATGACGCAGAGTTCAGCTCTTCAGCTCTGCAGGCATCCAGTTAATGTCACTCTGAAGGAGAAATCCGGTGCAGAGGTTTGGAGGGGAGCGAGTGCATAAAGTAGGTTACAGTGTGTGTGAACACCTCTGGCCTCAAAAGCAGATTTCTTAGACGCATTCAGGTACATTTTGTGGAAGAACCAAATCAAAGCACCGTGGAAATATTCACAAGAGGTTTACACTAGTATTGTTTATTAAAGGGTGAAAAATGTGGGCTGATTTAACAAGGTAGAGGATCTGCACTGCTTTTGATCCACTATCTGAGAAATTTTGATAAGTGACTTTCACAATAGTTTTCTTTTTCCCCCCTAACTCTGTGCAAAGGTGTCGGATCACCCACGGTGGGTATGCGATCAAAGAGACGCAGTGTGTGGTTGAGGGGGAGGGGACTAGGTTTTGTGGCGAGCTAAACAAAATAATTCATTACATTTTGTAGGATCACAGTCAGCTTCTTAGAACAAAAAAGCTTGAACACGGAGGGGGAATATTCACCTTTGCTCAGTGTTTTCCTCTTCCTCCTCCTTTGCACACACCTGCACCAACACTAGGCCCGGCAGTACACGCGCAAGCTGAAAGTCATACCGAGAGGACGGTGCTGTAAGATTCAGAGAACATGATTGTGTTGTGTTTGTCACCCTAGTCTCTGAATGAATAATTTTCCGCTTTAGGGACACTACTGGTGTATCAAAGACATGTCAGAGTTCAAAAGCCTCTCTAAGAATTACCAAGTCATGAATACATAGAATTTCAGCAGGGGCAGCTCCATTAGCAGCCAGTTTCGTTATAGAAAGGCATGCAGGAAAACGCACAAACCCACATGCTTTTAAGAGGCAGTTGCACCACTTTTCCGACCTCTCTGGATGGAGTAGATGAGGTCGTGGAGACTCTGAAGTGCTGGGTGTGGTTTTACCCTCCAGCTCTTTTGCACCCTTTGGTGCTGGCTCCGTGGTCATCCTTTCCCCCGGCCACCATGAAAGCAGCGTTCTATATAACTGCTGCCTCGTTCAACCGAAACAACAACCACATGTTTATGCAAGTGTTTCTAAACCGTGCTGTAGAGGCACCCACACAGAGGGCCGACAGAGGACTGACAGGTCCTAACCAAAAGACAAACCGTCTCAGTTCACCAGTTATTATTAAACGGCTAATGATGCTAAGGGTGATTTGATTAACAAACGCTACAAACGTGCACTGTCCAATCAGAGGAGTTCAGGAAACCACGGACACTATACAACCTAGATCTTTTAGCACACACTTGTCTTTGTTGACAAAGTAGTCTTACATTTGTTTTTTTTTTTTATTTATTTATTTTTTTATTTGTACCTCTTGTGCGCTGAGTCGTGGCCTTGATGTCGTACATCTAAACATGTATAAAATGTAGTTGACGGATACCATTAGCTGCTAGGGATTGTTGTTTGTTGAGGTAAAGTGTTTAAAATTTCACCTATGCACTTCAAGGAGCTTTATAAATTGTAGTTCATGACTGCAGTCATTTTAGCAGGACCCTAATTTCCAGAATTCTGCACATTTTGGAGCAGGTGGCAAGACGGTTTTAACGAAAACTTGTTTTAGGCACGTAAATTAAGGGGCAAGGACGTTTGTCAGACAAAAAAATCAAGGTCAGACACTTGTGCTCCCCATTAACCAAGCGTTCACACTCTCCTATTCTTCTATCCTCCCCATCAGTTTGTTCTGCCTCTCAATTTCAAATCAGGAGTTTAACCTCGGTGCAGATTCTGCTCACGCTATGGCAGCGAACCTGGCCACGCACCATGGGAGAATTACCTCCCATAATTATACTGCAATTATGACCCAGATAAAATCAGCATTATTGTTGGGGGAAAAAGTTTAAATGAGTAGTGGGAGGGAGGGATGGAAGGACTTGGAGCTTTAGTGTCTCTGAGGGGATTGGTGACAGTCCTGTGAAACAAAAGGAGGCAAATGGACAGAAAACCTTTCTAATTAAGCATAGAGAAAAGATGGTGTCTCTGGTAATTATAAAAGTGTAAGAGATTCTTAACTGGGTGGAGGGTAATTTGGTTTCACTTCTGTGCATTTTAAAAGTTGAGTCCAAGTAGTGAAATTAAAGCAGCAACTTTTACAGTGGGAATGGAGACTGTGGTGGTAGTTCATGAAAAGGCCCTGTCGTAATCAAAACCCATCTTCAGCAAACTTGGCTGACCGACGGATGTTCTCATCGGGTTTGGATGCTGAAAAGCCATCCACTCTGCCTGCATAGCGAACCACTAGGGGTTCTGTGGACTCTGTCTGAATCGGTCCTGGCTGCCGCAAACGAGGCCTGCAACGAATAAGCTCTCTTTTCAGACCGCTTGAAACCGCCAACCACCTCCCAAAAATAGGCATCCAAGAGGGGGAGAAAAGCAAAAGGAGTTTTTGGGGGCTCCGCTTTCCAGCTAGTCATCTTCAGTGACGTGTGTGCAGCTTGAAGTCTGGAGCTGGATAGCAGCAGACAGGACATCTGCTCTTCATATCCGCCTGGTGTGTTGCACAAAGTGGACTCTCTTTGCTCCAGCCATGGGCCCAGCGGCTGCACGGCGGGCACAATTCCCTTTCCAAACACAACTCGGAAAAGGTCCTTGTTTATCCAACCATTTGAGGCTCGGATCGGAGGGAGATAATGTCTGGATGGGTTTGAGTCTGCTTTCTGTGTAGCCACACACATCTGCATCTGAGCTTTCCAGTCAAAAACGTCGATGGAGTGGTTCAAACTGTGCTAGTGTATGATATACAAACACGCAGCAAAAGGAGCGCACAAATGTAAATATCCAGGTAGTGCATGTAAAGAAGACATTGGTGGTCCAGAAATGCTCAATTTGGATCAGGTCCGCAAAAGTCGGAACAATCACAAACTAACGTTGCTTTAATTTCTTTTTTTGCCCTCCAGATAAAAAGTCTTTGTATCCATTTGTAATGCATTTTTCACTCACATGTCACATTCCTTTAATAACGTCACAATCTCAAACATCCCATCACCCTTTTAAGGTCAGTGCATGAAAAAAATCAAACATTTAAAGGCAGCAAAAATGATTTATAACCTGTGTATTTCAGATATGAAATGGCTGTGGAGTATCTTGCCGTGATGCCATTACTTATTTCTGAAAGCCTGCCTGATTGTAGTCAAACAGACTAACCTAAAAAAAACACCTAAAATGGCTCAATAAAGCACCTTGAGCCATGATTGGAATCTCACTCATATTCCCTCGTCACCAAGATGAATGCATTTGCAGAGGAAGAATGAGCGAGGAGGCAGAGTTTTAATAAATTCTGCATCATGCTTCCGCCACGGTGCTCACAAGCCGGTGACACCTGCATTTATTTAAAGGCAGCTTGATAAATTCATTTGTTTTGTTTTTTATATCTGTAGAAATGGATTCACACGTGAGTAATGACTTGACTGAAATATGGAACCGTTACTGCCAAGGTGAGATGACGCGAATTTCAGAGATTCAGTTTTTCTTCTTCTGTAAATGTGTCACAGCACAATGAAGAGAACACATGTTAGGTAGCAGCTGTAGTATTTATCGAATTTAACTTAATTGAAATGAGGACATTTAATGAAGGGGGATTTTCCTCGTCACTTGCAAAAGCAGAGAAACCAAGATCTCGATAAGGGACAATTGCGTAACAAGACAGACGCATCAGATAATTGGCCAGAGGTTGCAGGCGGACTTGCATGCAAGCGCATCCAACGTGCTCGCAAATATGGCGAAGCTGTCTAGTGGAGGATTATCTCGAACCCAGATTTCTATGGAGGAATAGGAAAAATCGAAGATTTGCCACATTCAAAAACAAACAAGCCCATTCATAATATCGGTATCTGCTGCATCTGCACACGTTTCAGGCAGGGCAGCAATATCCTTCAGAGGACAAAGTGTGCGAAATGAATCAATAAACTCAAAAGCCCCGAAATCTCAAATCCATTAGAGCTACAACGAAGCACATATTACTTCTAAATGGAGTTGCATTAAGTGTCAGATGTCCGTGATAAGGCTGCCTTCATTTGGGTTTTGCTGTGTTTTTTTTTGGTTGTTTTTTTTTCCTGATGCATGAGTGGTGACTCCTTATCATTCATGCCATAAAGCACTATCTGTGTCTCTTATCACCTGTCTCTGCACGAAAGAGGAAAAGAGTCGCTGTGTGATAGAGAGGGAGAGAATGAAGGACAGAAAGCAGTGGATGATAAAAATCGCTGCTGCTGTGCCCACATCCATGTACACCTGTACGAGTGGACACGGGCGCACTCTCGCCATCTTAACACACGTATCAAACAAGGTCAGGTCTGACATGTGCTTATCTCTTGTAGCTATTCGTCGTGGACAAATGTGCAGCAACGGCACCTCACCAGAAGTACAGAGGTAATCAACGTTTGCAGACAGTCTGAAGGGCCTTTTCCTCTGTTTCTTTGCCGATGGCCTCTTGTTTTTATCTTTTCACACGAGCCACTGTTGGAGTGTATAATTTTCCCATTAAAACTTTTTGTCAAGACAAGAAAAAAAATTAGACCAGTTTTCCCCTTTTACTGCATCATCACTTTGGATATAACCAATCAACGTGTTCCACCAGGGCAGCTTGGGAATTAAACTCCAGATTGCTCTCCTGCAGAGTATCATGGCTTGCAGATGCGTTCTGATACATTCCCCTCATTCAGGCCCTTTTTTCGGTGCTATCTGAATCCTTTTCTCATGCAAGCCGTAACGTTAATCTGGCTGCCTTTAACCTTGCCATTCTCCCCCTATCTCTCCCTCCTTCCCTCGCTCTTCCACCTCTTCGCCGCGTTTGTTTATCCAGCGCTCTCTTGCCGCCTGTCTGATGAGTGTTTTATCTTGCGGCCCACCTTTTCACACTGCCGCGTTCACAATCACGAGTATCACCCGTAATTATCTCACCGTATTCCCCCTTCTCGCCCTATCGCCCGCATTCATCTCGGCGCTGGAATTATATGCGTTCCAGCTGGGTGCTGCTGCGCCCCCCCAGAGGAGAGGCAGAAGAAGAAGGAGGACGAGGAAGAGCAGAGGGTGATGTAAGGAGAAGAAGTAGGCCCAAGTTGGGTGAAGACAAATCTGGTGTCGCAGGTTGGAGATTGTAAAGCCTGGCTGGCCTGACCTGCATCACCATACAGCGGCCCAGACCCACATCTCAGGTGTAATTACTTTGTTCCACGGCTTCCTTTATCTCTCATCGACTTTGCATCTGTCCCCTTTCATACTCCAGCACTCCTGCGCATAATATAGTTGTGGTCCCTGTCAAAGTCGCCTTGACCTTCCTTCTTTCTGCTGCTGCCATTGTCCCAATAAGAAAACCAATTAATGACTTATCCGTCCATCTCAATGTCAAGTCTTTTTCTGAGGTGTACTATTATGTCTGCGTTTCCGACGTGCTGTTAATTAACTCAAAGCTTCGCCTTCTCCATCTGAGCCTCCCACTGCTCGCTCACCCAACCACGCTGGTATTCAAGCAAGCATAATAGTGCTGTAGGTGCGAGCCGAGCTTTGAAGCGCACACACGCACAAAACCTTAAACTTCTGAGAGCAACAGAATGTAGAGAGGGACGGCGAAATGGCAAAGAAGGATATGAAAGGATTTAATGAACAAGATGTCTGAAGGAGAATTCAATGGAGAGGCCAGATAAGGCTCTAAAGTCGTTAAGAGTGGGCAGAGTGTGGCGCATCCGCCTCTTTAGGTGGAGACGGCGGAGCAGCAAAGCCCTGCACATATCCTCACCTTTCATGAGGGAAGTCCTAACACTGGCTGAGTGAAGCGTTTGCTTTCCCTTTATCGCATTCATATTCAAATTCCTAAGTGAAATGTCAGAGATGATAGACATATCACTGAGCGGCTTGCACCGAAACCCTTTTCACAGCCTGGTTTCAAACGTAGGAAGACCCTGTAGGACCGGTGCTGTTGTGTAATAAGTTGTGGCTCTGCCTGCTGACCCGCCGACTGCGCGGGTATGGACAAATAAAACCGTATTCACGCCTTCACTAAAATATGAATCGTGCGAAAAGACAAAGCAGGGGTGTGACCTGTGGCGACACTCACCCCGGGACTCCGAGCGCGATGCCTATCTGGCTCCCTCGTCCCCGTTTTCATATTTATTTTAATTAGATTTTGGCAGAGTATTGTCCTAGGGGGTAACAATTATGAAAATTCTTCCAATATCCTAATATAGAAAATTAGAGAAGCTCTGTTTATGTAGTGTTTTTTAACTTTCTAATAATAAATTATATCCTCACAGAGACAGTGTGAGGAGACACTCGTATCTTTTTAATTTTCTAAATGCAATTCATTGCTCCGAACTTGAATTCAAAACACTAATTAATTTGTATTTGATAATTTGCCCACTTTCACGGCATGACACAAGTGCGTTTTTCCCTCCTTTTTTAAACTTTGCACTGCACGCACAAGTTTAATTAAGTGAGGACTCTCCACGTTATCGACATTGTGAATTGTATGATTTTCTAGGGGGGGGGGGGCTAGGTCTGCGAGGGTCTTTTCCACTCCCACAATTTTCTGCATAAAAGAAATTTTCCGAATTGAGACGAGTGATTGCTGGAGGAGGTATACATTTCAAGTTAATTTTACGTTGACCTTGCAAAAGGGATTGTGAAAGAGCGTGGATAAGTTAAACAGTAATGAAAAAAGAGTTAATGCACCTTCATCTGCCTGTGCTGAACTGTCTCACTAACGGGCCATCCACTCCTCCTCTCAGCTGCACCACAATCACACTGGCTATGGGTCCATGAAAGACGTCTATACAACCTACATTTGAGCAAAATTGTACATTAAACGAGATTAATGAGATTTTGGTTTCAGGGGGATGGATTTTAGCACGTCTGTTCTCCTTGGCTACTGGAAATAATTGTCTTCATTTTTAAAAGTTCTGACCATGAACAATTATGCAGATGTGCTTCGTAGCCTGCGCGTCTGTAAAAACTGTAAGAACCAGCCAGTCTTACCTGGGTGAGCAGCAGAAGAGGGACAGCGCGTGGGAGCCGAGCATCTGCTGTGGTCTCAAAGCCATTATCAAAGCAATCACATCACATCTAACCTGATTTCTACTCGCTGCTCTATTTTTGACAATAAAGGAGAAACAGGGTTTCACACACACTCGCCATGTCTCATTCAGCAGTTTGAGAGAATCATTTTTGCTTTCGCTCAGCTTTTAGCTTCGTGTTAAACTCCCAGCAGATGCTGGATAGCTGGGAAGGAGCAAGGAGGCCGTTTTACTTTGCATGTAGTTGAAAGAGCTGTAGGTCTTGACTTTGCTTTGGTGTTCGGTGTTTGCCTCTGATGGATATTTGATAGATGCAACGTTTGGTTTGCTTTGTACAGGAGCTATGCCCAATGAACCCAGTAGGGGGCCTTGGAGGTGGGGGCGTTGGTAAGAGTTGTGCTCAAGCCTAAATTGTTGGTGTTAGGCTGCCTTTAATAAAGAGAAAGTGATACTTTACTCCAAAACTGCAGGTCCCGGAGGAAATTTGCAGGTAATTGCCTCAAAGCAACAGTTGCACAATAGATATAGGGTCACCAGGGCTGACAGAGCTCTGGGGTTTCAGCACAGGTGGCCACTTTGCCTTGGTGTAATCAAGATGTGTTGTGAAACTAAAAATTAAAATGCAATAACAAAAGCCTTTTGAGATTGTTTTAGGCCTGCACATTTTTTTTATCTAGAGCTAATATTGCTGCTACAGTACATGCGCTGTTTTTACTGCTCTGACACTGAAGCCATTTTGTTCATCCATCTTTCGCTGACTGAATATTCCTCAGCTCTCTTGCGGTCTGATAGTTACAGCATGTCCAGCCTCCAACGTGTCCATTTCACCTTTCATTAGCCTCCTATCTGGACAGCGCTTCCTCTCCTTTACCCGTTTTGTCCGTCTGTCACGGGACAAAGGACTTGAAGGCCTCCTGGCTGGGCCCTGAGCCCAGAAAATCATTTACCAGACCAATCAGGACAGGGGCTGATCCCAGCGCAGCCATTAGGGAAACCTGAGCGCACATCCTGACCCCCTTGTCTCTCACAGCCTCTTTTACAGTTTAGACTCTCTACAAATTGAGCATCATCCTCCAACCCTCAGCAGCCATTTTAGAAATGACGGGTCTGGGAAAGGAGAGGGTGGGAACAGACATGAAAATGATGCTCATCAGGTTTATGCAAGAGATGGAGGGAGAGAGATAGAAATTAAATATCCTAAGTGGCTGGGGGGGTTCTTCTTCTCCTCTTCCCCCTCCTTGTCTCCTCTCTGAACCCCAACCTTTAGTTCACTAACTTAAAACCTTGATAAAACCCTATTTCTCCGCTTTCATTCTTTCGCTCGTCCCCTTTTCCTCTTCGATCCTGCCATGAGGGAACACTCGGGCCTTTGTTCGGTGAATTGGTTTTCAGATGTTATTTTTTCTTCACTCTTTCTTTCTCTAAGAGCGTGTGATTAAAATCACCTTAGTCGTTTAGCGCTGATGCCTTTTGTCTCTCCCGTCCCATTCTGCTGGGAGTCAGAGGGCTTACTACTCTACATCTAACAGGTAGGATATAATAGGATTTCTCTGCTGCTCTTTCCTGCACCGTCCGTCTGCACATTTAGAGCTTAAATACATGCATATGTATAAATGAAGGCTCAAGGCAATAATCTGAGCTTTTAATAAGAAGAAGTGTTTAATTTTAACTTTTAAGTCTGGGAGACTTTGGAACACTGTCGCAGATCTGAATATTTTCTGTCCACAATAAACAGTGTTTCCCCAAATGCTCCTTAAAGCTGGATGACGTGTCCCTGAATAACAACCAGGACGTGTTCATAGTGCATAAGCTTTGATGATTACCCTGATTGTCAAACATGAATTAGGAATATTGTGTGTGTGTGTGTTCTCTTGGCATTCAACACGTCAGGCGTGTGTCGGGGAGGAATGTTTTTTGATTTGCTTTAGGTCCCTGCACTGGTTACAGCAAGTGACAGAAGGCGAGGTTCAGTTAAAATTCTCCACAAGAAACCAAGAAATTGTTTTGCATGAGACAATGATGCTCATTTGATTCTAATGCAGCGATGTAGTCAGGCAGTTTTCTTTGTTGATCAGATTTGTGGTTTGCTAGTTTTTCTAGACACGTTTCAGGAGTTTCGTCAAATGGAAAAACCTAGTCTTCATGAAACGCATTTCTCAAAGTGAGATCAGAAGTGACCTTTTGTCACGCTCCATTTCCGTGGAAAGCTTAGAAAACAGAGTCCAATATTTGCCTGTTTTAAGAATAGATACGATTACTGGTATTATGAATGTCTTCATTACAGCAAATCGACACTTTAAGACTGGCAGCAGAAATCTTTGTTTATCCTTTGATTGCTGTTTTAGATGCAGATTGATGACCTGAGACCTAACAAGCGTGTATTAAACACACATGATTGACAGAACTTGACCCTTTCACCTGCCACGTCCTTCCTTTTCACATTACTGGAACATCCACCCACGCACCCAAAGAGGTGACAGAGAAAGGCAGAGTCTTGCTTTCTTCTTTTCCTCTATCCCTCCTCCTCAGTGTCTTCCTCACCGCTGGGCTGCCAAAGGCCTTGATTAATGGTCCAGTGTAATTAATACTTTTACAGGACCTAGAGCAAAGACCTAGCAATTAGTACTGGCCTAAAGAGTGTAATCACCTGAGCTCATCCAGATTCTTATCCACTGACTGACTGACTGCTAGGCAGAGAGACAGAGAGCATGTGTAAGCTTGTATAGCTAAGATGTTCAATTTATTTTCTGAAAGGTATGGCGAGCTCATGCTTAGAACTCACATCCAAGTCTTTGTCAAGGTGAAAATAGATTTTGAAATACTGATCTTGCACTGAGGTGCCCTAAGGTGATTACTTACTTTTCAACGAAGGGGAGATTTTCCAATATTATCCTTCATTTGAATCGCACTGAGACCTCATCTAAAACGAAAGCCTAAACGTAGCGTTTAGGATGGAATAATCTAGACGCTTAATTTGGAAGCGATCGCCGTGGATGAGGAACCTGGCTGTGGATACAGTCAATGCAGGGGCCAGGACAGGCTTTATCAATGCTGGGGTGAAGGTGGTCTACAAATGTTTACAGTATGTTCACACCTGTCATGGCCGTTAATAGATGGTCAACGCGGTTTCCCACTGACGTCCCCTTTTCTGCAATTCCTATATAGTCTTTGTTGTTGGCAAAGGGTCTGGAAATGTGGCCAATTAAACCTAAATGTGGAACCTCAGTGAGAGCGTGACAGCTGTCATCTGTAATGTATTTAGCACCTGTAATAGATGGTTCACTGCAGCCGACCATGCGTCTCTCACGCGTGACTTCTTTTTAATCTTCTGAATTAGAAATTGTGAAAGATTAATTTTATTTTACGACAGTAAACCATTAAAATGTGCATTTAGTTTCAGGCGGAGTCCACAATGAGGCACTAATACCTTCAGAAAAGAGCAAACGCGGGCAGTGGCTTTTTATTTTTTCGTTTTAATGGGAACTGGAAACGGCAGGCAGTGAGCGAAGTTCCACAGCATTAATTACAAACTGATTAGATGCTCCTTTCGCAGGAGGCTGTATCATTTAATTGAGGGTAAAATAATGATCACAATTCCAGCAACTTCTAATTAGAAAAACAGCTCAAATCTTATCAGGACTGTGTGATGCATGTGGAACACACATGGCTGTGAGTTGTACACAAACATGCACACACATCCTGAAATAAACAGCTTTTTTCCTCCTCCTCTTCTTGGGATTCACACTGGTGTAGGCGCTCCCACTCTGAGGCAGAGCAGCCAGTTTAAGCACATCAAGTCGACTGCGGATTATGTTTGGAGATATTACCCGAAGAATCAGCGGTGCGCTTTCTCAAAAGAGACACAGACAATTACAGATCTGATAACCCCTGAGTTGTATCGCAGTCGTCGCCGTGTGTTTACACTATCTGACATGGCTGAAACAACAGCACAAATAAGTAAAGATTCTCATCTCAACTTTCCTCACTTGCTGCTTATCACAAACCACAAAAATCACTGTCAGACCCAGCTTGGAACGGGAACAAAAAGCCGACATGCACTCGCAAACAACTGTACAGACACAAACAACCTTCAAATTTTATTAGGGGATCTTGTATTTGTTGGCTTCTGCTGGAATTATTCTGTAATTCTGTTTCCACACAGATCCTCTTTCCCAAATGAACATGCAGCGTATTCTGCTAAATTAACAAATAGCAGAGTTGTGTGTGTGTGTGTGTAGCCTTGAGGGGCGACTGCATACAGTACATGACTCATCTTCTGGGAATGACGCAGTAAGAAACTCCTTCTGCTTTGACTGAAGGACGTTTTATCTTCCCCGCGGGTCAACACACAGTTTCATAACATCACAAATAGGATTCTCATTCGACGCGAGTAGTGCTGAGTGGGGGAAAAAGTCTTTGTTTATTCTCTCTGGTGTTCGTGAAATCTGCACACACACTTCTATGATTAATAGGCAGCTTTGTCATTGTTTTAATAATGTGAAAATGCCTGATTTATGGACCGTGTCTAGACACAGTTACTGCTTTCTCCTCTGGCGGCAGATCGACTGATGAGCTTGAACGTGTGAGTTTGCGTGTCTTGAAAACAGACAGGTGACAGTTTTCTTACCATTAATCAACTCGGCTGATGTTGCTCACTTGCTTGCAGGATGAAAATGAACATTGTGTATGTGGGTGGCTTCTCCGACTCCTTATAAACAGAGTCATTACGGCGTATTAGGCAAAATAGCAGTAAATCAGTGCGCTGACAGGCCTGGCAGAGCAGCTCAATTGATGGCACCGAGTTGAAAGGAGAAGACAGACTAATATTTGCTATTGCACTCTCAATTGATCGACCGTGTATTTGCAGCTGTCGTGCTGGGTTTGTTCCAAAATCTGACTCAAATTAAAAGTGAATACATTTTACCTACCCGCCTGCTTTAATTTCACAAACATATGAGCCAGCAGCTACATATCCATCCAGACCAGAACAACGCATTGCGATACATCATCACACACGGCCGTCGTCATAAAGGTATCTAGTTGAGGAGACATTGGAATCGACCGATGCTTTGGATCAGTGGCAGTATTCCTTTACCGTGTTTCTGCAGGCTTGGAAGAAGATGCTGTAGGGTTGTGTGTGCATAAGGAGGTTGGGTCTGGTAAGGGGGGGATTGTCCAGGGAAAGTGTCTGCTTGGCCGTCCCTGGCTGAGAGGTAAGCCTTGCCGGTGGTGTGCTGAATACTGACCGCGTTGTCGCCAGCTGCCGAGCCAAAATCACTGACGCGTTTCAGAAAGGGCCCCCGGTGCCGGAGAGGACGGGGGTATTAAGCGCACACGCACAGTCACGAACATGTGCAGTGCTGTCACCGTGCACGCACACATCTACTCAGACAATATGCAAACAAAAGCTCAGGCATATACCATAACGCGGAGCCAAAGGTACGCCCTCAGATGCAAACACACACATACTGTACGTGCACACACACACATGAGCGAGCAGAGCAGCGAGCCGAGCCACTGTGCCAGGTGGCAGGGGGAGGCTCTCGGCTGAGAACGAGCAGAGAGGAGGAGGAGAGGCTCTTGGCCGGCCTTGAAAGGGAGAGGCACAAACGGCGGTGGCGATGCCCAGGTTTGGATGCGGCCCGGGGAGCCCTGGAGGGGTTTCCTGGGCGTGCAAGCAGGGAGGAGAGGAGGGTTGCAGGGATGGTTTTTGGGCCGCTTTTGGGCCGTGGTCAGCCCCCTCTGTAACGGAGAAGTGTGATCCCAGACACAGCTGTCCTGTTCTGAGCCGGACCTTCTTGTCCGTGAGCCCAGAGCTGCAGCAGGGACCGAGGATGCAGCACCGGGCTCAGACTGAGCTTACACACTCTGTATTGTTCTCTGCGTTGACGCGAGATGCTAAATAAGACGTACCTTTTCCCACTAAGCTGGATGAGTACCGTGGTGGGTCTAGAACAAACATCATGCTAATTATCTGCGGAATAGAAATGCAACACCTGCAGATAAGGCAGTGTGTGTTCGCACCCGGCCTGCTGAGGTGATCAGATAAGGGAGAGTTTACTGGATACAGTAGCCAGATGGATTGGGTCACAGACCAAAAACCGCAAAAAGGAGGTCAGATGGAGGGAATCGTACATCAAAGCGGTGTAAAAGAGGATGCAGACAAACCTTTACATGCATTTAACAGAGCGTCAGCTGTACATTTACTATTTCCCAGCTTTTTTGTTTATAACCACAAGGGAGCTTCCCATTGCGGGAAATCTATTGTCCATGTTGTTCCTGAACTCTCCAACTACCACAAACAGGACCAGGTCCCAGTGGAGGAGAGCTATGAGAAGGGAGGACTGTAAAGAGGAGGCAGGTGGGGGTGAGGAAGGAGGAGAAGAGACCAGGTGGGAGGAGAGGAGGGTCGAAAAGCTCAAAAGAAGAAAGGGGGGAGGCAGTGAAAGATGTGAATTAACAGAGTGCCGCTGAGGTATTCTGGCTCACGTAAAGTGAGCTGTGGGGCGTGTAAAGTGAGCAGGGGGCTATTTGGGTCGTTTTCACATGGAGCCTGGCCAGACTCCAGAAATGAGCGAGGAGAGAGAGAGAGGGGCTCCTAATGGCTAAGCCTTTCACTGGGCCACACTGCAGTGAGCCGTAATTGAAGGTAATTGTTGGGAAGAGCCGACACACACAGCTTCCCCACTGTTCCCTGGGCTGAGATGGACAAGCCCGGGATGACGGGGAGGGAGAAACGAGGGGGAAGAGGAGGTGTGGAGGGAGGGGTGTTGAGGGTGAGGACCTTGGGGATGCTGGCTAAAAAGGGGGGAGAGAGCAGGAGGAACGAGGGAGATTGCGTTACCCCACGTCCACCATCCCCAACTGTCGTACACAGCATTTGTCTGCTTGCACAATTGTATAATTGTGTCCCCGCTAAATGGTCTGAAGGGTCGCTGCAGCGCCTTGGATGCAGGTGGGCAGGCTCGGATGACAGGCGGACGGACTGAAAGGAGACAGAGAAAAGACACCATGTGAAGGAGGAGAGGGGGAGGCAGGTAGCGGTGAAATGGCGGATGACCACAAGCTCGCGTTGGGACACCAACTTTGAAGCATCCCAAAAAATACATTTAAAAAAAAAACATTTTCCTTCATGCGGTCTGCACTGCAGTCCAGCAAATTTGATCTTTTTTTCTCCTAGAACCCTTCAATGAATACATTTCGCCCTTTGTCACACACATACACAGACATTTTCAAATAGATTTCATGAGGTTGTGCCGAGGTGATGATGTTCATGTGTGTGTGAATCTGAGCACTCAAGTGTGTGTGTGTGTGTGTGTGTGTGTGTGTGTGTAGGCAGGAGATGGAGGAAATCACCTTCCCCACTTTGCCTAGCCTCCTCGGTTGGATGGGTTTAGCTCCATGAGCGCACTGGAGCAGGAAATCCAGATTCGCAGCCTATCAGCGAAATAGCACATATATGACTCCCCAGCCTAAGACGGTCTAATCAGGCCTGCCAACCCGCTAACTCCACCACCATCATCACCAGCCACCAGATTGACTCCTGAGCCCAAATCGCAGCTCCTGCTTTACGCCATAAAATGATTCCTGTATTGGTTTCCCCTTAAACCTGGTGAAGCTAATGCAATGTAATGTAAAAATTAGAAGCATAGTGCTACTGTGCCGCATGTCAGCAAGTGCAGATTTGACTGGACGTGGCCGAGGGAGGGAAGCAGGGAGTGAGGCGACCGGCCTTTATTGAAGAGGAGAAGAAATCAACCCAATTATAGACGAGCGCTACTGTTCTGCAGCCTCTTGCAAGTAAGGCTGATGAATGTGAAATGTTGTAATTTGCGAGGGCTGATAGTGACGGGAAAGTGGCGCTAGATCCAGCAGAATTAGAATAATGAAAGACGGATCCGATTTTGCCCGTCAGAAGTGGCTTTTTTTTCTTCCGCTAAATAAGTTTGCTCGTCTTTTATTTCGGAAGTAACCTTTTTGCCTTAATTACGGCGTATCTGTGATCCGGGGTCCTGCATCTCCACTGGGGCTTTAGCTGGGTGCGCACACATACAGATTCATTCACACACACACAAAGATATGGACAAGCTTTGATAATTAGCCAAGCAAAATGAACTTTAATTCTTTCTTTTCAAACGTGAGATCTGGCCCATAATTACTGCTGTGTAATTAAAAGTCTCAATCAATCTGTTGGATTGCAGAGTCTGAATGAAAGAACAGCACAAATTAGACCTTAATCCTGAGAGCACCGTCTCCCGTCGTACCCCTGGTTTCTCCTGGCCCCCTTCACACACACACACACGCACTGTTACACACTTTCACATATCAGGCACCCTAGCCCTGAAAACTCGAGCTTCCTTTTTTACTCCTCCTCACCTCCTCCTGCTAAATAAATGTATAATATAGACCATTATGTTCTTTAAAAACTCATTACGGCATTTGAAATGGGAATCTTGGGAAATGTTTAAATATTGCCTCCCCCACATTGTGCAGAAATCGGGGGGAGAGGACACATCGGGGGACGTGGCATGCAATTAAGAGCAGAATGGATTAGTTTCCTTTTTAAAGTTATTGAGACACAGTGAAGGGAGAGGCTTTCTCTGTTCCCCTCTCATCATCTGTATTGACGGCTCCCCCCCGTAAGCCCCTCCGCTCGCCCTCTCCTAGTTAATGACAGTTTGCATTTCACACTGCAGGAACCAAGGAAAACCCTTTGGCCTTTTCCTGTAAAGAGTGAGAAGATAGAGCCGGGCTGGAGAATAGAGGTGTGACAGCGCCGTTTGACTTTGTAGGTCGTGGCTGTCGTGGTGTGGAGAGGAATTAGCCCAAGACAAACATGTCAGACTAAGAAGCCATTACTTCCCTCATGCACACGTGCTGTAACGGCCCATTCTTCTCCCCCTCGTGCTGTCCTGAAAGTCACGCAATCCGAAAAGTTTGCCGCAACAGAAATTAGTCGGCTTACTGTATTCGTGAGCTGCTGTGGCATGTTTAAAACTAGGCTGGGTAAAGGAGGCCAGCGGCTGCAGGTGGTGAGCTGAGGAGGGTTTGGTTGTGTACAAGGAAAGCATGTTCGCATGTAGGCGGGTAAACCCTGAGCACATAGTTTAAAGATTTAGAGACAACACTAGAAGGAAAACGTTTTATTTGGTGGCATTTTCTGTATTCTCGTGATGTTCCTGAAAAATGTTACAAACTGCTTCATGGTGGCCTATGCTAATGTCAGACCACTAATACCATCCTGTATAGCCCTAAAATGCAGAGCTTATGATTAAACCCCAAGCATATATTAAATTAAACTACCCCCGCGCTCTTTTTTTTTTTTTAAGAGGAGGTTATAAACTGCATTAATCGTTTCAGGTATCAGGAATGGTATGTTAATCAGCCTCGTTCGGAGTCTATCGCGCCACGGCTACGTGGACCGCTAATCCAAACGCAGCTCCTCTCCTGCACCCGAAAGCCTCCTGATCCCAGCTGAATTCTAATGATTGAAATGAAAGGCATCAGCGTGGCACATCACATAAAGGAGAATCCAGAACAAACGCCGCGACCCCACCCCCCCTGCCCCCGGCCTCTCCTTTCACCGCACCTCATCTTATCTAAATACTCATTCTATCAGCAGAGGTGCAGCACAATGGGGACACCAGTCGAACGTGGCACAGGACACAGTTGTGCTAATTCACACAGATGCATACAAGGCTTTAGATGGATCAGTTTCTAATATTGTTGCTGTCTAACTGATGAGGCAGTGAGCAACTGCTGTATGGATGTGAGGCAAAGCTAAACAAGTGGTTGATATCCTCAGAACCTGAGTCGTGTAATCGATGAACTTTATTATATTATACATCAAATCACTAAAGAGTTCAGCCCTACTGAGAGCAGTAATGCAGATGAGTAGTATCGCGTGCTAATCCAAGCTCCGTCTCATGGACTTTAATTTAATAAAGTGAGTATAAACAACACTTCCGACAGAATCCCAAATTCCAGCAATCCAAGATGTTCTCGCAGACGCACGCCGCGGTCCTCCATCACTCCTGCCACCCCTTCATCACAGCAGAGCAGCCTAATCACTCACTCTGTATCCTAACCAAAACAAAACGGTGCCAACCAGTAGCTTTTAGTCGTGTTTACACTCCCAACTCCCCCTCGCCCCCCCTCCTCCGGCGGCTCGTGGCGGCATGGGTGATTAATTTGGGCCGTGCAGACAGGTAAACACAGGCCTATTTACATGGCTTACCCACCACCGTGTTTATACTCAACAGGACTAAGCTTCAGATAGAATATCCTCAAAGCTCCCATCTGTTTATTTTCTCTAACTGCTCTTTGAGCTCCGTCCTGACACCGTCCTATACGTCTCCTTCTGCCTCCCCCTGCTTTGAGCTCGACTCTCCCTTCCCTCCTCCCGCCTCTTCTGACCTGTTTAACTCTGAGGTCAAACGTGGGGCATTTATCTTCTGAGCAGGAAAATCTAGTCTGAAAAATTAAATGGTCATATACATAAATTCATCACTTCATGTTCAACCATCCTACTGTGCTCTGTAGTTTATAGTACTGATAAAGTTTACAGACGACACACAGATAAAGTTACGGCAGTTTTACTTGACATTACGTGAGATATAGTTTCTTGGGGGGTTTTTTGTCGTTAGTATACTTTACTACTAGATTCCAGCTCAAAAGACACAAACATGATCAATTGGAAAAAAGGTTTATTTAGGGTCAAAACCTACCTGAGATATTGTAGTTGTAGCCTAAACTGTAGCAAAAGAACTTTGTTTCCACATTTGTCTTGATTGGTGGTTTTCAGCCTTGCCCTGCAGGCACGATTGTGATAAATGTGTGTGTGATCATGGCGCGTCACTGTTAAAACCTAGGTGTAAGGCATTGTTCAAGTACAGTGTGATTCACTATGCTTTAGGTTACAGGCTGTCAGACTTGAGTTACGTCCAGATCTGAGGCTGTTGAGAGATGTTTTCGATGGCGTGCACTGGATATGTGATGCACAGATGCAAAGTTTGACTGAGTCTGTTGTGAGTAGTTGGTGACCCATCACAGGGTGTCGTCAGGTTTTTTTGTCTCAGACTGGATGTGCGGTAGCTCAGGGTGAATGACCCTGAAAGTAAAAACAAAAAGTAATACATTACTGTTAGCTGGTGTATGTGTTTGTTTGCTGGGACGTGCTTCATCATAACTGTTAATGGCTGATATAAGCCACCCAGACGTACATGCACACATTCAGAGGATGCGTGGGCGCAGCAGTGTGCATAGCAAGAATAGAGCGAAGTGCTGTCGTGCTTTGCATTCCTGCAGCTACTGCAGTCATGCACGGTGGCCCCACCCCTTTACCTGAGGTCAGCACAGGGAAACCGGGCCAGAGGTGAAAGCACTCGTCACGTGAGCTTGTGCACATTTATTTCTCAAACCGTTAAATTCTTTCGTGACCTTATTAGCTCGTCTGATCAACAGATGCAGCATGCTGGGGTAATGCTCAGTCTGAATGGGCTTCTGTGGAGAAAGCGAGACCAGTGGAAAATCCACTGATACGAGCTCAGCTAAGTAATATCATGCATAAACGCTAAGTACACAAAAGTGGCATTAAATACATGCTTAGAAAAATCACACATGTGCAATCGCTAATTTAATTACTGACCCACAGATGTTCTGTTCTTTAAGGATTTACTGTATGCATAGCACTGCAAACATATCATACAAATGTATTTTTCCCCCTCTGTGAATCCCATCATGCCTTTGGGCAGGGATAATTACTTATCAACACTAGAGTTCCTTAAAGGGGTGTCCAAGAGCACACAAGGCTGTCTGTTTGTCTGGGGATTTTTATTCCACCACCTTGTGGAGATGATTTGTCTATTATCTCCGGTGGATTTGCTCCTCTCTTCATCTGCAGCGCATTACTGCAGTCATAAAGCTGCAAGGTCAGGGGAAAGGCAGGCGGGGAGAGGGGGAGGAGGGGGAGGGTGTCTCTGTGCAGGCCTGCCTACAGTGGAGCTTTACCCGCCTAGATGTGCGATACAGTAACCCATCAAGCACCAAAGCAGAGATGAGTCACAGAATGTGGTCAGGAGTTAATGAAGTCATCTACATCACCACCATCCAGATGATGGTTTGTCTGCTTTATGGACACCGTCAGGTCATGAGATCTCTGACCACATTCAGTCCAATTCACAGGACTGAAATACTAATAATAAAAAGCCAAAGCATTACTTTATCTTCTGGCTTTTGTTCACTGGGGATGTAACATCTGCTTTTTGCTAGAAAGTTTAGTCAAACAGTCTGTAATAAAATTTGCCTCAATACAAGATGTATTAAGGCCCAGCGGCTCTAAAACGGTCAACATGACTGCAGAAAGCAACACATGGAAAGTGTTAGACTCCCTAATGTGGTTCAGGAACATGCAAACTCACCAAACAATCACCAAGGCAGCAGTATCAAAGCAGCATGGGCTGCGTAGGACAAGTAAGGGGACGTTGTATCTCCGACATCTTAGGTGATGAGTATCTAAGGACGGCAGCCTTAACGCACCCGTTGCTGCTGTTGCGCTGCTCAGCGTCCGCTGGGCGAGACGCTGCAGTGCGAGGGTCATCTCTATTCTACATGCAGACACAGTGCAGCTAATACCATACTTCACAGCCCAGCCTTAATCAGCCGCCGCACTGACAATGTAATTATGGAAGTGTCCAGGCGCCGCAGCCGGGGAATTCTAATTATTTACAAGGCGGAGGAGGAGAGCCAGTGGTTCATCTGAAAACCACGACCTGCTCTCTCCGCACATCAGAAATCATCTGGAGTACAACGCCGGTCTGCGGGCGTTTGACACTAAGAGAGAGACGGACGTGGCACAAGGGTCGTTGAGGCCAAGCCAGAAAGCAGCCACGTCTTTAATAAGGCCTAAAGAGAGCTGCAGCCATGTTTCCTCTGAGCTGCTCATAGTGCTTGATGAATATAAAGGCAGTAGCACATCTTTCATCTGTTCCATTCACGTTTTTAGTCGGTTTCTCATTTTATAGTGTCTGTCGGACTTGTCTCAAACTCACACAGGCTCCATTCTAATCAGTGGATCTGCATGCGAGTGCGTTTGACCTGATGTGCTTGGCTATCGGTCAGTGCGAATGCATTAAAAACGGTAAAACGCATCCGTGCGGCTGCTGTGACAGCTAACCAATAACCTTACAGCGCTCCTCTGCAGAGAGCAACAAACTCCAACACCCTGGGCTTGTAGTCTTTATCCTCTCCACTTCACACGGCAGCTGGAAGAGAGGCAGAGCAGCATCTCTTATCAGGGTGTGTGTATTCTTGTGTACAGTAAAAGCCTAATCTAATCACCACACACTCACTGGTTCCTCCAGGTGTATTACTGTACAACGAGTGTAATGCAGAGAGCGAGTGGGAGGGAGAGGAGCAGAGATAAGTAATATTGATCTGATGATGCGATTGTCACTCTGTCGCCTGCCTTGAATAGCTAATCTCTTTTCTCGCGGGTCAGGCGGAAGAAACGCAACATGGACTGCGGCTTGAACACAGACGATGGACAAATTGTTTTCAAGGGGCGATCAGACTGCACACTTTAATTGTCAGATGTGAAATTGTGTCTCCCAGCTGTTGTTGGCAGGAATTGGATGACGGTGATGAGGGTGCAGATAGTGTTGATGAACAAGTTTTAGATAATTTTGGCAGTGGATTATGGCATGAGAACAAGGTGCAGAAACAGCTCCTCTAATGTTGATACATCAGGAATTTAAATCTAAATAACAATTAAATCCGTCAGTCAACGAGGTTCGGCTTGATTACGTCTCATGAATTAATGGCCAGTGTGAACAGTGGACAGAATGGTCAGTGTCTCAACGAGTGCCTGTTGTTTTAAGATCCACTTGAACGTGTTTTCAAGTCTGTGTCGGGTGCTTCTACTTGCTCTACTGTCAAATAACCGAAGCTGTTATTGAATATCTGCTCTGAATTATTAATGTTCACAGTTCATAAATAAATTCCATTCGAGAATCAATTGTGGAACAAATAATTTAACTCACTGGCTTCTTTTGAAATGAATAGTTTTTGTCGTGTAGTCAAATCTTTTAAACTCAAATTCTGTTATTTGAGTCATTTCAGATATAAAATTGTGAAGTATTTCCTGTGAAGGCCTTGTTTTTTCCCCCCACTACTCTTTCAACCATCTTTTGGCCTCGCTGACTGGTTTGGGGGTTTCCCAAGCAGCGGGTTGTGGTCCAGTCAGTTTCTGAGCACGTCTTTATCTTATTGAAAGCACTCGGGTACAATCCCATTTGTTTGTGTGGTCAGTTAGAGGCTCACTTGTTTGCATTTCGACATTTCCAGTTGAGATTCGTTTCCTCCTCTCACGTGTCAGGTGAGGTCCTCTTCGTATCTACATCACCCTCCTTCCCTTTACACACATCCATCACCCTTTTCTCCACCTGGAATGAGAGAGAAGGGACTGATGTGACGAACACGCCACAGTAGTTTCCATTTAGCAAGACCAAACATCACCAGGCATATCTCTGACACCAAAGGGTCTGCCTGGGTGCCCTCTCTCTCCCTCATTCTCATTCCCCTCTTCCTCCCCCCGCCTCCTTTAATATAGAAGCTGGAGATGAAAAATGGTGTGCTTTTGTTTATTTGCCACCGATGCAAATGCGACCACAGCAGGATTAGTGAGTTCTCCATCTCTTTGCTGATAGCGGTGGGAAGAAAGGGGATTTTTATGCAAAAAAGATCTCTCCCACCCTTGCTATGACAATTGCAATGCATCACTTCATAGACAGTTTTTAATCTGTTTCAAACCAACCACACTTTGAACTGCTGGGAATGCGAGATATACAACTGTGGGTATATGCGTGTGTGTGAAAGAGAGCGCTTGTGTGTATGTGCTGTATGTGTTTTCCTGTGATTAATCTTTGGAGTTGGTTTAAGCACACTGCTGACACAGCACAGATCTGCCTCTCCCCTCTCTCTCTGGCCAACTTCGTCTCTCTGTCTGAATGCCCTTGGATTTAGCTTTGAATAACACAAAGTTTGTATCCTAATTCGCTGTTGGTCCATTGTGCCCAACTTTTCTTGTATTGTACTGAATACTTCAGAGGAAGCCATTAAATTGATCTTTAATCAGAAATCTGGGTCGCTTAAGCGACGTAGGTGCTCTGTAAGAGTGTCTCAGTAGACATCACAGCCTGAAAATTAAAAATTTTGAAAGCAGCACACATGAGGATTTGCTCTGTTTTTCTGTAGGTGCACGTAAAAGTGAGCCATCCATGCAGTAAAAAGTTTAAAATTACAGTTTAATGATTTCAAGCATAACAGCAGTTTGATGTTTATCTAAAGGGCACGTTTCATATTGTACAACAGTCGTTGTTAATTTATAGAAACGCGTCACATTTCTGTGTGGTGCAACAAAAGCGATGGGGAGAACCTGTCTGCCGCCACGTTCCTTTGATTCCACCTGTTCAGTCGCGGTGCGTCAGATCAGACCTTCAAACATCCATCACCCAACCCGCTCAGAAGAAAGGATGAAATTTCAAAATCCAGAACTGTCATCAGAACACAAGTCTCTGTTGTCACTGCTGTAGTGAACTGCGACTTTCTGTTTGGGATTTCTGACTGACTGCACAATTATCAGCGGGCATACGACGGCATATCATAAAAAGGGGGTAAGAGGAGGAAAACGTGGGCCTGTTTATCTCTCATTTTGCCGCTTTTGGCGTCCTGAGCGGCGCGTCTGGCTCTGGGTAGATACCAACGGGACGGCACAAAGGCGAGATAAAGCGTTAAGACATTTTTCACTCATCAAATTTAATAAGCCTCATCTCAGACACACAGGTATTCAGTGCGACGCTTTCAAGGAAAAGGTAAACACATCCATTTTGTAAGCTCTCGCGCAGATCTGGAAAAAAACAAACCTCAAACCAGCGGCTGACACGCATTCTCAACGTGTCAGGGTGACAATAAGGTACACTGGGAATAATAGAACAAACAGATCCATATTTTCCCATCCGCGTCTCTCTCCCTCTCTGTAGTTGACACCTTGGCGGCTCGATAAAACCCCACATCACAAATACTTAACTTTTCCAGCTCCGCCTTCCTTTCCTTCCCCTCCTTCTCGGCGGTGAGGCTTACCTGTGCCCCGCTCGACTGACACCTAGCATTCGCGACGGCTCGCCGGGATTTAATCAGTCGTCATTATGGCTGAGGAGAAAGAGGCTGCGGCACAATGCTGACACAAAGACAGTCTAAGGGGATCTTTGTGCTGTAAATGTGCTGCTCACAGTGGCTGCGTGACAGCTGACGGCGAGTCGCTGAAACACTGATCCACTGTTTTCTTGTAGAGACATCAGGGTGAATACAGAGGTGCCATGGCGTGCGCTGAAAGCTGCCTCAAAGACCTGAATGCTGCACAACACCTGCATGGCTGCTGTGGCGGATTAGGGTGTCAACACACACAAAGGCTGCGGGAACTCAATGCCTGTTGACTTGCCTTGCTCTGACGTCCCCCTTGTCAACTGCTCTATTTTATTTATCACCATAACAGCTCAATGGGGAATTAGGTTATTGAAAAATATTTATACGTTGTGGAAAATAAACATTTTTCAGTTAAAGTTAATTTCAAACGGGGTTTATGCTGAGAATGTGACGGAGGCTGTTGTTTTCTGGTTCCTGTGCTTTGGGGACTTCCCTGACACCTGCCTCCGCTGCAGCCCTTTGCCCGCCGTGAACAAGATGGCGGAATAACGCAGTAGAAACGCAGAAACGGTCCATTCCAGTGCAACAGATGGAGTTGAGGGTGGGCAAGGATAAGGGACGGCTGGTGAGTCTTCGGCAGGAGAATTTGGCAGGGCGGCAAAGAGTGTCGGAGGCTGGCAATGACACAAAGAGCACGAGTCTCCATCCAGCTCTGCTCCACACCTCTCTGGCAGACATGCCATCACAGGCTTTGTTTACAGGGGTCTGTGTACTACTGGGAGCCCTGGAGAAAATAGAGCACGGGTGCAGTAGGTGTGATTTGTGTGAGGAACAACTGGCCGGTCGTGCCGTTTAGACAGCTGTGGCTTGTGTTGCTTTAAATTTCACTTCGGGTTCTCGCCGTTTTTCAGGCTGAGCCAGTCGTTCTTGTGGCGTTATGCTGTTCTTTTGCCCCAACCGATCGAGGCAGATGGCCGTCCACCCTGAGCCTTTGAGTGTTCCGCTAACTGTGATATACTTGGGTTAAATCAATAACTCCAGTCGGCCTAACTCTCTCTAACGTCCTTGTTCCGCTGCCCTCCAGAGTAAAGTTGCAGTAATGGCATCAGAGAGGCCTAAGCGCTGGGTTTGGACGGCTGGTCTGCCTGTCGGTGTTGATGATGGATGTCTTCGTGCAGCCCAGAACCCTGCCGTTGCGTGTTGGGATCCCCTCTGAAACGCCACAATGGATATTTGAGAATTGTGTGTCTGGAAACGTGCACAAAGATGACTTTAGAGTGCGTTTGCACGTGTTGTCCGTGGTTTTCTGTGCTCATGTGCTCAGACTTTGTGTGTGTGTATATGTGTGTCCTGCTTGAATGAACTTGGCAGAGTCAGAGGCTCTTAGCGTGGAATGTGAGGGATGTTATATAAACACATTACCGACAGTACCAACGTACAGCCATACACACTGCTGGCGCCAGCCCACACTGCATTAGTTGACATTTTATACAAAAATTGTGAAAATGGACCGTCTGAGGGAGCAGCAGAGGGTTTTCTGGTTCTCACCAGACTCTGTTTGGGTTGAAGTTGTTCTCTTTGCCGTCTCCTTTGACTTTTGATTGCTGACTCTGCCTCCCAGTGGGACTGTCAGGAGGTGCTGCGGTCATTCAGCTGGCTTATCTGACCTGACAATTTAAATGGGAAGTCTAAAAGATTTGGTAATTGACATCGAACACATGAAAGAGGAAATTAGATCACTAAACCTGAGCTGCTTACATGACAAAAGCACCGTGCAGAGCGTGAATACAGACACACACTACACACACTCAACTACATAAAAGCTATTCCTGTGCATTTACACATAGTTTGCAGCAAGAAAGGTAAACAGTTGCAGAAAAATATGCTCGTTCACAATCCAGCACACGCATGTTCTCCCGCGCACACGATGAACACACCGACTTTGAAAAAGCAATTAATTCGAGATACCATGGACATGAAAGGCAGTGGGATGCTGTGAACATTAAACGGCACAGAAGCCTGAGCGTTGCTTTCCTGCGCGTCTTTAAGGCTTTCTCAATCCAGGCCCTTCTAAATAGGATTCAATAATGTCCAGGTTGCTTGTTTTTAACTTCAAAGATTTCCCACAGAACGGCTTAAGTCCGACACAGAGAGGAAGAGAAGGAAAACACTGACAACTCATTAAATGCTGGCGTTCCTTTTATTACGTTTCGCTGGGTTTTCTGTTGTCGCCAAAGTTGTTTCACCCATGACACAGGTCAAAACCAGGTCCTTGCTGCTTCTGGGAATGTTCACTGAGTCACACGTTGCTGGACAAACGACCAGTGTTGGACTCAAACAGGCAGAAGCTGGTGAAACCCTTGAAATTTATGCTGTGAAAGAGAGAGAAGATGCTCCAAATGGCACACATGCTTTTCTGAGCACCTGCATGTATGTGGAATATTTGCTTGATCACCCGTAGCAGCCATCTGTAAATGGGCATTTTAAATATGCTTCATTGTGTGTTCACTGTAGTTGCATCATCGGGCAAAAGTTTTGTCTCCGTTTCAGTTGATGGATAACAGCGATGACATGTATGTAAACTGAAGACGCAGGTCTTGGCCTGTCCTGCACTTTCCTGTCGATCAAGTGCTTTCTGTTAAGCCTCCCGAGTTTCATATCTGCTGCAGAGGCAGAACAGAATCCAGACTGGCAAGATGAGCCATGCGGCGAAAGAAAGGAATTGTGTTACAGGTGATGAAGAGGCAGCAGGAATAAAACAGGGAGAGCGGTGGCAAACCTGTCTGCTGCTTCTGAATTAGTGAAGCGACTCCTGAACAGATCGTCTCTCACTTCCTCTTGTTCTTCCACCCTCTCTGTGCCTCCCTTGTCCGTTAACCCCCTCGTAAAGAAACAAATGTTTCATCACCGGGGGACGAGCACACGGGGATGTTTAACCAGGCGAATGGAGTGCCTCCTCCTTCTCCTGGGCCGCCAACAAACCGCTCGCTGGGAGAGCGGCCAGAAAGAGAAGCAAGAAAGCCAGTCTGAATGTCAGCTGGCTGGGCTCCGGCTACAGCAACGCCGTCTCCTACACACTAAAACGCACACGCACGTGTCCAGGCAGGCAGGCACATCAGCATACAAGCACACGCAGAGCTATACATACAAGCAAACATGCGCACACATTCGCCCTGTCACGCCGTTCATGCTCTGAATCAGAAAGACCACGACGCGCATGCACGCGCTCCAACACACACTCGTACGCACGCGTGCGCAGAGTCCCCTGGCAGCGTGTCTTTCCGCAGCGCGGGCCTGTGATACTGAGGCTGAAGGAATTTGCTGTGGATTACTTCTGGACTGAGGCGGGCAGCTTTGGCACGGAGCGGCCAGGCCACTTTGAGGATTTAACCAGCAGCAGCCGCTGCCTCCCAAAAGCCCCGGGAGCCGCCCCAGCATCTGCAACGTCTCATCACGCTGGACGTTAAGGATTCATCTGAGATGCTCTGAGAACCACTAAACCCAGAACAGTGGGAGAGTCTTCCCTTAGGTTGTTTACCCTGTTTTTCACGTAGAGTCACTTATGTGATCTTGTAAAAGTGAGCATGAGAATAAGGCTGATGCCTCCTGTGACCTGTAGCACCTGTCTGAGTAGAGAGGAACATACTCATGTCTCCTTCATCGTGAACCTTAGAATCCACTCGATCCCACACTTGGACTTGATGCCGGGAAAAAAAAACTCTCCCCACTTCATCCCCACCTTCTCATTCTGCGGTGAAAATCTCAGACACAAACTGAGTGGGAAAGAAAAAAAAAAAAAAGCAGGAACAGGGTTAAAGAAAGCAGTGACGGGTGGATGGAGGAGTCAGGTTTCAGTAGGGGGCAATGCTAGGCTGCACTCCGAGAGCTGCGACCGACTGCTCCCAGCAGCACAGCACACACAGATCATCTGTAATAACCTCAGTAGTGCTGCTTTGGCTGTTTCTCTGGACTGCTGTATCACTGGTGCTTGGCCAAAACATCAGCATCATGGTCAGCATCGGCCGGTGTCCTAGGAAACGCTTCCAGATAGAAGTGCGATGAACCCTAATGGATAGAATATAATATTGTGTTAGTTTAAACATGTAATGAGAAATGTAAACATGTCAATAGAGCACCGTCTGGTAGCTCTTCGTAAAAAATCTTTTCGGGTGTCACCTTTTGCAGCTTCCCGTCATTTAAACTGAGCACAAGCGAACCTAACTAGTTCATCAAATATACCATAGTTATTATTAATGCGCGTTTCCTGCCGTCACACCACATCCACACTCATCAGCAGCTTTTAATCTCGTCACAATTAGCATATTCAAATAGTTTTCCTAATGACTTTCATCTGGCAAAAAAAGGTAATTTCATACACGAGAGTGGTCTTGGACTTGGAGGCGGCAAAAACAAACCTGAGTGCAGGGGTAGAAGATGTGGCAGCGTGATAGGCGGCGCGAGTGCGAGCTCAGATGAGGCTGCGTTGAGTTGTGAGCAGGAGGCTTTCAGGGAGCGCTGGTGTAAATGGCATATCGCTGGCTAATGCTGGGATGGGAACAGGAGGATTCAAATGATCAGGCCGCTGTTGGGTGGAGATGGAAAGCACATTAACACACTAGCTGCATGTTGCACACACTGCTACAAACGTATCCAAACTCTTTTGAAATTTTAGTCTTGAGTACAAAAACAATTAAGAGCAATGGTGCTTTTGATGTTTAGTGCTGCCCCGCAGGTCAGGAGGGAGAGAGTTTCTTTATCTTAATAGAAAAAATTAAATCATTAACCTGATGCCACTGTTTCTGAATGACAAGTCCTGCCTTTCACTGTTTCCAAGCTCGGTCCTTAACTAGCAGCGAGAGAGGACATGAAGAGACATGCTCAAGAAATGCTTGAGAAGAAAGTCGGGGGGAAAAAAGGGAAGACAATTTCAATAACACAAGAAAAAGAAAGTTTAGTGGGTGTAATTTGATTAATAATGCTAAACGGAGAACTGGGAGGGGGCGAGATAGGACCGAGGGAACAAATTAGCCAGCACAGCTGGGGAAGGACTGTGTTCGGCAGGGTATCAAAGGCTCACAACGCCGCCTTTCTCCTCCACGCCTCTGCAAACTCAAATTGAAATTCTGTATCTTGTCATACGAGCTTCAGAAGTGTCTTCTTTTATTGGCTCTTTTTTCCTTTAAATTTCAGCCATTCAGTCTTTGATTTTTCTCTTGGGGGAAAGGAAAATATTTAGAAACTTTTCTTTTTTGGTAGAACTCAGTTATGATGTGCTGATCAATAATATTTTTAATTAATGTTCCAGAAATATCAGCCATCGAACTTTGACTTAGACATGTGGCATTTACGTTGATCAACAGTTAATACATTTAAACGTGGATAAGAAGCTTGAGTGACTCATGGGATATCAACTCATGTACATCAGTGATTTGGGGTTAAGAAACAAGCAAAAGATTCAGATTTGTGATTTTTTTATTTTTTTTTAAAGATGCCTTTTAAATCCATGCAAACGCTGCTAGATAGCGCCTTGGCCTGTGCCGATAGTGGGGGTGTGTGTGGGAGGCTTGTCATAACACATCGTGCGTTTAGCGGGCTAATCGTGGGAGACGACCATGTTGTTTTGATCACCTGTAGTTTTACAGCTAATGTAAATAAAGGCTTATATTGGAGGCCTGTCACTCCTCTGTCGGAGGGGGGGTGGGGGGATGAGTGCTGAGGTGGCGGGGGCTTCGCGAAGGGGGTGACCAAAGTAAGAAAAATCACTTCGCCTTATCTCTCTTCCTCTGACCTGAAACAGTCAAACTGCGGCGCGTGAAGTCACAGAGAAAAGAGCTGGTTCAGAGAAAAACGCACTCACCAGAAAGCTCAATGGATGACATTAAAGGAGCCGCGTGTGGTGATGTACCTCTGTCAAATTAGTAGTGATACCTATGTGTAAGCACTGTACACGAGCAAGCAGGAGGAAATTTCATTTTGGTAGTAGTAGTATAGCTGCTGGCTTCTACAGCAATACCACAACGTACAATTACACTAATTAAAGATCACTTTTAAGTATTTCACTTTTACTCAAGGAAACGTTCAGAACTGCTTTCTATGATTGTCGCCGCTTATACATTCACTCATAAGCAGAATCTGAGTACACAGAACGGTACGGTGGAGTTTTGGCACATTTCAAGTAGCTTTCATATTCAGTTTGCTCGTTGATTCTGCAGTATAACAATGAAAGAGATGATCGAGTTTCTGTAATGTAAGAACAAGTCACAGTAACGTTTAATAGGATTTATGTTCAGTGCAGCACGTATCCGCACATATGCAACTTGACTTTTATTTGGATAAGCAGGTCATTTTCAAGTAGGTGTTTGTGGCATAAAGATATTAATTTCATATTTATTTTTACTGATTAAAATTAAGAATTTGCATTTGTTTATAAATGTAGCTTTGGATTTTTTTTCTATTCATGAGTCTCTTTTTCCCCCCACAATTAAAAAAAGAGAAGGAAAAGGACTAGAGCATCACAGGCAGCAGCCCAAAGCTCTAAAATATAACATATTATAATGCACAATAAATTTAATAACAGTAACAATGTTTGCATTCAAAGTTATCCCAATTGATAATTTTAATGTCATTCACTTACTACTAATCAGTTTATATCCAAGTAACGAGATACTGTATTTATTTCTTTTTCTGTTAATTTGACAGTTTTTGCATTTAATCTGCTGTTCATGTAAGAATAACACAAGGTTTTCACATTTACAGGTTTTAAAGGAGTCATGATTTGTTATTATGGTGCTTGTCTACCTTAAAGTAGTTGTCAAAGCAAATTCATCTGCAATGTGAGACGAGTTTAATCTGTCAATCTCAGTGGAAACAGTCTTAATTGTTTAGAGTAATTACACACGCGTCTCAGAAGAAATGTGCTGATGATGTATTGATGGCAAAACACGAGAATCAGCAGCTTGAGGAGCGTGGTGAGGGGGTGCTGGGTTCGTTGACTTTTGCCATGCACCTGTGTTTTTCACACACGGTTTCATCTGCGGTTTTGCACACATACAGTAGCGTATGTTGCAACAGTCACCTTAAAAGACCAGCAAGAAGCCTTTCAAGCCAGTATCTCTTTCCCACCACACATGTAAGCATCTGGGCAAAAAGTCCTCCAGTGGAACTTCCAATAGTGCTGTTTTTTTTTCCATCTGATCTGGCATCATTATGCACAGAGCAAAGTTTCCAAAACAGCAGAGATTGCTGCTTTTTATTGAAGGTAAAATGTTCCTTTGCGCGCTCATGAATATTAGCAACAGAGCAGCGACTGTGGCACAGAATTAACACTTTTAGTCAGTCTCATGGGTGTAATGATGGCTTCTAATCCCACGTCCATATCTGCACCGACTCCGGCAGGCCACACCCATGCTCGGAGACGAGTATAATGACTTTATAGTCGGTTGAACGGCGCACAATATAGTTAGATTATGCTTATTCGTCCCAATACATAAATATGTCACCTCTTGGGCAAAAGCTCTCGATTGTGCCTTGAATGAGGCAACAGGATCCCAGTGCACAATCATCTCTGTCCGTGAGTCTTTCAGAAGTTGAAGGATTTCATGCAACACTTTTCACCGTCGTCTTATTTTCTCCCTTTTGAAAGGGAGGGAGTTGGTTATGATTTTCTTCCTCCCTTCTCTTCCCCTATATGGGTTTAACTTGGGCTATTTCAGCCCCCGCTGAAAAAAAGCGAAATGTGTTTCTAGGCTGCTTTCAGTCTGAGCTGCACAACTTATCTCCCTCTTCCTCTTTGTTATTAAATGCAGTGAGCGAACGATCGGCGTTTCTCTAAGGGACAGAGAGAGTGAGTCAAAAAATCTAAATGGGGAGGCACACTCCCTGCATTACCATTAAAAAGGCGAGAGAGGTGTGTGCATTTGGGGGTTGGAGGGGATTTCTTTCTCTCTCTCTGCAGTATCTCTCGTGGAGGGGTGGTCCTGAAGCCCTTATCGGTTCACCAACAGGAGAACGGAAATGATTAACATCTAATTTAACCCAGTCTCCCGCTCAATAGGCTGCCATTCAAAGGCCTGCATCTATATGTATTTAAGAGGTAATCACTGGTCGGACCCTCGCTCTCGCCTCCCCCTCCCTCGCGCCTCCTTTGTGCGACAGGGTGACACACAAACATATTTCCATCTGAAAGGCGGGCCTTGGTGGCTCGGTTTCTGAAGGAGAATCATTGGTGTTATTGTTGGGTTGTTTGTGCGTCGCCTCGCTGTAGTTGCATCATGCAGGGTGTGTGACGGTGTGTATGCGAAGTGGAATGAATGAGTGTGTGTTGATGCTGTCGTGAACTAAGTAGTGAGGCTGAGCGTTGCTGGGGATGCCTGCTCGATCAGACGTCAGACACTGGGGTTCGCTCCTATGGATCAACTTTCCAAACTTTGATGGGGATGATTCAGATCTTACTACCTCGTGAGGTTAGGACTGTTTGTGCTCTCTAATCTGGTTGTCAGAGTAAAAGGCCACTATGTGACCCAGATACATGCACCCAGCTACTATAGCTGTGAGACCACGCAGCTTTTCACTGTAGCTACTGTACTTTATTAATGATTCATTTGCCGTCGATGCCCCTCCACCAGCTGTCAGTGTAATCTTTGTGTCTACAACGGCTTTCTACATCGCTGGGCTCAAAGATGGAGCTGAAAAGCCACGAGACAGTGAACATTGGCTGTCAGTAAGCGCACACTTCTGCCAGAACGCTGAATGCGTTGCTGCTCAGCACGTTGTTAGTGTGCATCTCAATTAGCTCGGTTGAGAACGAGCACATGCATGGATCTAAACATCCTGAAATATAAAATATAAAATATAACATTTACAGCTGTAATTTTCCTGCTTTGTTATACTTCTGAACACTCTCTCCTGGTGTGTGTGTGGATATGGACACATTTTAAAGCAAACTCTTTCATCCTTATGTCTTTCAAATCTTCCAGAAGACCAGCTTCAGATTAAAAAGTGACATTTTTTCAAAGATTGCTTGGACAAAATGCAAGGATAAGTGAGAATGGAGTGTGAAGAAGAATTCAGGCCACTATTGAATGGAGATGAGCCTGTGTGGAGGGTAGCACTGACTGTGTGTCAGGTTGACCCTGGGCGAAGCCTGGCAGAAGCACTTCTGCATTGGGGGGGTGAAGATCTCTCCAGAGCTTTCTATCAACACAGATTACATGCATGTAGAGAGCAGAAGAAAGAGGCAAGTGTAAAATAAAGAAGGTGGCATCAAAAGGGTCGTGTGCAATCTCAGCCATGGGGGTGATGACAGCTTCGCTTCACTTGGGCTTTATTATGCATTCCATAATCGACCGAACCCTGCACGCACGGCGACCGACGGCGGCAGGGTTGTGTTGGCTTTCTCTGACAAGGTGAACTTCATGCATCGTCTACATGATATATACCTCCACAGAGGTGAACAAAAGCCGGTCAGACCGAGTGAGAACGAAAAAGAGCAGCACTTCTTTCTTTTCTTCCACCGTGTGCTGTGGGGGTTTTGTCTTTGCTTGGGCGAGTGACAAAGGCAGTGCTAGGTAGGTGACCTTCGTCTGCTGCCCCTCTTTTATGATGGAACAGAAAAACTGGGGTCAAGTTCATTCATCCACCACTTCACCGTGTCTTACTTTCCTCCTGTTTTTCATGAGTGGTTGAAGCGATTCATATGTTCCCAGAAGATTGGGTGAAGACTAACGTGGCCAAAAATGGATGTAGAGGAAATACTGGGCATCAAACCCAAGATCCTTCAACAAGCAGCCCAGGCTTAGTTTGAGAGCCTGTGTTTAAAGGAAAGAAAGGAGCAAAATAAAGCGAAGGAAGGGAGAAAACTATCCATTAACCAAAACGCAATTTCTGGTGGTGTGCGTGGCTGCTCAGAGGTTCCTGGCCCAGGCTAATGGCCCTTCATTACAGGTTTCCTCCCCAGCCAATTTGAGACAGGTCCGTGGCCGTCGGTGGGCCGGACGCGCACACTTTGATCTGCCCTCTGTTCACTGACGCACGTCTAATGAGCCTGTGTTCACACACGTCCTTACAGTGCAGAAAGAGTCCGCAACGGGCCAGAAACGCCACGATTACACAAGCATCTTAATAAATGTTGCAAAGTGTTTTGTGTGTAATTACATGCCACACAAAAACAAACCTGGCTCCAGAAACAAACCCTGTAATTAGTAAACGAGGCTAAAGTGTGGCTTTAATGCCGCCGCTTTCTTCTGCTCTCAGAAGGTTTACTCCTGGTCAGCTCCGCGCAGGCTCACATTCCTGCCATAGATCAGACCGGACTGCTTGTGTGCTGGCGTGGGGGGAGACAGCTAGGGCTGAGTGGCTACTGTTTCTTTGGTCTGGATAATTCTTGAATGATTTACAGTATTTACAGCCTCGCCTTTGACCCTCTGGCTGCGGCCGGCTTACGATGCCATCAGACAGGATGCCAGCGTCAGTAAAGCATGACTGTAAGCAGGCGCTGTAACAAAGCAGAACCTGTTGTCCCATAAACAGAAGAAAAACCTGTATTCTGGGAGATCAGGTAGATATTAGTGTTATGTGGCAACGAAAGTAAGAAAGTCAGTTGGTTGAAAAGCTGACCCTGTGTGTATTTTCACTCTGGGGCTGAACTTCTTGGACAGCTGTTACACTTAGCTCGATAACCAGGCTGACTGGGTTCACTTCATTTATTCAGCCCGATGGACGGGATAGGGGCTGTTTGTATTAGAATCGGCAAAATGAATCACACCTGTCGATGTGATTTTCAGTTGACGCTGTGGCCGTTGGCTTTACAAACGAAGGCTCAGCAGAAATGTGCTGATTCGGGACTGCTGGTGGAGTTCGGCTGTTTGTTCTAATAGGATCGATCATGCGCTTGCTCCTGGCCTAGTTGACCTTCTGCCTTCCAGCTGGTTGCAGCATAGTTTGCGTATTCTACTCTTAAGTTTACCATCATCACCTTTGCTGTGTTTACAAATGAGAGACTGTATCCATCAGGAAAGAAAACTAAATGAAACTGGACACACAAACTGCAATATTTCATCAGGGCGTATTTATTTTTGCCTAAAAGATATTTATGCAACAACGCTGCAGTTGGAAGCAAAGGTTTGTTGTCTGCACACAACATTAAAGCAGCGAACTGAAGATGATACTCCTGGGTGTTATGGGGTGGAGTGTTTAGACACAAATACTGAGTAGTATTGCCTCCATTTGTGTACATGAGGAGTAACAGTATTGTTGGCACGAGACGGGTACTTCAGCTCTATGGTGAGTTCTATAAACTGCCCAACAAGACCTGAAACGGCCGAGGCTGAGCGGGAGACGATGCTGCAACGAGTCTGAGCAGTATTAAATTACAATGCATTACAGGACACGGTGGTTGAACTAATTCTGATGGAGAAATTGCTTCTGTTATTACACTGAAGACATTTTTCTGAGGTCTGTGTCAGGCTTCAAGTTTGTGTGTGTGTGAGAGAAAGAGACAGAATGTGAATGAGAAGACGGAAGATCGTCAAATGTTTCTGAACCAACAGGAGCAGGTGGTGACTAATTACTTCTAATAGACTTGTTCCAGCCTTGGAGCGCAGCCTTTTTTTAGCAGCTCACCCGTGGAATAGCTTTTTATGTTTAGATAAGAACAGTCGGTGTTTGGAAAAACTGCCCAGTGTCGTACGTTGCTGCTGTCTTTAGAACTACTCCATTTCCCATGACGTGACCCGGCGAGTCCAGACACGTGTAATACGAGCAGAACATAACGAAGATCTGTAGACGTGCAGAGACAGTGGAGATCACATGTGAACCTTCAGTAGGGTAAACCTGGCCGAGCCCCTATTACAGTGATGTCAGTAGAGCAGTTTGGTTTCAAGCTGAGACCCCTTTGTTGATCTAGACATGGAGGTATACTGTATGATGAGGAGGTTACATGAAAGAATGGAATAAATAACACGTGTTTACCATCATGATGTAGATGTTGAAGTTCAGGCTAATTCCAAATGTTATGCTGAGTTAGACTGAAACAGCAAATAGCATGTGTTAGGTTGTGTAACGCTCCCCCCTCTAAGCAGCGTGACTGCTGTTTACATGAAACGTACATGATATCGCTCCGCTGTTGACCAGTAATATTTACACATTTGGCTCTTATTGTTATTTTTGAATAACCCGTTCCAGCTCTTGATGCGTGTTTGTTTTCCGTTGGACTGAGACATACTGAGCCGTATGTTCCATATGTTTCCCAGCACGCAGTTCATACATTATTAAATCCTTACCAGCTTCCACATTTCATGTGTCCCACAGTGAACTGGTGGTGGCGGCTTTACAGAAGCTCAGATTCTATGCATTCAGTTGTATTTAGTTTCACACACTTACACTTTTGATAATATTTAGTTGAAAGCCAGCATTTTACCAGACAGCTACTATCTGCTTTCAAATCTCGCAATTACGCTTCCCTGTTGCACAATAGCACAGGAGTCAATGATTCTTCAACCCACTGCAGTTTTAATATATAAGCCTTATATGGTGGTGTTTTTTTTATAAGAATGCTTTTTAACTCCATTTACAGGCCTCTGAAATAAAAGCAATAAACTAACTCTAAAAGGCATTTAGAGACGTGTGTGTGTGTGTGTGTGAGCTGAGGAATGTCAGGTGTGTGTCTGCATAAAGCCGGTGTTTATGTTCAAACCCAGGTCAGCCCCACAGGTATGTTTCAACCACAACATTACCTCTCAGCGACCCCCTTAATCGACAAGGCGAGTCCCTAGCAGAAGGCACCGACACCCTAGGGTGGCTCTCCCCGGCTTGTAAACTACAAGTCAAAACACCGACATTACTCTGGAGTTGGACACAAACCTACGTTTTCCACCTCTCAAGACCAATGGAGCGTGGCAGCGGTTTTTCTGCCCCACTGGCAGGGATGAAGGGAAAATGAAGGAATGAGGCAGTGAGTGAATGGATGAAGGGAATGAAAAGAGAAGGTGACCCACTGAGGCAGCAGGATGAAAGCGCCATGGTTAAAATAAAGTAAATCTGATCGGGAGATGCTGGCGCTAAAGGTGACCAAGATGTGGCCATGTGAAAATAGTTTCAGTCTGATTGACCGCTGTGTTTGTTTGAATTTCCACTCATCAGTTCGTAATAGCACACACACAGAGCGGTGATTAGCATACTCCGTATTACTGGTGTACTGATAACTGCTCGGCTCCCATAGGCCTGCCAATCCACTGTAATCCCTCAAACACTGAATTTTCATTTCAAACAAAAGCTAAACCGCCAGAAGACACAAGGAAGCATTCTGTTGTCTTTTTTTCTCGCAGCCTCATTTTTGCCATCATCTCTGGGTTTCCTTCCTCGCTTTCCAACCACTTGTTCCCTCCTCTCTGTATTCCTTATTTGTGAAATTCAATATCACAACGATAAATGATGCTTTCACTAAAAAGCCCAGATTCAGTTGAGGGTGAATTTGGATACTGGACTTAATTCCGTATTTACATTCATAATAATCTCGTCAGTGCCGATTGCTTTTTAACAAAGACGCATGTTAAGGCCAGTTAATCTAGGTGATCACAGGGAACGGGAAGGATGCGTGCTTTGCATTCCTGAGTCTTGCAGCATGGAAAACAGACGGACCTTTGGCTTCGCTTACCAGATCTGGGATCAGGCCAGAGTGGACCCATGCAGAGCAGAACAGGTCCTTACCTGGTCCCAACGCTGAAGCTGTCGTCACACACTCTCCAGTCTCCAAGGCCCATCTGCACAGTGACGGGCAGCTGAGCCTATAAAGGTGATAACGGAAGACAAGAGCCATTACAGGAAGGTGGAACAGATAAGCTAATTGAAATTAGATATTGCAGAGAAAAAAACAAGAAGGGAGGAAGTGAAAGATTAAGATGGTGAGTGTTTGATTGGGTGAATACGCAGCGTCGTCGTTTTTCCCCCCTTAAGTAAGACTTTAAGCTGAAACCCTTGAAATGAAAACTGGGTGGCGGCGGACTGAGGCATCGTTGTGGTGGTGCAGTGTTGAAGCCATGCTGGGTTAAGCCTCTTAGATTACAAAACACTTTGGCTGCGTGTGCACGTTTCTGCCATTTAATTATCAGTCCAGATTTCCTGCTCGTGTGCAGACCGTTAAAACGTCTGTACACAAATGCGTCTCTGAATGTCGACTACATCCACGCTGTCGATTCACCGCAGCCTATTACGGAAAAAGGGGCCCCTTTCAATGAGCTACATTTCTAAGTGGAGCAACGACTCACGGTACTGGTATTAGTATGAGATTAATGTAATAAATTCCTGCAAGGTCACAAACCCAGCTTAGATGGGAAAATTCAGAATGATTCTCTGCAGCGATTTGTTTGCAGCAGCAAAGAGCCTAGTAGTTATCTACCACCAGCTAGACGTTCATAGCAGCTCGTCCTCTATGTCGTAAGGTCTGTGGACAAACAGACTGTCATCACGAGTAAAAGGAAGGGGACGTCACTCGTCTGTCATTGCCACTACTCGAGCACTCTAAGAGCCTCCCTCACCAACGCGACTGTCACTACAACCATTACCTGTAGCCAAAGGCCTCCTTGTTCCTGCAGTCGCAAGCCTGACTGTCCGCTGGCCCACTGGCTGCTGACCCCTGGTCTGGCTCACAGTCTGTCTCTGGCGCCCTCCATTAGCCTAATTACAGCCATGAAAGCAGTGCAGACCGAGGCCAGAATTAAGGCCAATTAGGGCCGCCTGGGATGGGCCCTGACCGAGGTTGGGTTACCCCCACACACAAAAAAGTTTGTATCACTATGCACTAAACCTATATTTAATTTCCACATCTAACTTCTAGTCCTGAATTATTAAATTAAATCTTTGTATCTATATCCTTAATTCTTACCCTCGCGAATGAGCCGAGTTGTAGGGGTTCAAAATGGGAACTAAACGTAACTGTTTAACTGCTTGTTCCTCCGTAACCTCAAATGCTGAACCAGGTGGAGTTTGGCCTGGAGGCTGTTGTCATATCGGTCGTCTTGGTGTCGGTGGGTAAAACTGGTAGAGACAGGAGAGTAAAAGTTTGAGGATGTGAGAGGGAAGCCCTGTGAAAAGAGAGAGAGGCTTGTGTCTGTCCATTCATGCGTGTGGATGCCGAGCCGGGGAGCCAGCAGTAATTTGTGGCTGTCAAAGGCAGATAATAAGGCTTGTGTCTTCCCTTCAACTAAAAAGGTGGAGATCCTCCTCTTAAAACAAGTATCCTCTCTGTCTTTTGTTTCCTCAAGGGGCCCTGCAGGTATGGATGGAGAGATGGATGGATGGACAGAGGGGCGAGCGGAAAATGTTCATCATGTTGTTAGCCTTGGCAAATAACTATCATTACCCAAAAATGTTCCTGTTCAGTTAAATTTGTGCCGGATGACAACGGGTCATTTAATTTCCTGAAAGCTTGTAAACTGTATGAAGCCCATGTCTCAAAAGGCATCAAATTCTAATCACTTGAACTTTGGACATTTGGGATCAATCAGTATTTTGCTGTAAGAGGAGGAAAATGTGGACATTTGTGATCGCACAGATTAGCATCAGGAGCAGTAGCAAAGGTTTGGTCTGAACATCACTGATCTAGGACATTAGTCGAGACAAACCGGGCTCGATTTGGGTTAATAGCAGCTGCATGTGTGGAGGCGATGGAGGGGGCGTGCAGGCCTGGCAGACCGTTCTAGTGCAACGCTAGCACTCGAGCTACACAATTACAGAATCAAGTCGGCGTGTTTTTGAACATTAGAAAGCCAGGAACTGTGCGTCTCAGCCACATCAAGCTGCATTGCACCGTTTGTTCTGCCTGACACCTGTCGTCATGGCCGGCATTCAGCTTTACCCTGAAAACCACCAGGTGGTGTTAATGTTGTGGCTCATCACTCTACTGAACCTACACTATAATGTTTGTTTCTAGGCTAAAGGAGGTCTGAAAGTGGCTACACGTAATAAAAGTCTAGATCTTTTTATTGCGGGGCTTTCAGACTGAACACTAAATCACTCCCTGCTGCGGCCGCTCCGTCTCCTCGGTAGCTTAAGCATGTGTGGAAACGTTTTGCCAGAACGGTGATTAATTGTGAAATCTGTCTAGAAGAACACAAAGCCAAGTCGCAGCGCTTGTCGCGTGCTCACTCTGCAGCTTACCCAAGACTCTCTGCTGTCAACACACTCTGATATGATCTATACAGAGGATGAACTTTCCCTGTTTGGGGCTTAACTGATAAACCACACACATGCATACACATAACAGATAACCAGCAGCAGGCACACTCCCTGGTGGGTGTCAGGAACAGGTGAACAGCCACCTGCTCGCTCCTCTACACAAACACGACCATTAGACTGCGTAGTTTATGCAGCTTTGTGTTAAGCAACGTCATATTAACCTTTTATTTGAAATGATTTATGAATGCAGGCGTTATTCCGCCTCCCTTTCAACAAAGCTGTCCAGTAATTGTATTTGTTAGACTTTTAAAAGAAAGCACCTCCTCACCTGAACTCTGTAACAACTTAGTGAAGTCAAATGTTGACTGACCTATCAGCAAACCGAACCCAGGCCTGTACCCGAACAAACACAACATGCGATTGCATGTTTCCCTTGCACGACCTGGAGGTAATTCATAAGAGATTGGCGACGGTGTTGCTCTAAGATGTGCACTGTTGTGTGGAGAGAGAGTGTACACACCGCAACCGATGGGGAATACTGATGTGCGCGTGGGTCAGCTGCAGACGGCCCAACTTCACCTTATCTGCAGCGAGGTTGGCTGTGTTCAGAGATTAAACACTTTTCCAAGCGACGTTAACTGCCGGGGCCTAAAGAAATGGAGGGGAAAGCAGAGCCAGTGTAGCTGCAGCTAGTGTTGTTGTTAGCTGAGGAGAAAAATCCTTGTTCCCAACACTGATAAGGACATAAAGTGTTTCTGTCCCCAAGGGGGCGGGAGGCAGATTCAGCCTCTGTAGATCTACTGTAATGAATATCAATGGCAGGGAATGGGGCTGCTCCCATCCCTTTGGGCCTCTGGTTGCTTCTCTCTCTGCTGCTGTCAGAACTGCGACAAGGACACTATGCATGAAAATGCGAGGCTTAATATATGGTAATGCTATGTAAACATGGGCTGATCTGAGAGGGAGGTTTGGAGGGAGAATAGATCGACGGTCGTCTGTGCTCAAAGCCGAGTCGGGGAGTGTATCTGCGAGCCCAACAGTAGCCTCTGAGCACATTTATCTGGAAATGAATATGATACACTAAACAGGAAGAAGGGAGGTGTGGAGGGGGGATGTGGTTACTGCAAACTCAGCATCATCACAGCCCACCACCTCCACCCTTTTTTCACTTCCGACTTCCTCACTTCTCCTTCAGCAAGATGTTTCTCTTCCTTCTTACGTCAATTTTTTTTCTGGCATCCTTCAGGCTGAGAGGTTACCTGAGTCCCCGTGAATAGAAGGGAGAAAGCGCGGTGGCCACTACGGCACGTCAGGGTTTGGTTTCCGCTCCGAACAGGCCGTCTGGTCGCACCAGCGGAGGTGGAGGGGATGTTGGAAGCATGTCTATAAAGTGGTGTGGGTTTCCCGACTTGTCCGACACGGAGCAGTGCTGCATTCCTGCACAGAGGGACCGAGACGAGCCACCTCATCGGCTGCCGCCATTCATCAGGCTAAAAATAAACTCGCAGCGGTTATCGTGTCATTCAGCAGGTCATTCCTCAACTGGGCTTTGATTTTTCACGCGACAGGCAGAACAAGAGGATGGTGGCAGAGGAGAAAAGAGGTGGAAGGAAAGGGAAAAGAAGTGTAGCAAAGAGTGAGAGACGGGCGCGTGTGTTTTAGAGAGATGCCGTAGCCTGAGGCAGCGAGGTGGGATTTGTAAGCCCTTTGTAAGTAACAGGCACCACTCTTAGCAGGCTGAAGGTATGTTTTTGTGTGAGTAATCCGTGATGGATGTTTTAATTGAAAGCACAAGGCTTTTAGGGCTGTTTTCAGAGACCGCAGCCAACATCTGACACCTCCACTCAGACCAAGCCCCCACAAACCCCAACACCACCACCACCACCCTCCGTACAGTCAGACGCTTTGACAGAACCGCTTCAGGTCACGCTGTACGTACGCAAGTGCTCAGAATAGAGCAAAGGAGTCGTCACATCTAGAACATGGCGCGATGAAATTAGATTTGTATGTCAACGTTTTACAATTTTGCAAATATAAAATAACGTCTATAAATAGAAACATGAACCATAACAAATTAAACATGAATAAAACAAAGACCTTAAAATCTAAAAATTAAATGCAAACGTTAGATAAAACATGTACTGTCTCCCAGATCTGAGTTAAGGCAGGCTTTTCACGTTCCAAGCTCGAGGGGTTGAGAACCTTAAGGTCGCACATATGGAGAAATGTGATTGTTCCACTCATATAAAGCATAAACCTTTTTCTACATAATACATAGATCTGTGTACATCAGTCAGTGATCTGCTTAATGTAGCTTAAATCCTGCTATATTTAAATTGTCACTGTCTAGTTGATGCTCAGTAGAAGCTGGAGTATTTGGACTTTCCTGGCTTTCGCTGAATGCACCCGGCATTTGCTTCCCTGACCAGTTAGACACGTCACGTGGCCTTACCTGCGCGGCCACGCTGAGACTAGGACCACAGATTCAGCAGTGCTATGAATGAATAATTCCTACAGGAGCCTGGGTGGGATCCGGGGCCTGAAGGGGGAAAGTAAATTTACAGCATGGAGAGCCGGGTTCGGGAGATGGCCCGTCTGTGCTGCCTCGTGCACATCACCTGCTGACTGAACGCCATGCAGAGGTTCTGCATCGCACTCCTGCGAACCAAACACTCCAAAATAAAAAATAAAAATACGCCGGCTCCCAGCTCTTGACAGTGAGTAAATGAGAGCAAGCTGTGGCAGAGGGAGGGGACAGTCAGGGAGGAAACTTGGAAACTTCACAGGGATTTCTCTCTCCTGTCACTATCCACCAATTTACCCCCCCGATGCATTTGGAATCAAAACTTAATTAAAATTTTGAATAAATAAAAACAACAAAAACACAAAGTTATTGAATCCTGAACCCTTTGATAGATTTATCCCCCCCAACCCCAGAATAATGCAAAATAAGATTTAATAACACCTTTCATATGGAGAGTACAAAGCCGGCTATTTGCATTAAAGTGTAAATCGGCGTCAGGGAAAAGCAATGTGCCTCTAAGCTTATTGATGTTCAGCTCTGAGCAGCCGTGCGGCATTGTTTCATGCCCAAGCTTGACGGATGTCAAGGTGATTATAGTTTAGATCACCCGTAAGAAGACAACGTTTTGAAATGGTAAAATACAGACAGGCAACACAAAAGCCTTCAAATGTTTGTTTTACTGGGAGGGGAAGAATGGAGAGAGCGAGAAACTCCCACCGAGTTTCAGTGTTCGCTCATAATTCACACAGAGGATGGATAACTCCACCGCTGTTCAAACAATCTGACAATTTGTTGAATTCTTCTGACGCGAACAAAGTCCTTCTGCAAAAACCATTACTGAGCGACGCGGCCATGGCAGTAAGCTACGAGGGATTGTTGCGAGCGTCCTATCTGCCCCCCGTTCGCCTCTGATTGAAACTGCGCCGCGAGGCGAGAGAGGAGTTTCACGTCACTTTACAGTTTACACTTTGCCAGCAGCGAAGTAGGAAGAGGAGGCAGCGGGGAGAGTCAGCAAGCTTTGAAATACCTGAGGAACAGGCCTTCTCGTGGGCGTTTGTTCTTCCTGCTGATTCACTTTTTAATGAGAGGATGGAAAACGAGAAAATATTTTTAAACATACAAAAACAGAAAGCACTTGTCTGAGAACCTGTTCCGCTGGTTAAATGCGAAGGAAGACATAGATCCCCAAACCTTGTTTTTCACTTTCTCTGCAAATCGATGGAACAGGCCCCCAGCAGCAGCAGGCTCAGGGTGGGCGGCCATCTGCCTCAGCTGGTTGGGGTGAGAGAGCTATTTACTGCAGACGCTGTGGAGACACGGTTTCCGTGTCCTCTGTGTTCGCTGCAGTGCTGCTGGGTTCGCGTAGCTCTCGGAGCTTGTTCCCTAAGGCTGGAGGTGTGCAGTTCTTCAGTTTGTGCTGAGAGACAGCGAGCTAATAGCTGCCCTCCCACCGTCTCAGTGATTCTAATCTGACCAGTGATGGGGCCGCTAGCTGAGCCACACACCTGTCTCCACAGGTGGGACCCGGCATGTGTGTAGCTGTGTTGTAGTCCGTTGTACATACAGTAGCTGGTTTACTGACTTGAGACCAATATTGTCAGAGCAGAAGGTTTCTAGTTTTCTTTTTGTAGCAACCTCTGTTTAAAGCCATCATGTTGGGGTCGGGGGGGTGAGACGTGTACTTAACCTGGTTGTTTTTTTTTCCATAAGTCCACATTTCCCATGACATCATGCTCTGCGTGTGGCACAGAAGCCACGTCTCTCATAAGTGTAACCAACCTGCAGCCTTACACCTGTCGTGCGCGTGATACTGCAGATGACCTGCTAGATTTACAGCACTGTCGTTATGGAATGTGAGACGTGAGGCCTCGACCGTACAGGACTGGTCGCTGTGGTTACGCCGCAGCCTCAGGTGAGGGGCCTCTGTACGTGCGGGCGGTCATTCTGTTAATGAGCGTGTGGAACTGTGTCACCATATACCTCCCAGACCAGCTTCGCCGTTGTGCAAGTCTGTCTGCATTTACGCACATGCATGCACATTGATGTTTTCTCCATATTTTATGGATTATCATCTCTCTGCAGGAGAGAGGGAGCCACTTTGTCAATTCACTACAGCTCAAAAGAAAAAAAAAAGCCCCCAAATCATTGATTTTCACTACACAGATTTGCTCGTCTTTTTTTCCCCCTGAGGAATAAAATTTTTAGGGGACAGAGCTGAGATGGAAGTAGCCGAAGCAAAGTGGGAAAAGGGATGGAAGTGTGGGTAAAGGCAGGCGTGTAAGTGAAGCGAGACTGGAAGGTGGAAGAGAGGAGGAGGAGGCAGAGTAGCGGGAGGTCAGGTTAGGGGTCACGTGTGCAGAAAAGATAAGCCCTCCTCATTCCATTTTGACTGACATGCCAGGGGAGGGCTCGGCAAAGCCCCTGGAGACACTCACCTCCCTCCACCGCTCCCCCTGCTGCTATCACACTTTCTCTAGGCCATCACTCTGTCTCCCTCTCTCTGCAGCTCTATCTCCCTCCGCATCATCGCCTTCTCCCTCCATCACCTGCTTTCTTTTTTTACTTGTCATTCTTCAACTTGTGTTCCTCTGCTGCACCTCCTCCTGTGTGATTTCTGATGCATCCTCTTGTAGTTGACTTGAAGCTTGGGGATTTTTTAACAGACTGATGGGATCTGCCGAAGTCGAGAGCATGTTTCGTTTCCAGATCTGAGCAGAAAGCACAACTCTGTCGTGTCACACGATCGGGCAAATTGTAGGTTTCAGGATTGTCTAAACCAGTTTACTCTGGGATCAAAATGAAACTGAGCATACTGATCTGTTGTTGCACCATCTGAGATGGATGTTCACAGAGCGACTGGGCTGTTGTCTCACCTTCAGAATGACGTGGCCAACCTGAGGGAATGGAGGAAGTTTGCTATGTAAACTTATACCTGATCTCATGATCTCCTGACTGCTCGTGTTTTGCACACAATTTAGTAACGTAGATCTCAGCAATAAACACAAGGAGTCTGATGTTAGAAGAAATAATAAATAAATGGAAAGTATTGCTGTACCAAAGCTGGTATAGAATAACTGTTAGCTTATGTCCCGCCTCTCTGTTGTGCCTTGGATACGAATACTCAAATATTAATAACCTGAACCGATTGTCTAGTTTTTGGTTGTGTTGGTTTAAGATTCTTGTTTACATGGAGATCACTGAATGATGGATCATTTTTGTTTGCCTGCAGAGATAATTTGGTTTTACTAAGGTTGCTCATCTCATTGTGCACAACATTTTTTTTTTGCCAACCAGCCGAGGTGGATGACCGCTCACCCTGATCCTGGATCTGCTCCGGCTTTTAAAGGGACTTTCTCTCTCCACTGTGGCCTAGTGCTGCTTTATGTCTATATAATTGTTTATAATAATTGTGTTTTTTTTTTATTCGGTCTTGAAGTCTGCTGAGAGGACTTTTGTAGGGATTTGGCCATATATATATGTTTACATCCAGTTATCCAATTATGACATGAAGGAATTTCCGTTTGAATAGTGTAGGCAGCATACAGAAGCCCTTCACAGGTTATGACTGGTTTCTAACGACAGCTTGACCCATAGCACTCAGTAAGTCACTCCTGCCCTCAAGGTGTCTCTTTACTGCCAAAGCCTGAGAGAAAGCAAAGGCAAAGGAAGAAAGATGCAAACAAAAGCGTGAGCATTGTTCCAACAAGCATTATCTTCATTTTTTAGCACCAAACAATGCGTGACAGCACACGGCAACAACGGCCGCCTTTATGGGAAGCAGCAGAATAGAGTTGAGGCCGTTGTGAGAAGTGGCAGAGCGGACGAGACAAAGCGGGATGAGAAGGACGATCTTCATTGTGGCGCCTTTTCTCATCCTGCCATGAAAGACACCGGCGAGGAGTCCTCAGGGCCGCTGCCAGCTGAGGAACAATCACACCCGTACGCCACAACCACGCCGCCCATCCAAACACATTAGGGGAGCGTTGTCGTAGCTGAAGCTTCATATTCATCGTCTGAATGCTCCGTCTTCGCTTTAAACGCAATCATAGCATCTACTGGTATCGGCAGCATCTACATTTACATAACCCTCACATTCACACGCCCGCGCTCGTATTCTCCACCGTCTTAAGGCGCCTTTTTAATTTTTTCCTCCTAAACGGATTGTTTAAAATAGACTCTAATCAGGGTAGATTAGATGCCATTTCAGATGTTATTGATGCAGCCGGTATTTAGACCTTTTTTTGCGCTCAATCATAAAATAAGACACTTGCTGAATGAAGGGAGACTATAATCTATGCATCGCTGGTTCCACAGGATTATGGCGAAAACGAGAGAGTGAAGGGTTGGAAAGCAATGGTGAGTGAGGAGAGCGAAAGAGTGAAGGCGATGGATGTCAGACTCTTCTCTGCTGCATAAAACACCAAACGCAGCAGAGGAGGGGATTGGAGTCACTTTTTTTTTAAATGTCACCCAACATCTGTTTCATATTTATGATGGTGGCGCTGCCTCTACGATGCCCCCTTCAACACTCTGGCGATTCTATCTGTGCCTCGGATTACCCCCACTACCCACCAATGCATAATTTATAAGGCTAATCTTTCAACGAGAGACTGCAGACAGAGCGAGAGAGAGGAGATGCAGTGTTAGAGAGGAAAAAATGGCTTAGAAAGAAAAAAAAACACGGCTGCAGATGTTTTGCAGATATGTGAGGCGAATGGCTGATTTTGAAGATGATACCTTAAGTATCTCATGTAGTCATTAACAGGATTAAATGAGTGGGCTTCTGATAAGGTGGGAAAACAATTCAGGATTGGGCACATCTTGTCCTCTTTAACCCAAGCAGAGACTCTTCAGTGTATGTGGCCCATGTTTTTCTTTCTTCTGTAATTTGCGATGCCTTCAGATTCCTCCGATAAGCTCTGGGTGTCATTAATATCGCTAATGATAACGTTGTAGGCCCGTCCGCTGTCGTAGTTGTAGCACACGTTGTGCTGAGGGGTGGGGTGGTACACTGCTATTTACCCTTTGTTCCTGTGAATTTTACACCCTCGACTCAAACAGAAAACAGACACACGACCCTCTAACCAGATGAAAAACAGGATGTCGGTCCTGCTCCATCCTCTTTCCATCCACCACATCTGACATGACTTTCTTTCCCCTTTCCCTCCTCACTCACCCTCCCGTCCCGCCCTCAACCCCCACCCCCCCTTCTCGTCAGCTTTATTATGAAAAGTACACAGTTTCGATAGAGTGCCCTTCTGACATTTTCGACTTATTAGCTAGTTTTCGTACCGTCTTCAATCAACCTCCTTAATCCTCACAGGGAGAAGCGCTTTTAATTCACCGATGGGCTGATAAGGGCTGCCGAGCAAAAGCGTCAGAGAAGCAGGGGCAATGCTAGCAAAGCGGGCCTCGGATGAGGAGGGAGGAAAAAAAGAAAAAGAAAACGAAAAGACGGGAAAAAAACGATTTACACGTAGATGAATCGTGCTTACAAGATGGAACCCTGGGCATTAGGAGCGGATCTGAATTTCCTATCTGTCATTTTCTCTTGCCCTCCCTCTCCTCCCACCCTACCCCGCCAGCCGCCGCATTCGTTCAGTGTGTTTTCTCCCCTCCCTCTCTCTCCCCTCCTTCTTCTCCGCCATTACCCTTGCTGATTGCAATCTTTAAGCGCCATTGGGCCCACTGCTTCTGCAGTTTTTAATCTGTCTTTAATCCCATAGATTTTAAATATTCCCCAGCTCCCGGAGACTGGAGGCAATTAACTGCCCTTCTGATGCTCTCCTTATCAGTTGCCTCCTTGTATCTCTCTGAAGCAGCCTCAAGACACTGCCAGAACTGACAAATAATACCGCCATTTACCGCCGAGCATCCTCGGGGACTAGAAGGGAGCGCGCGGCGCAGCCACCGCCGCATTCTAAACAGGTATTTAGTAAACATATCATACAGAGGAGAGAGTGGAGAAAATATACTGCAACAACACTCCCGAAAGCAACGTAGGTTTGTGTGGCTGCCGAATTTGCGAGTGTGTGTGTGTGTGTTCACCTTCGTACCGAAGACAAAAGCTCGTCCTCTAGCCCTGTGCTGACGTGAGGAGGCTGCACTGTACGGGATGCATAGCCTGCTGTGTCGATGCTAATACATACAGTCTGCTCTCTGATAGCTCTCACCGCTGCTCATGCCGAAAGAAAATGAAAAGAATATGACATATTTGAGACATATGGCTGCACGGGCTTCATTTGTATCCTTTCACGTTCGGTTTTTCCAATGAAGAGTTTCCGTAAAGTATGTGAAGATGTCGCGGTCGAGTCCAGTTTAGTGTTGACACACAGCATCAGCAGTGTTGTCACAACATAAAGGGAAGAAGAGCCAGATGTTCAAACATCTGCATTGATTTTCATATCAAATTTCTTTTTCTTGTTCACTTATGCACAATAGCTAAACTGGTTTAGAGGTCTGCGGTTCTGAGCGGTCAGAGGATGGGTACAGTCAGATGCCACGTGATTTGCTTTAGGCTTTCAGTGTAGATGTACAGGATGATGTAGTTGATTAGTAACTTAAGTAAAGTTTGAGGACTTGAGATGTGTAAGTGGGAGAACATGATGGTTCTTTTCTACTGTGAAAGCGTCCAGCACAAAGTTATATACCACAAAGTAATGTCTCCATCATGTCATTATGATGTGATGCTTTAGTTCAGACACCACAACTTCATCCCAGTGCCATTAGCTTCCTGTCTGGAGAATCTCAGTGAGACCTGCGATTAAGTTCACTCCTGACCTTTGCCAAATGGGTGGGTTTCACTGGAGATGGCCGGAGTTTTCTTTCCACAATCTGTCCAATCGCTCCCCGTGATAATGTGTCCTATGCCAGCACCATGAATGCAATCATCAGCCCGTGCACCACAAGCCTGCTAACACCACCACAAGACACTGCAGCTCAGCCAAAGCCAGTGGCCTCAGCCAAACCGACAGATAACCATCAGCTAAGAGCTTTGTGACATCATCAGACAGAGACGACTGACTCCGTGCCAGGTTAGAGAGCTGCTAATCCAAACCACAGACTACAATAACGCAGACAGAGACAAAAGTAGGGAATGTGCATCATTACAAACTCTCTTAAGCTCTTTGTTGACCCAAACAACACGTATTGCTGTAATAGGACTTGTACCTTTTTCAGTCACTTCTCATCTGATAATTTTTTTTTAATCTCACGCCTGTGTCACCTTCACGACTTTACAGTCCCTGCTTGTACGTGTTGCTCTGATACTCGTAACCAAGTCAAGCCTACCCTTCGCCTTACAGCCGCTGGCATTATCTTCCCTTCTGTAGCGTTGGATTACAGTGCACACAGACATCTTACCATTAAAATCACATTTAATTACCAAGAGGATGGGCAGATTGGCTAGACGGCAGCTCTGCTAATGGGGAAGGTTGTCAAATTATGACTGCAAATGTAGTACGTGCGTCGGCAGATGTACATACGCTGAGATAATTCTTAAATATCGCCCTGATTTTCAAATGCGTATTTCGCTTGTGTTTTCATGGGATCTGCCAACTCGGTGTGTTTTGTTCCTTGTGATGGAGCAGGAGTCGAGTCTTTGCATCATGGGATCGCGTTCCCTTGGCCAGGCGTTCTTGCAAATGCGAACCAATCGGTCGTAAGCGAGAGCTTCATTTGTTTACCATCATATCTACAACAGGACGACCTTTTTCTGGCTACGCCTCAAATTGGATAAGAGCAACTGACACTATAGCACGTATGAAACCATGACTACACGCATTCAAGGCTTATTGTGCGAATTCTTTAATCCACTCCCACGTGTGTACACTTTGTGTTTTCCGTTACAAGTGCATATGTGCGTGTGTGTGATTCGTGAAGTTTGGGAGGTTAAGCCGCTGCTGGGCTGATACAGATCCAGAGGGTCTGACGGGCCAAGGGTCCGCAGCTCAACCCGCAAACAAGAGGCCATGCCAAGCAGGACTGAGGCCAAGTGTAGGAGGTGGGGCAGGGGTGGTTGTGGTA